>OX411310.1:117479091-117835258 GCA_948150685.1 Rhaphigaster nebulosa | reverse complement strand
CGTACCTAATACCGGCAAGTGAGAATATTCGAGTAAAATACTTGGTACTCGTTACTCAGAGTACTTTTTTCCCATCTCTACTTCTTCATTACCTAAAATTCCGATTTGTCATTCGATTTTCGTAACAAGATTTTTTAAATTATAAAGTATAAAGATGTTTTGCCTTATATGCTTAGTTGTCTTGGTTTTGTTGATTAAGCATTAAATATATGATTGGACGGTTTTCGTTGTAACCCAAATATGCTTGTTAAGGACTAATGCCTTCTAATACCATTAAAATAATATTTTAAATAATAATTAAGAAGCAGGATAAGTGATGAGAGATGCCTTATTGTATTGGACAGGATGCCATGCTGGTTCTCCTTTTTGCAGTTGCGAGAGAGAATGCCCTAAATTCCGTGGGGGTAAGATGCCTGGATGTAAATCTTCGCCAAAACGGTCCTGTAAACAGTAAAAAAAAAATACAGTGAAAGAGAATGAATTTATATTAATAAAAAAAAGTAAAAATAAGGCATAAATACATAAATGCGTACAAATTTTAGTTGAAAATAAGGAGTACTTATTTACAAATCTTTTGGAACAGCATGGACATGAAATGACTGAATAGACGGGATTTAAAGGTGGGAAGAGTATTGGAGCAACGGATGGAAGAAGGAATGGAATTCCATAAGGATGAAGATCGGATAAGAAAAGATTAGTCAAAACCTGCGGATCGTTCGGCCGTTATATATAAATCTGAAGACCGAGAACGAGTATGGCGGGAATAAACAGAGGATTTGAAATGAAGGAGGTCGTAGATGTATGATGGACGCCGTGATTGGATGACGTACTACGACGGTAGGAAGGGTACAGCCACTTCTTCATAGAATCGTGAGACAGAGGCGTCCCTCGGGACCCCGAAGATAAATCTTACAAAGCAGTCGTTTTATCAATGGTTTTATTTATTTACCTCGAGATCCCCAGAGACGCCCTCGAACACCGTAATCAGTAATCAAAGTGGGGAAATATTAAGGAGGTAACTAGGAGTTTTCGGGTTCCAAATGGGAATTGGTGACTAAGGTAATTTAGTCGCTTTAAAGTGGAAAAGGTACGATGAGAAATATCAGAGACATGTTTTTTTCCAGGAAAGAGTCTGGTCAAAAGTGATTCCAAGATTTCCCCTTACAGAAAAAAATCGCACAATCTACTCCAACCAAAGCCTCAACACAGATTTCTTCGGTTCCAGGTTATAAAAAGCCTTAGTAAGGCCAAAATGCCCAGGGCCTTACAGCAACAGAAGTCATCGAAATAAAAAACGATTGAACGGAGCAGAAAGAGGCTGGTAAAGAAACCAAGTTAAAAAAAGGAAGAAAGACCATACCTAGAAAACGCAAGTCTGAACTACAATAGTAGTTTCTCCGAATCACTTGATGTTCCTAGTTTTTTAAAAAAAATTAACATCTAGACAGGAAAAATCAACATCTGACGATGACATGGAGAAGATGAAATTCCATAACACAAATCAGTTCAACCATTTGTAAAAATCAATGAGAATGAGTGCACCGAAATATTCACTGATACATCAGAAAACTGTGTCTGGATAAAGTGGATCGTGTGCAACAACTGCTTATATGAATCATCTTACAAGTTCATAAAAAAAAAAATGTGAAGCTTGTGGGAGAACGAGATCTTACTTAAAAGAAAAGAGGGATATTTTGAAAGCATTAGGAGAAAAACTGGTCTGAAAGGTAGGTACATACTTTGATTTAGTTACCTTTTTACAAGCTAAAATACTTAGTTTTTACTTTTTACTAGATTTTTGGACAAATTAGCTCTTTAGAGTGTATAACCGTAGATAGAGTGTATAAATTTATAAAATTTATAAATTAACTCTTACCTTAGCAAAAAAATAAAACAAAATAAATACATAAAAAAGGTTTAGTGTCGACTTTCCAAACGCTCGATCCAAGCTTAAAATCTATTATTTCTGTATTCCTAAAGTTTTTAACTTTTTCTCATATCAATATGCATTTTTAAAATAAATTTAGATTATTTCACAAAAGTCTGTACTTATTTATATTAAAACCCTTTAGGGCGTCTTACCCATAAATGGTCGGCCACCTTACCCCAAACGTTAACATAAACGTTAACATAAAGTTTTCTTTTTCAACATTTTTTAAGCGGAATATATTTTTTAACTACTCATAAAATATTTGCTTCAACATGAAATTATTCAAAACAGTTTGAACTAAAAGAAAATGTTTCAGTTTTTTTTTTTTTTTTTTTTTTTTTTTTAATTGCCTCATCTTCTCCCAATCTACTCAATGTATTCTGTTGTCTAAAACAAGTCTTTCCCAGGTGATACGGGTATAATACGTAATGTAACTGTGTAATTCGTAGTGTGACTAATTTTATATTCACTAATCATTCCTTTAAGCCGACACGAGCCACCATTAAGATGATGAAAAAAGGAGGATAGCTAAGAAGGGAGGGATATTAAAAAGCTCTCCATCGGATTGGTAAGGAGCAAACAGCTGACTAAGGTAGGGCTTGATGAGAGTTCTCCCGGGAGGGGGAACGGTTCCTTTGAGGATCCTGCCGGGCCAATATACACAGTTTTATTTCCCTCATCCAGCTGTTAGTTACTGCGGAGTGGCATTACACCGGTTGGTTTACAGCCTTCCTCTTCATTGCCCTCCAGTAATTTTAATGAACCGCATTAAAGCGATTCCAGCCATGTAGAGTAGTTTCAACTACTAAACGAACTATGTAAACGGGCAGCAGTTTCTATTTAAAATAACTGTAATATATATATATATATATATATATATATATATATATATATATATATATATATATATATATATATATATATATATATATATAAAATTAAATGTAGTTTAGTGACACCTACAGCAACTTCTTATCTCAGTCCGTTTTCAAAATATGATTTTTTAAATGACTTTCTAAGAATACCATGCTTTTTCCTATATATATATTTTTTTCCTATACATATATATATATAAATATATGAGGAGTTTTCTACTAAAAGTTAATATATCTACTTTTGGAAATTATTACTAACAAATTAATAGAGGGACATCTCATGGAGATAAAGCAAATTTTTATTGAAAATGTTGATTTGTGACATCTATTTTTGACAGAGGAAAATTTAAGATTTGAAATTAGCTGATTAATTTTTGGTGTAGGATATTAATTCTTCAAAAAAATCTTTGTTTTTGAAAATGGATATATTAAATTTTGATAGAAAACTTCTCATCTATATTTTGAACATTTAGCACTTAAATTAATGCTAATGTCAACAATAAAAAATTGAATTAATAATTTTTTATAGTTTATATTATGTTCTTTTTAAATACATTTGCATTATTTGAGCTAGGGTTGTAATATCGGAACGCGATATATCGATATATCGGATTTGAAAAACCGATATATTATATCGATATCCTAACACCCGATATATCGAGATATCGATATTTTGCACCGATATATCGGTGATACTGATATTTTAAATTTTATTATTTTATTTTAATTAGAAATTTCCTTTATTCTTTATCATATTTTTAATTTTATCCGTGAGCTGTACTTAACATTATAGCTTAATTATTTAATCACCAATATGAAATTAAGCTTGAGAAAAACACCAATATGAAAACTTATTTTTTTGCGTGCCAATCAGGTTTAAGTTTTGCAGGTGAAGTAAAGAATATTAACTCATATTATTGAATGAAATAAGGTTAAAACAATTGAAAAGCAGAAGCAAATATTCTTTGCTTCACCTAAAAGTAAAATTTTGATCTAAATTCTGCTGCCCGGGGTAAGTGTCCCCCTTACTTCCCTTAGATCTGGTCCTGCTGACTTGTTGGTGAAAACTAAAAATAAAGATTACAAGTTTACAAACATTATTTAAAAATACAATGGAAAATTTAATTAATAAAGCTGTTAAACTGACACAAAGAACCTGTAAAATAAATAAACAAATATTGATTAATAACTTTTATCAAAAAAAACTATAAATACAATATGGTATGCTAGTATGAATATAGTTGAAAAATCTACTAAAATATATTGTATGAGAAACTTGGTTGGGAAGTGCAATCAATACAGAAACACAATTATCATAATTATCTGGATGTACTTTTCATACAATTAAATCTTTATTGTAATTATACTACTAGTAAGTAGTTATTGTAATTAATAGTTTTCATATATTTTATTTTATCTTTCATATAATTCATAATCTGTTACATTATAAATTAACACCTTTTTATTCTATAAACTTCATTTTTTTCATTGTTAGTCATTTCTGTTTGTTACCATATTCTTTTATTGTTATTGGTACTGCCACTGCTGTTATCTTGTTTTTCTTAGCACTGATGCTGGTCTAAAACTTAAAACTGATGGGCACGCAAAAAAATAAGTTTTCATATCGGTGTTTTTCTTCATTGACCTCAACGAAGCTTCTCCCACATTTATTTTTATTTCTACAGTCAACCATACTTCCACCATCGATAACAATATAGAATTACAAGAAAGAATTATAATAGAAAATAAAAATAAATACTACAATAAAAAAAAATTACTAAAAAAAAAAACCGATCGATGATTTAAAAAAAAATTAAGATTGAAAGGGACAAAAAAGAAGAAGTTAGAATGGATATAATAACCTGCATAATTTTCAAAGATTATAATTCATTCCTAGACATGTATAAAATTAAAAAAAGCTTTTAAGAATGATGAACATGGTCATTCGAAATTATTGTAATACAATAAGCTAGGAAAATATATAACAAAAACTAAGGAGAAAATTAAAACAATAAATAGACAGAATGTAATTTACAAAATAAAATGGAAATAATACAATGAAAAGTATTATAGAGGAGAAATGTCCCAAAATTTGAAAACAAGATTAAAGCAGCATAAGACAAATTCCAAATATCTTAATAGTAATAAAGAAGTGCTCAATTTCAAAATCGATATGAAATTGAAAATCATTACGTAGACATAATAAATAAAATATAATGAAAGAACTAATAATTGTAATGAAAATAGTAAATTTAAAATAAAAATAAGATCTAGAAGAATTATTAAAAGGAAAGAGAACACTACCATAAGTATTGCTAGATAGTGAAGACACAGGCCAGAATATTCAAGAATAGGAATCGAGACACATTAGGTAGATGCTAACAACTAGTTGTAAATTTTATTGTGTTTCAACATTTCACAGTGTGTCATATGCATAATAAATCATAGGTCTACTCGCAATTGTACTTTCGTACTTTATTATGAAATAGGGTCCAGGTTTTTCCTCCTTACCCTTCAAATAATCTTAAGATTTTAATATTACCAAAACAAAAAATAATCTGGATCAATCATCCACCAAATTGAAATAAAATAGACAATACTGTAAATGTAAATAAATTGTTGCATATAATCATTGGTTAAAATATAGCACATGTTAATTTATAAATATAATGGAGTAAATATGAGAATAAACAATATTTAGTTGCCAAACAATAATTAGTAGATGAGATTGCAACACATATACTGTTAATTAATCCTATGTAAAGACTAACAGGTAATAATATAAATGGCGATTGTACTGAAATATATATCAGATGAGTTACATGTTTTTAGATAAATGTTTTGAGAATGCTCAATGCATGCATGGAAACTTTATAAAATACAATTTTTTTTTAGAAAAATTTGTAGAATTATATAATATAGGAAATATGGCAAAAAGCCTTCAAGATAAAAATGTTTAATAATGCTTATTTTTTTAACCAAAATATTATTCTTTTCTATCTTTTTTTATAATGATTTATGAATAATAAAAAATATTGTTCTATAAATAATATTTATATTATTTCATAACCTTCTCATAAATTTCATAACGTTATACTCATTTAATGCACGGCTTCTTTGCTTTTTCACCCATTTCCTTTCGACATATCGATATTTTTCTACCGATTATCGGTGGATATCGATATTTGGTTTTGCGATATATCGATATATCGAATATCGATATTTTTCTTTCGATATTCCAACCCTAATCTGAGCTGCTCGATATTTAATGGTTGGGACCGAAATGGAGGGTATATATATTATATATGTTTCAAATGATGCCAGCTGCATGTAATTCTTCACAAGCTTAGTAAAGTTCAGGACTGGCTACATTTTCATTCAAATAGCTATTCTTTCGTGATAACGAAGCTATGAAGACCGCCTTTCTGAATTTAACTCCTTTATAAAATACATGCTGCATTAAAACATTCGCACGAGTATTGAAACGAAAGGAAAGGCGAAGAGGCATGAGTCGAATATGTGATTAGCACGTTCGGCGTTCTTCTCGAGACTTACCGCACGACTGGAGGAAGGCAGTGGGGGAAAAGTATTTGCATCAACTTACTAAAAGCTCTCTTCAAGCAATAAATTTACGTTTAAATATAAAAAGTTTAATTTGAATATAAATCTTTATTTCTTATTTCCTTCATATTGATTAATTAGAAGTGGTACCTTATTATAACCGTCTTAATTCATAATTTTGGTAAGATAACTGTTAACATAAACCCCTACATAAAATAAATGAAAATTTTGTTTTTCTACTAAATTATAAATAAATTCTACTCTTAAATTAAAAGGGGATCTGGTATCCATTTTAATAAGTGGTTAGAAAGGGATTCAGTAACGAATTAATGGTTTATTACTTATAGCACATACCATCGTTACTTGTGTAGAGGCTAGACTGCACAAAGAGAAGCTTCTGCAGAGTAGGAAATGTCTTTATTGCTCTTTAGAGAAAATACTTTTCCTACTTCGAAGAGTTTTACAATTTTTTTTTCTTATCCTCCGTTTATTTTGAGTAATAACAGACACTGAGGGCATGACAGCAATGTGTTTGATATTTTTCATTCCCTAATAACGGGAAGGTTACAATGATCTTGGAGCCAACAGTGAGGCTTAAAACAATCAGCTAGGGCGGTAAAGTGGAAAAGGAGATTGACGAAAATTGCGCCCATTTTCTCAACGAGACGTTCCGCGAGATATTCGGAGATTTAGAAGACCTTGTGGCTTCTGGTTTGGTTTTCGCGGAACTATAAAGAAGAGGATAATGAGCTTATTGGACGCATTTGTCTTATGACACTTTGTTTAAAAAACAACTTATCTAGCGGTCACACAATGAATATTTTTTTGTGTCTCTCTTCATCATAAAAAATATTCATCTCGTATTTTTATAAGTTATTTATTTTTTATTTGTTTATTTTTATTATTTATTTATTTATATCTTCATTCATTCATATTTATGATGAACTGGGGGCTAGCTAATTTATGAGAATTCCAACTTTTGGCTCATTCAGGGCCGAATCTAGGATTTTTTCCAGGTGGGGCAAGGGTAATTTTGCCACCCCCTTTTACATCCCCCTCCTCGATAAAAAAATCAACAGTTTCATAATTGTATTTTATGCCATATGTTTAGAAATAAATATCAGATCATAGCATTAACACGTTTTATTCAGTGAATGAAGATTGAATATTAGACTAATGAAATTAAATATTAAAATAATGAACATATACAAATAATGACATATAAATTTCACTTTCCAATGTTTTTTGCTGTAAAAATGTTTATGATCTCATAGTTTATGGAAGCAGCTCGTTTATACTTAGAGTTGTTAACCATTGTCGATCAATCGCGGTCCTCAAATAGCTGTTAATCATTTTCAGCTTGCTTAAACTCCTTTCTGCAGCAGAAAGAGAAACTGGGATGGTAAGGAATATTCCTAAGGCTGTAGTAATGTCGGCATGCACTTCCAGATTATTTTTATAAATTAAACTTAATGTGGATGATGCAGTGGCCTCTTCCAAGTAGGCTGTAAGCTGAGGCCAAAAAAAGTTACGAAAATGGCAAATTCGTTGACCTATAAAATTTGATAACAGCCGATCTAGGGGGGTAGGGGTTCATATTTCCAGTCTATGATGGGAGCATTTTCGACATACAAGATCAAACATTTTCTTGGCCTCAGCTCCTGGTCTAAATCCTCTCTTTATTTGCAGCTCTTGGTGTATGAAACTTTGTATTCCAAAAAGTAATTCTTTCTTATTAAGATTTTCTACATCGCTATCTGCCAATTTGGCTGCTTTGGGCTTTAAGTCGATTTCCATTTATCAATTAGGACACCACTTTTGTCATGAACAGAAAAAAATTAAATCGTTCGAGTATAAAAAAATCAAAATTTTTTTTTACGATTAAAATTGGTTCTTTAACGTTTTTTAATGTGAGGAACTTGAATCTGATACCGAATTTGCAAAAGATAAATTAAAATGTGTTATAAATATAAGTTGCTATATTTAGCTGACCTTGGGATCGCTGCTTGCGCAGTTCCAATTATGTGTTGAAAAGAAGAGAAAGAGGCGTTGGTGGATGCGTGACATTTTTGCGAAGGGTCTAAGTTATGGTTGCAGATTTATCATAACAACGAAAACTGTATATTTTTGGACCACCTATTTGAAAAAAAAAAAAATTGTTTTTGATACGATTTAATACTTGGGATTAGTCACTTTTCCCCATAAAAGGTGCAGTGTGAAAATCTTCAACAAAACTTTCCCTGTAGCTCACTTCATAATAATAAAAAATAAATCGGGTGGAGGAAATTCGAAGAGAATAACTGGAAACCTCGCACGTGTCACACTTCCAAACGAAGCTTAACAGCGGCTTCATATCTTAACAATTGCCTCATTGTCACGTGTCTTCCATTTCAATCGGGAAATATTGAATAGTATCTCTTTTTGATTGCACTTGTCGTACATGTATTTAGATCTAGGACAATTATTATTATTAGAATTGAGAGAATATAATTGAAAGATTCCAAACACAAGGCCGTGCGTTTGAACTTTGTTTTTTTGTAATAATTAAAATTGTGCATAAACTAATATTTAAAAAAAATTCGCCAGAAATGCAACACCATAAAATCCGCTGCCCCCTTTGCCACCTCCTCTAGATCCGGCCCTGGGCTCATTTATAACAGGAAAAAAAATGTTATGAAGAAGGGCTTTACATAGGTAAGCACTTGCTATTTTGCAATTCGACATTTGACAAATAGACTTAAAAAATTGTTCAAAATATTTATCTCAGTTTTACGTTTTTGTTAGATGCTTCTTCGCGTAGGTAGTTTTTTGTGTACCTTCTCGAGGTGAAGTGAACCCTTCCAAACCTAAACCACAAAAATTCAGAAATCCAGCTGGCATTTTCATGGTCCGTGGTCAGAGATGCTAATATCAAACAACACCTATGATAATTTTAAAATCTGAAATTATTCAAACAATGCTTAAAAGAAAAGAATTAATTTAAATGTTGATCTAAGTTTTGCATATTTTTGTTTTTATCTCCCCCGTACCACCTCATATATTCTCTTAATTCAGTTCAGTATGTTTCTGCAATTTCATTTGAGGACTCAATTTAAGAAAAAAACAAGATGATTTGCGTCGTAATATAATTACAATTATTTTTCCCTTTTTAGGCCTACATCGACAAGTAATGTTGAGAACAGGAAATGCCAAGTCTCACCTAAATAGCACGAAAGAGTGAAATACGTTTAAGGATGGTAATTATCCGGCAACGTTAAACGTAGAAGTTAAGCTGGCAGTTTGTTAAAGTAAAATTACAAAACCCAGCTGCGACAGTCATAGCCTTCTCTCCCACTTAATGAACTTAAGTCCCATTTGCTATTCCCTAAGAGTTCCTGAAATATCTATTACCTTTCCATTTAATGTCACTCACTGAAAGTGCCTGTATTTGTCATTAGTGCTCTTTCATTATGAAGGAAACACATCAACCTAGACTCTTTGATAGTTGGAAAAATGCCTTAAAATGTTCGATTACATTTACATTTTTATAAGTCCTGTTTAATATATGGTTCATTCTTACTGCTTCCTGCATCTACAGCAATTCTTAAATCATACGTTGCATTCAAATATATTCACTTTTTGTATAGATTCTTCTTCTTCGTAGTTCTTCTATAATTTGTTTGTGGTTCTCCTGAGTTCTGAAGCCTGGGCTTCAATAGAGCTTTGTTCAAAAAGGTTTGGCTTTGTAAAAATTGTATTCCTTTTTTTACATCTTGAGTCTTTCTTCAAAAGTTAGAATGATGTATTAGATATTATATTTTATTATATATTTAGTATCTATCCTTGAAACAAAACTCTATTATAGTTTTTTACTTCATTGTACGAAGTAAAGGAATTATTGTAATCGCGAAAATTTTCGGTTTTCAGATTTCAACGGAAATATTCATTTTGACCATCCCTGAATCCATTTTGACTAGTTTCGTCGTGATGTCTAGACGTCTGTACGTACGATCGTACGTATCTCGCATAACTCAAAAACGGTTAGCCGTAGAAAGTTAAAATTTCATATTTAGGATTATTATATAATCTAGATGTATGCAATGAACCTCCCTTTTTGGTCACTGTATGATTAACGGAAGTGGTACTTTACTTGAAGGTCATTACTGATTTCCATTAAAAATTATATTAAAATATTATGCAAAACTTCTCAAATTTGGTATTTAAGACTATTATATATTAATATAAATAACATAATAAATTTTGGAAACATTGGCAAACCGTAAGTTGTATTTTATTTGAAGGTCATATTAGACTTTCATCAAAAAGTATATTAAAATATAATGTAAAAAATCTCAAATTTGGTAAAGTTTTTAGTTAGATTCTTATATCAAAATAAGTAATTTATTAGATCGTCGTTTTTTACTGCATTCTTCGGAAACTAGTAACCAAATTCAGTATCACTTTTTGAGCCACGGATTTATAATTTAATAGGCGTACAAGGAAGTCATGTGTTGCCCACATCAGATATTTTAAGGATGTAATTGGAATTTTGGAAATTTGGATGTTTGGAAATTTGAAAATGTTATGGTATAATATGAGTATTTATCGATTCGTATTTATAGAGCGAGAAGTATTGGCTTCCTATTCTGAATTAATTTTTCTATTGACAGAAAAGTAGTGAGCTCTGGTAGCATGGAAACGGTGATTTGACAGACGCTTCATTGGTCCACTCAAACCTAAACTAAGGAGTTGCTGACAGTCAAGATCTGTGCTAATCACATTGCTTCTTATATGTTGCGATATTGATTCATGCTAAATATTCTATAAAATATATATTATATTATATATATGTGTGTGTGTGTTTTATTTTTCTACCTACTTTATTAGGCTCGCCTTTCCTCCCCTTCCTTCCTCAGCAGGTTGATGATCTGTGCTGCTAGAATTTGGTCCGCCATCCAGCAACCTGAGAGAGTAGCATTAGGCTGACGACTGTGTGTGTGTTTGGACACTGTATTCCTACTACCATTCTGTAGGAAATATAGTGTCCTAACACTTAAAAATTAAAAATCTATAATTATATGACGACGCAAATGAGCATTAGCATCGTCATATTGTTTTTTGTTTTTTTTGTTTTTTCTTAAATTGAGTTCTCAAATAAAATTGTAGAAAAATATTAAACTGAATAGACAGAATATATGAGGTGGGAGGGGGAGATAAAAACGAAAATTTGCAAAACCGAGATCAGCATTAAAATTAATTATTTTCTTCTAAACTGGGTTTGAATAATTTCAGGTTTTAAAATTATCAGATGTCACTGTATTCCTAAAACCACTTTTAAACTTGGGCAAACTGCTGAATACATCTCTCGAGATTTTCTCTCTGTGAATTATCTCATATGGATGGGCTTCTAAATAGACACAATATTTTTGTCTACGATTGAAAATAAGATGAATTTTTCATTCTTGGATTTATTTAAATATTTAATGTGTGTGTGTGTTTTATTTTTCTACCTACTTTATTAGGCTCGCCTTTCCTCCCCTTCCTTCCTCAGCAGGTTGATGATCTGTGCTGCTAGAATTTGGTCCGCCATCCAGCAACCTGAGAGAGTAGCATTAGGCTGACGACTGTGTGTGTGTTTGGACACTGTATTCCTACTACCATTCTGTAGGAAATATAGTGTCCTAACACTTAAAAATTAAAAATCTATAATTATATGACGACGCAAATGAGCATTAGCATCGTCATATTGTTTTTTGTTTTTTTTGTTTTTTCTTAAATTGAGTTCTCAAATAAAATTGTAGAAAAATATTAAACTGAATAGACAGAATATATGAGGTGGGAGGGGGAGATAAAAACGAAAATTTGCAAAACCGAGATCAGCATTAAAATTAATTATTTTCTTCTAAACTGGGTTTGAATAATTTCAGGTTTTAAAATTATCAGATGTCACTGTATTCCTAAAACCACTTTTAAACTTGGGCAAACTGCTGAATACATCTCTCGAGATTTTCTCTCTGTGAATTATCTCATATGGATGGGCTTCTAAATAGACACAATATTTTTGTCTACGATTGAAAATAAGATGAATTTTTCATTCTTGGATTTATTTAAATATTTAAATTTATTAAATTGGATATATTTAATATAGCTTCGACTGCCAGGACCTTTAGCGACGACTTTTTTCTTATAACTGGGGTGTACTAAAATTGACGACTACAACAAAATTTTCCTCTATTTGTCCTTTTCTGTCCTAGTTTGACTGAGGACTGATATGTCCGTCGCAGAGGCGGTTATTCCATTTCTGCACATGATCATGCTATTCCCATAGCTTTGTTATATACAATTACTAAATTAATTAGTTGAGGTTGAGTAAATCAACAGAAATGGTGTTACCGCCTCGTGTGCACACAAAACTTGTGCACCAACCAACTCGGCGCTCGGGTGCAAGGGGTTTTTTTTTAGAACTAACTTAGCCTACGAAAGTTAATTTCATTGAAAATTTATGTATTAGTTATTTATTTTTTTCTATATCAATAAGCTTGTTAAGAAGAAATAAATTCCTCTTTATTCGTAAAAGAAAATTTACGCTGTATACAATTAGACATTTTTACGCCTTCCTATTCTTTGAAAACTGACAAAACCGGATTAGTAAAATTACAAAAACTGAAGGGGTCTCTACTCGTGACGGGTATTTTACGTCGTGTTTTTGAGTTGGTTACTGTGAAGATTATTTGTGTGAACCCTCGGTACCGCTACGCCAGAGCATGTGGTTTTCGATCTGATTATTGGAGAGCATTTCTTCTGTGTGACATTTCGTTGAGTTACACAGATCAAAAATAAATGTGAACTTTAAATTCCCTTTTAATGTAAATTAATAAAAATGTTTTATGCTTAAATTCTTTAACAGGATCGATGTTTGTTTTCGCTCAAAAATTATTGCTTCTACTTAAAAAAAAACAAACATAATTATGGATTCAAAGATAATCCAGTTATAAATCATTTTCATTTAATATAATATATCGAAAATATATTTAGTTTTTTTTTATAGTTAAAAGTTAGGACAAAGTTAATTAATTAAAACTTAAGTAACGATGATAAAATTGAACAAGGAGAAGATAGATGTTATAGAAGCATGATTTTACTTCCCCTCCGGGCTTAAGGAAATTCTCGACAGTTCATTGGTCTATTCATAATCTTTCAGACTCAGGTCTCTCGAGGAAATTTTCCGGTTGCTATTTTATTATCCCAGCCTTCTGAATTCCTTATAATATCCTACATCGCGACCTCATTATTCTTCATGTTATAGAGCTCACGGTTATGCTATATGAATCATTTCTGAATTTAAACAAAACCTTTCCTTACCATCTTTATCCTCTGGTTCTAACAAGGTCAATTTATCCTTAAAATCCTTCTTGAAGGTTCAAACATCAGTGGTCCAGATCTTCGTTCAAGTTTCTTCACCTAAGTGGTTTGGGTGTTGGCTATGATACTAATGAGGAAGGGAGGTACTGAGATATCAGGGATTTCTCAGGACCTAAATATGGCCCATGAAGAATTGGCTTATGAAAAAAAAAAATAACCAGAATAGAAAATTAGCGGCTTGAATTTGAGAGTCCCAAGAATATTAGGAGGAGATTTAAGTGCCAAATTAGTTATTTTGAGAAAATAAGCTCTTAAAATTTTTGTTATTTGTAGAGTGAGATAGTATATGTTAGTATTAGGTTTCTATTATCTACTACAATAGCAATATTTAACATAATGGCTTGTATTGGGCATTCAGCATATCGTCGTTGACACGAGAAAATATCCTGTGTGATTTTTATATTTTGGCTTTTATATTTTTTATTGTCTAAATTAATTTGAAATAAGGCTTATTGAGAATGAACCAAGACATTTACTATTCAGACAATTAAAAAATTGATATAATTATTGTAAATATTACCAATAGTTACATTTTTTTTAACTTCCTTGTACGCAGTCGCAAACATTTTCGGTTTCTGGTTTCAACGGAAATATCCATTTTGACCATCTCTTAATCCATTTTGACTAGTTTCTCTTGACGTCTTTACGTACATTAGTGCTTATCTCGAATAACTCAAAAAGGTTAGCCGTAGGAAGTAAATAGTATGTATTGGTGATTGTAAAATCTAGTTGTAAACATCCCTTTTTGATCACGACGTGATCACCGTAAATGCTGCTTTACTTGAAGGTCACAATGGATTACCATAAAAAATGATATTAAAAAATATTGCAAAACTTCTCAAATTCGGTATTTATAACTTATATATTGATTTAAATAACATACTAGATTTTGGTCTAAATTGGATAACTAGAAGCGGTACTTTACTTGAAGGTCATAATAGATTTTCACCAATAATTATATTAAAATATTGTACGAAGTAAAGGAAGTATTGTAATCGCGAAAATTTTCGGTTTTCAGATTTCAACGGAAATATTCATTTTGACCATCCCTGAATCCATTTTGACTAGTTTCGTCGTGACGTCTGTACGTACGTACGTTCGTATCACGCATAACTCAAAAATGGTTAGCCATAGAAAGTTGAAATTTTGTATTTAGGATTGATGTAAAATTTAGTTGTGAACATCCCTTTTTGGTCGCTGCTTGATCACCGGAAGTGGTACTTTACTTGAAGGTCATAATTGATTTTCATAAAAATTATGTTAAAATACTATGCAAAACTTCTCAAATGTAGTATTTATTATTGATTTAAATAACATACTAGATGTTGGTATAAAGTGGCAAACCTGAAGCGGTACTTTACTTAAAAGTCATAATAAACTTTCATCAAAAGTTATATTAAAATATAAAACAACACATCTCAAAGAATTTTATATGAATATAAATAATAACTTGATTTTAATTAAAATTGGTGAGGCAGAGGGGTTACTTTACTTGAAGGCCATAATAAAATTATATTAAAATTAAATACAGAGATCATATGGTTCAGTGATAAAGGTTACAAAAGCGATTTTTTTCCACTCTATTTAAACAATTTTATTACTTGTTTTAAGTGTTAAAATTGGGTGTAAAATACTTTTTTTTCCTCCACATTAGTGAGCTGAACAAGTCTGCAGCAGAAGAATATTGATATAGTTTTTAACATTTTTATAATTATGTTCGCGTGTATGTGTGTGTGTGTGTGTGTGTGTGTGTGTGTGTGTGTGTGTGTGTGTGTGTGTGTGTGTGTGTGTGTCAGTAGGTGGATGTCGCGATGCCGAGTGTAACTTTTGAGATACCTACTGCTATCTTCGGAAACTACTATGTAACCAAATTCAGGATCACTTTTTGAGCCACCGATTTATAGTTTAATAGGCGTACAAGAAAGTCATGCGGTGTCCACATCAGATATTTTTTATTAGTCAAGTGAAAAATAAGGTCTATAGCACATCAGATGTTTTTCCGTGAAAACGACGATATGAACTTTTTATTAATTAATAAAGGCTGTATAATTATCTATTAAAAAATAACCCTATAGGAATGTTTAAGAAAGCTAAATATGCACTCGCGAATAATATATTTTCTAATAAACATTAACAATACAATTAAATAACTTGCTGATAGAATTAAAAGAAACCATTTCTACATTTTTGGCAGCACCCCTTTATCTTTCCGCTATTCATTTGAAACAAATGAATGGATTAATAAGGGTCTAATGAAGAGTGGCTATCTAAGTCGGAAATCAACGGCTTGTCAGTGAAGTAAAAAATTGTTATCAGTTAATAATGCAAAGTTCAACAATGTGTTGTGATATCAATGTAAGGCGTACGCTGAACAATAGAAATAGCTGGTACCAGGTTTTATCTGATGGCTGGTACCGTCAACCGGGGTTAGAATGGCCAAAAGTAGGGGAAATGTGTCTTCCCAGTCAATTTTTTTTAATTTACTGGTGATTTTTGTGAGCTTAGATAATTGAATACAAGTTTATACATTTTTAATAATTTTATTATAGCATTTTCATTAAGAAAAAAATTCAGTTTATTTTACTGTATGGAGTAACTTTTATGTCGTGCTGTAGCTATATTCTTAAACCGATTACCTTATCGTTTGTTGTGGTGCTGGAATAATTCCTTCTGCGAATAAAGGTCAGGTATTTTTTCAATTATTTTGCGAACTAAATGAAAATATTAGCAAATTTTCTAACAACCAAATTTCTATCCGTTTATGGGTGAATATGTCCAAATGGATTATGGCCATTCTCACCCTGTGATTATTTAGTGATGTGTAGTGGATTCTCGCTAATCCAACCCGTTCCGTTATCCGAACTGCCCCTTAACAAAAAAAAAGAATGTGAGGATTTGATTTTAAGCGTACCTACTCAGTTATTAAATGATATGATTAACTCCCTCGAAAAAAGAGAAATGAGTCTAAGATTCCATGAGGACGAATTTAAAAATCTCCTAATTATGAATTATGAAAAGAATATTTTTTAAAAATAATTTTGGAAGTTTAAAAGATTATCTTTCTGGCTATACTCAGTTTTTAATATGTGAATTTATATGAAATAAAAGCCGTGATCATATTTTTTTCTCTTACAAGCATATTCTAAAAAATCTAAAAATATAAGGAATATAACTGATTTTTTAAAATCAGCGGTACATGCACAGCAGCAGAAAAATGTTGATTTTGGTATTCTTGCCCCCGTTGAATTTAGCATTTAATTTTTCCTTCTAAAGAAATAAAAAAAATATTATTTTCAGGGTCATTTAATTTGCCTATGGTTAGCGTATTATATATTGGATAAAAACTAATTAAGTTAATGTTTAGACACAGTTCATTTTTAAGCTATTCATTTCCTATTTGCAGTCCATGAGGACTAAACAAAATAAACAAACAAACCACCAATAGTTTAACAAACATACGCCAGTAGTTCTAAAGTTATGTCCTCACTGATCAATTTTCGATGCGCTTTTCTTTTCGACAACGGTGCCTAACCCTCTCATACCTTCAAAATTTGAGTTTCTTTTATAAATCATTTCTTTATTTCATTATTATCCCTATCTATATCATTCTTCACATTTTTTTTTTTTTTTTAATCAAATAATCCATTAGTATTCCGAAACTGTCTCATAACAATAAATTGTTTTTTTGCTTGAGATGTTTCAGCCTTATATTGGCCATTTTTAAATATAAAAAAATGTTTGCTTATAGCGTTATTTTCATTAGAGAATTAATATATTTGGCATTAATTTCTAATTTTAATTAATCGGATTTATTAATTAATGAGACAAAAAAACATTGTTTTGGGATAGTTTCGGAATGCAAATGAATTACACAGGCCTACTAAAAAAATTTTTTTGAAAACTTTTTTATCTTTAATAGTTGATCTTTATAGATTTTTATGTTCTGAATCTAAATCTGGCCTTAGTTTTTTTGTATCACCCATAGTTTTCCTCCAATATGCTTTGTATTATATAGTATAAACCCCTATCGAAACTCCTACCGTATACGGTATACGGGGAATTAATGAAACACCATAGTGTAGCATACTACATCATAAGCATGGTTTGTATTTACAGTGGCTACTTAAAACAATGATATAATGTGCTAATACAGTTTGACTTGTCAACTGGAATTGGTCTATACTTTCTTTCTCTTTTTTCTTTGCAGCTTCTTGTGTAGCTTTTTCTACGATGATTCGCTTCTTGAACTCGGTGAAGTGATCAACAGTAGTCCCCCATCATGTTGGGATCTATATAGTTATCATATGAGGTCTATACACTTTCCACCGTGCCATATTGGTCGGATGGCGGACGGAAGGTTAGGGTAGCTTGTTTTTTGAGTTATGACCAGTAATATCGACACTGCAAAAGTAGCAATCATCGGAATGATTTCGTGGCTCCCTCCGTATCATAGGAACAGCAAATTTAAAGGTTTTTTTCTCCTTTTTTGACCATTTTCTTAGATCTTCGATACATACATATCACACCTTATGTGGGGCCCAAGATTTATCCTGATCACCAAGTTTAGTTCCAAAGTATAGATAAACCTTTTTGACAAAGTCTGTAATGTTTCATTGGTGTTTTTTTAATCACAAACTCACCACAAATATAACAAAAACTGTCAGCAGAGTTAGACATTGTACTGAGCACATGTACAGGAAATGTGAAAGTGAGGTTAGGTTGACAGTAAACAAAACATCAGCTGTTAACAGAAAAAATAATCAACCTTTTTTGGCCAGCAAATGTGTTTCAGCAGTGCTACCAACTTCATCCACACCAATAGACCTAGTTTTTCAGCTATTTATTTATTTTAAATATTAAAGTTGTTCAATTCTTTAAAAATCGCTTAATTATATAAATTTAACTATAAAATGTGAAGAAATTGTGGGTGATACAGCTTTTTTAATATCATGTTTGGATTCAGCACCCTAAAAACTATAGGAATAAGGTATTTTCAGTACAAAAGTTTTTTCATCGTTGGCCTGTGTTATTTGTTTAGGATAGAAAAGGTAGAAAAAGATAGAAAAGGTAGTGATAATAATGAAATAATTTTTGAAATAAACTCAAATTTTCTAGATATGAGAGGGTTGGATAACGATGTCGAAAACGAATGGACATAGAAAATCGACCAGTGTGAGAATAACTTTATATTCAGGATTTAAATGCGACGGAGAAATTACAAATGCATATATCTGAGGATTAAATTGTAAAGTATTTCCAAGGAAGTCATCACACAAAAGCGGCCATCAATAAAAAAAATCTGAATTATAAGTATTAACTGCTACTTATAATAACATTTAACCATTCATGACTCGTTATTTTTAAAAGATATCTGATTTAATTATTATTATATAATCATGATAACTAAATTGATTTTACTACATCAAAATATAACTATGGCAATAGCTCAAAAGTTCTCGAGATCTCACATTTAAATGTTTTACAGTCTCTTTAATTGCCTTATTAAGTAATCATTAATGCACATTTGCTTTATTTTTTACTAAACTTTGTAAATATGTAAATAATGTTTACATAAATGAATGGATTATATACTTTTTAAAATATTATGCTTTCTCATCATATATTTTATGTTTTGTAATTTCGTATAACGTTGAAGTTTGAAAAACTACCGACAGTATACATTACTGGTCTTGCAGATGGTTAGAGGTTATGATAAAAAAAAAATCTCGGGAATTTTCAGTGGTTATTTCCAATGAAGGCGAAACGTTTTTTCCTGTTTATTAAGCGTTCAAATGCTCGGATCCTTTTCAAGGAAAGCTCAAGGAAAATTCACGTTAAATATTGAAAAATAAAATGAAAATAGAACACGTAAAGCAAACCTTTTTAATTTAAATCGAAACATTTTTTTTTTATGGGATTTTCTACTTTCAAAGGTATACCTGGTATATTTAAGTTACTGAAATTTCATTTTTATCATTAAAATACATTGCTTTATAATTACATAAAGTATTTATGCATAGATATTTAAATACATTGTTGGCTTGAAAGAAGACTGCCAAAGTACGATAAAGTGTAATTTTACTGAAGAAGCTTTGAAGTTTGCCTATTTAGGTTTATCGGTGTCCACAACTCACTGATAAAACATCGGACACTTTCTTAGTCAATACTACTTACCTTTTTTGTTAAAAAAAAAAAGTTAATCTTCATTTTTTAATCATTTAACCACACATCGTAAACTGAATTGTGAGAGGTTTTCATAAAAAATTAAAATAAATTGTTATTGCGGTAAATATTGAAAATAAAAATCTAACATTTTCTCTCAAAGAAGCATACATGAATGGCAGCATTTCAAGCAAAAAAAAAAAAAAAACCAAAAACAAAAATTTTCGTATTGTAACATCTTCCAAGCCAACAACATTCGTACTTCGGTGTAAACGAAGCACCTTTTTTTTATAGGAGCATAATTAAAAATGTATTTATCAAATTTTGAAGAAAATTTGATTAGGAACTTTTTTTTGACATAACAATGATTTATTTAAAAAAAATTTTGAGTTTCCATCAAACGACCATTGTCGAATGCTGATAATTTTCAATTTATTCTCCATACTATGTAATCGTTTGTTTGTATGTGTGTTGTCATTAATTTAAATTACCCATTCAAATCATTTATTTATAAGATATATTTATTGAAGAAGAAGATAAAAAAGAAAAAAAAGTAAATAAAGTTTAAATTGTTCATAATAAGGTCACATGGATAGTTAAAGCAATTTTCGTTTCTCTTTTTAATTTTCATTACATTTTCATTATTATTATTATTCATTTTTTAATATTTTTTATATATATTATATATATATATATATATATATATATATATATATATATATATATATATATATATATATATATATTTCTAAATTCAAGACAGACTTGCTGAAATTTATTAAAAATATAGACTTTGACTCACTGACCAAAGATGGGCAGCGTAGGTGATCTCTTGTCGGCTATACTTCATTTTTATTTATTTTTATTTTTGTTTGTTTGATTTAGTTTTGTTTTTATTTCAATTAAACCACTAATTATGTATGTATTAAACCACTAAATATGTAAATTTGATAAATCAAACCAATCATGTAGTATGCCTCTAAGGCATGGAGCATGTAAAAAAATAATAAACGGTGCTTATGTGGGGTTACCATGTAAGGAAAAGATGAAAAAAAAAAAAAAAAAATATATATATATATATATATATATATATATATATATATATATATATATATATGCATCATTTGAGAGTGAATGACCACCTGTCATTGGGCACAACGCTTATTGGTCGGCTATGTAAATAAATAAATAGATAAATTTGACAAGCTATCGTTATCGTTCTGTACGGTGGTTTTTGTAACGGAGTAGAAGGAAAAATCTAAAATTTCTCAGCAATTTTAGCTGGATTTACCAAACTTTAGCCTTTTAGCAAACTTTCCAGGAAACTAATAAAACGATTTTTCTCCAAATAGCAGTATGTATTTTTAAATTTTATTCTTTTTTGTATACGGTAGGAGTTTATTAAGGTGGCAAAACCTTTATAATTTCCAAAATATTTTTAAAGCTTCTAGCACTGGTTAAGGCCAGAGTGACGACTGAGATTCGTTAGTATTTGGCGCTTATGTCATCAATAGTCGATTTTTAGACCATTTCAAAAAAAAATTTTCGAACTATCGTGAGCGGGACTTGATATAGGTAATGTTTAAGTCCCATGATGAATTAAAATCTAAATTTCGATTTTTTTTTGGTACTGGAGCCTTTTTCAAAAAACGATATAATTCTATCAACTATCATTAAATATTTTAATTTTCACGACTGTATTATGAAATATTTTAATTTTTTCAACTCATTTAGATTTGAACTTTTCACTTACCTGTTGGGAATGTTGACATTTGACAATAATTTTCTTTTCTATTCAAATACAATCTTGCATCGATAAAATCCCGATTTCTTAATTTAAAAGGCATTGGCATTAGTTTTAAATTTTGGTAAGTTTTTGAATAAAACGTTTTACCACAATTTTATCAATTTGAAGTTGATTTTTAAATCTCAAATTTCCCAACTTTTTGGTTTATCTAGGGAGACAAACTCTATTCTCCCCGTTACGACGACTCTGTATTTCATACGCACTTTTTGGGGTTTATTTCAGTTCAAAATATTTTTTTCTTTGCCTAAGCCTTTGCTGATGCTCCCTTCCGACTTATTGCAGCCCTGTGAAGTTTAGACTTCCTTCGACAGCTTTCATAGCTTTTTTCTCCTGTGTCTGTTAGCGCTAAGCATAAGCCTAGATGATCTGGTTTTCTTCCATACTGTGTGGCAAAATTGTGGATACAGAGACCATAAGCTATTCCTATCTTGTGTAGGTAACTTTGAGAATAATTGTGGTCAGTTTGCCGGATTAAATATTAGTCAATGAAATAATTATTAATTTATTAGTCAATTTATTATTCCTGTTAACAATTAATTAGTAATTAAAGTAAGACTTCAATTTTAAAGATGGGTCAATTCTCGCACAGAATTAATCATTTCGAGATTGATCATGCTGAACATACAAGGTTCAATAAGTTTTTCATTATTCATCAATCAATCAATGACGGATTACCTCTTTTCAAGATCACGCACTGTGCTGTTTAAGCCAGTATATTAATATTGATGCTGCGGTATAAAATTCCTTTGAGACAGTGCCGAGACAAGGAGAAGGCAAAGGAAGGACTTGGGCCGGCGGCAGAATTTAGAGGGCGGCAAATTTCGAGCGAAATTTCACTTTGGGCTAAGTAAAAAATATTCGAAGAGTCGACGGAAGAAAGGGGAAGAAACGCATTTCGAGAAAATCAAGTGTTAAAGTTTGTCCTCAGTCTATCGCTTTTCTTCAATCGCTTCTAACTGACCATCCACATTTCTGGCTGTTTCTTTTCACCATCTTAATCTACCGAACGATATGAACATAATGTGTGTAATTCCATTCCGAAAAAAATGTGACTCTCCCCCTTTCTTCCGTGGACTCTTCATTTATTTCTGGTTTTTTTTTTTACCTTAATTCAGCCAATAAAATGAATTAATGCAATGAGATGATGATATTTATTTCGAATTATGTTCCATGAAATACTGATGTAAAACCTTTGACTTTTTTTTGGAGGGGAGGAGAATGAACTAAAGGGGTGGCAAAATTAAGCTCGCCCCTCTTCTGGCAAAAATCCTAGTTATGTCCCTGCTTTCAAGAGTTTATTTCCTTTCAGACTTTGAACCTTAATACAGAAGAAATAAAAGGATGTTTAATAGAAGAACTTCGCAGAATCTTATAATCATAATTTAATTGATTAATTAATTAATTTTATTTTTTAAAAGAAAATTAAATACATTACATTTTCTTGGTATGGAACGTAATTAATAATTAATTAACTGTTTTCAAAGGATTAATATTGAAAGAAAAAAAACAGTTGATTTTGTCTCCCTCATGAGTCAGTTTTTTTCCTTTTTCTTTTAAAGAAACATTGAAGCAATTTTCTCATCAAGCGCTTTGAATATCAGTACTGAAAGAAAAAAAAATTCTTTGCATAAAAAAAAACAGCTTGACCCGTCTAGCAAAGAATGTCGAAAACATCGAAACGAGGAAGAAATATCCGTGGAAATATTAAAAGTTGAACGAAAGCAAAGAAAAGATCAAAAGGACAGAGAGAGCGAGTAATTTGCGAACGGTGAAGTGAAGATGGCGATGGGAGGAAGACAAGTTAACTCCTCTTTCATCTCCTATATTGCTACATTATTGATCATTCCTCTACGGTCCGATATTACTTTCTCCAGCATTTGAACCACATCGATATCCAGAATTCAGTCATTTAACTAACATTTCCCTAGATATAATAGTAATAAATAAAATTTAATGGAAACTCCATTAACCGTCGGCCCCCCCACCTCCCTTTGTAAGTACAGCTAGTTCTTGTTTACTATTGGACTAGTTGACCGGCTGTAGCCGCAGTTTTAGTTAGTCCACCAGCACTTCTTCTTATCACTGATTCTTATCATACGCTCATGTGAATATTTTTCAAAATTGAAACTCATGCTCATGTCTTAAAAAAAAAAAACTTAAGTCTTTGGCATTGTTATCGATTAAAATATCTAATGTGGACAACAAATGGCTTCCTTGTACGCATATTAAATTATAAATCGGTGGCTCAAAGAGTGATCCTGAATTTGGTTACTGGTTTCAGAAGATTGCCGTAAAAGCAACAGTAGGTGTGGCGACATCTATCTATTGACACAGACAAGCTCTTGTTTCTGAAGATCTCATTCCATTATTATATGTCGTTTTCTTTCAGTAGATTATAGCTTCCCAAGAGATTTCGTGTTCCTTGACATTAGAACTGTCAATGTCACTAGATAAAGCATTAGAAATCGACTATTTCGACATTTTAAGCGGAAAAATCCACTTGGCTTAAATCTTATTCTCCTACTGCAGACTTGTTCAGCTCGTAAATGGTGAGGAAAATAAGTATTTTAGACTTAACTTTAACACCTAATTAAGTAATAAAACTGTTGAATTAGATTGAGAAAAAATTGCGTTTGTAACCTTTATCACTGAACCATATGATCTCTGTGTTTAATTTTAATATAATTTTTGATGTAAGTTTATTTTGACCTTCAAGTAAAGTACCCTTTCGGCTCCTCAATTTTAACCAAAATCTAGTACATTATTCATATTGATATAAAAGTCTTATTTACTAAATTTGAGATGTTTTACATTATAATTTAATATAATTTATGATGAAAGTTTCTTATGACCTTCAAGTAAAGTACTACTTCTGGTTTGCCAATTTCAACCAAAATTTATTATTTTATTTATATTAGTATTTAAGTCTTAAATACCAAATTTGGGAAGTTTTGAATTATATTTTAATATCATTTTTGATGAATATCAATAATGACCTTCAAGTAAAGTACCACTTCCAGTGTTCATCCAGTGACCAAAAAGGGTTCACAACTAGATTTTACAACAATCCTAATTACAAAATTTCAACTTTCTACGGCTAACCATTTTTGAATTATGCGAGATACGCACGTACAAACATACAGGCGTCACGGCGAAACTAGTAAAAATGGATTCAGGGATGGTAAAAATGGATATCTCCGTAGAAATCGCAAAACCGAAAATTTTCGCGAATACAATACTTCCTTTTCTTCGTAGAAAGAAGTCAAAAGGAAATTGCTGATCAGCTTGATTTATCCAAAACGATCAAATGACTCTTCCAGGCTAAGGCATGCAATTTCTCCGATTTATGTCAGCCCCACCAACTCAGCGCACACTACATTCCGATTCGCTTCCGATTTTGTATTCATGCCCCTCCCTTCCCGTTTCTATTGAAACAGTGAGTCCCTTTGGAAATTGAAGTTAATTTTCTGTGATTAGCGACCGTGGTGCAATACCTTCGTTGTAAAAGGAAAAAAAAATACTGATATTGAAAGTGATGGATTCTTCTATAAACCAGACAACGGTTGCTGAAGGGTCAATTTTTCAGACTGCACAATGGCCGTGGTAAACATCATGAAAATTGTTATTAATAATAAAAATAATAAGTACTTCAGCTTCTTCTTAATCTCAGCACCTTCTTATGATGCACTGGATGAAACGTATCGAATCAGAGCTCGATTTAAAAAAAATTCCCTAGAACCAAGAGTTTTTGGCACCCTCTCTTCTTATCATGGCACCTCTCCGGTCGGTCCGCCATTTTTCCTCAAGTTAATAATCTTTCTTATAGCAATTTTGATGATTGCATAATAATAACACGTATGACTGAACGGCTTTTTTTTCTTTAGGGATGAGAAACGAAAGATACCTAGGCACTATTGCAGATGGAACCCGGTGTAAAGCCTCTTTGTCATGCGGTCATCATTCATTCATTCTGAGGTACAGGAGGTAACTTAGGAAAACGACATTAGTATAAAGAACAACATTTTTAAGAACAACATTCATTTTATCGAAGAATTTGAAATGTGTGACATTTTGAAAAAAATTATTAGAGCGACTACCATAGTTGAGGAAGCAGAAACAATAGCCCCTCCATGTTTGAAGGCATCCCATTTGTGGCAATGTGTTGAGTCTGTTTGGAAAAAGCTAATTCTCTGAATGAATATGAATATTCAATGAAGGACTGTTTTGATTAAGCTTTCAATTATCGACAAATATTGACAATAGCGACTACAGCCAATGGACAGTCAGGCTTTAGCAATCTTTTATTCAGGGAACCTCCTTTTATATCTTAAATAAGAATTATTTATTTATTCTTTTCTCAGCTAAAATTTGTATAAAAGGACTTTTCTTTACCGATGGCCTCTAGTACTTGAAATACAGTTAATATAATCGATAACGGGTTTCAAACGAATGAAACTCATTTTCAGTTATGCTTAATTTTGGGTAATAGATCTTGGGACATTTAAAGGTACAAAATTAAAAAGATATTTGTTTGCATCTTGTATCTAACTAAAGATTGTTTGATTGGTACCTTATATTTGTTACTTTGGTTTTAACGACATGATAATTGCAATATTGTAGGCAACCTCGAACTAATACTTATGCTTAACGTTCCCATTGAGTTACAAAACTCTATAAAAAAAAACCTCCGAGCTATCCTCGATCAATAGCTATCATAGAATCACCATATTTCTCAAATCACCCGAAAATCCTTCTCAATCCTCAAACATTTCCTAAGATTCCTTGATTAATTTCCACGAAGTTCCCGTCATTTTCTAGTATTCTCCCTCATTCTCCTCCAATTTGATTATGGATGCTCTGTGGCATGGAGGGCTGGTGAGGACGAGATGAGACTAAAAAAATTAATGGATTGTTTCATAAGATTCATTTACGACATAGCTCATTGGTATTCTGAGCAAGGATGGTTTTACCCCAATTTCCGACGACAATGTTTTCTTGCTGCCTTTCTTTTCCAATCCTCAAGAACCAAAATACCATCCTATATTCTTGACCTCCTCACCATGCGTTCTTTCATACATCTCTTAAATACAAGATCTCAACCTATCAATTTGTATATCCCTTCCCTTTTCATTGAACTTTTTCCTTTGAAAAAGCCTTTATAATTTTATAATTCGGGCTGCCTCGTTTTGGAATTCTGCCTCGTTTTGGAATTCTGCCTCGTTTTGGAACTGATCGGTGTTTCATCTATCGTTTCAGTGAACTAGTTGTCTATCCAAACAGGTCCTTAAGTACGGTAGCAAAGTTGTTGCAGAGAACGGTTTCGTTTAACTAAACAGGTCGTTCAGAGAAACTGTTTCAAATAAACCGATTGTTACTTAACACCCCACCACTAGTAGTGACGTAGGATAGTTATTGCAGGAAACTGTTTCTATTTAACTAAGCGAATTCGTTCAGTGTTTTCCTCCTTCCCATCCACTCACCTGTTACCACGAGATGTTTTCCGTTCCATTATTGTATTTGTTTAATCTTCATTGAAACTGTTAACTGTACTTGTTTAATGAAAGAAACTGTTTTAAATAAACAGATTGCTACTAAACACCTTCTGGAGTATACTCTCTCTTTATGAAGTGGATACCTGATCCTTCATTGTTTTGGGTTGGTTTCATTGGTTGGTTTAGCTGAACATGATCCTAAATTGTCTTGTTTAACCTTTACGATAAAGTATTTCCTTATCAAGCTCAAAACCCAAGACCCTTCATGTTTTTATATATTTTTATTTTTACTTTCCCTTGCCTATATAAGAAGTATATAATAAGGGGAAGTATTGCGATCGTGAAAATTTTCGAATTCGAGTTTACGACGGAATCTGAGTGCAAATGACCAAACCTCGCAAAATGGTCTTTGTGTATGTGAACAGTCTAGCTCAAAAACGAAAAGTTATATGATACTGAAATTACGTATTTACGGTTGGCATATGCATGTGATGTTACAGCAACACTTTCGTCAAAATCGACTCACCGGAAGTGCTACTTTATATAATCGATTTTACACTTTTTTTACAATTTTCTCGAAAACGGCTCTAACGATTTTGATGAAACTTGCCTAAATTATTCTTCATAAAGACCTTTCACTTTTCATATTTTGGTACATCACCGAGGAAATACAGGGAAAAAAGTTATGATGAAAAGAATATTTTATTTGCGCATAACTTAAAAAGCATGTATTTTATAGTAATTTATGTATAGAAGTGTATGAAAGATAATTAAGTTATCTAAAAAACAAAATAATAATCAACAAAATCGGACCGGTATTAGCAAAGATACAGTGCATCGGACTAACCGGATGTAGCTATTATATCAGGGATTTTACAATTTTCTCGTAAACGTCTCCAACGATTTTGATGAAACTTGCCTAATGTCTTCTCCTTAAAGGCCTTTAACTTTTCATTTATGTAGTATATCACCGAGGAAATGCAGCGAAAAAAGTTATGATGAAAATAATATTTTATTTGCGCTTAACTTATAAAGCATGCAATTTATAGTAAATTATGTATAGAATATTATGAAAGTTTATTAAATTATTTAAAAAACAAAAAAAGAATCATCAAAATCGGACCAGTATTAACAATGATACAGCGTATTTTGTGAGGAGCACAAGACCCTAAATGGATAACCGAGCTCATCTGAAAGGAGACGGATGTGACCGAACCTTCTCCCACCAATCTGTTATAGACAATATGCTCTGTAATAAAGTAATTTAAGAATACAAAAGCGAAAATTAACTTAATAATTTCTAATTTCATATTATTTAATGGAAAGAAAATATTTCCATGAAAACCAAACTACAACTTGACGAAGTTAAAATATATAGGTAGTGTACAGAATTGTTGTACTAAAATTGTTTAAAAAACTGTTTTATTGTACTGAAGTGGAAGAAGATGTGAAGAAGTGAATGCTGCTGAATTTATTTCAAGCATTGTTTATATTAACTTTTTAAAATTATATTAAAAAGATAATTATTATAGGACGGTAAGGGAAAGTTGTGTGATGCGCGCACCGCACTAGATTTTTTTACATCTTATTATGCATTAATTAGAATGAAACACTGTTTTTAGAAATACAAAGTTCTTTTCCTATAAAATTTATGTTAATGTTCAAACATGTGAAATTCATGGGAAATGTTGAAATAATGTCATTTGGATATTCCATTTATTGTCATTTTCATTTACTCCTGCGGTTTAGCTATGCATATAAAAAACGCAAAATTTAATATTTTTGGTTATTTGATCTATCCAGGAGCGGATTTGTTGTACTGCCGCCCAACCGCAACTATGTTATTGCACAGAATTGACTCATACCACTCGATTAAAAGCATATGAACAGAAAACCACCACCTGTCGTAAATAGAAAATATTTATTAGCTATTTATAGACGCCCATGACAAAGTTCTTGAAGTTCGATGAATATAATAGGTTCCAATCTCATCTCGTCATTAAAGTAATTAAAAATAAATAATTACAGTAAGAGAGGCGGGAAATGCACTAAATTGAATATTTATTCTGTGGTTTTGGGGTAATGGGGTACAAGCCATTTTTTTTTTTAAACGATGCTTTTAAATTAGTTTTTGTTCTTTTTAATGAAGTTTACTTTTGTGAATAAGGAAATAAGTCAATGGAACCAGTATTAACATTCTATCAGAACACTGTTTCAGTAATTTTTGCTTTTTTCTCAAAGGTAAAGTTCATTATAAAGAACAAAATATAACTTAAATCTATTTTCACAAAAAAAATGGCTTGTAGGGTAGGTGGGGGCACAGACTAGCAATTTTGTTTTAATTGCAGAGGATCATAAGTAATTTTTTCCTCAATTCAATATTCAAGTTTTCTATTGGGATCTATTATCCCTGAAAATTGCGGGGCTTATCTTCAAAAAATGGGGTAAACCTCCGCAATGCAGGGTTTGGCCCCAATAAAGTTACACTTATTGAAAACTCTCTAATTTCTTTGTTACAATTATTTGAAAAACAATTTATAGGCTTAAATACTGTTTTTCGTATATTAACCAATGAATAAATAAATAAACCAATACCTATAGTATACTCTCAAAAGGTAATTTATACCTATTTGAATGAGAATAAATGGCTGATTTCGAATGTAAATGTAGCTAAAATGCAAATGTACATAATGAGCACTGAACGAGGCAAAGCAACGCACTTGTGGCCGTACTGGGAATTGCTCTCCGGCAGCTGTGGGAATTTGCCCCATTGAGCTTGTTTGGAATGAACTCTCTTAATGATGTTTGTAAACATAGTGAAGCATAGATTCACCCCAACATTGAAGCTTAAGTGTAGTAGTATTGACTGATAAATAGTTAATTAATTTGTTTCCACCCTCCTTCACACAATGTTGAAGTGAACTATCATAAAAATTAAAGTGAAAAAAAAAACTTACCTCATTTTCTCATACTCTACCCCTTTACCCAAACACCGCAGAATTGATCATGATGGGTAAAAAAAAAAAAAAGAAATTAAATTCATTTCTTAATAATATTTTCAGTCATTGAATACACTTTATAAAACTGATTTTATATAATTCAAACTATATATTTTAATTTATTATTTATATTTGACAACAATATTTTATTTGTAGTATTTATTATATTTGTATTCTATTTATTATGAAATATTTACTTTTGTTGTCAGTTGATGGATATTATATTTATTCAAGTGAATCTTACCTTTTGTTTATATTTCACACATTGATTTAAATCATCATGCCTACGCGTTAGTGAGAAATAAAGATTATGCGAAAGTTTGCCGTAGGACTGCTCGTAGGAACTTCGAGATCATGAACGTGTAGGAGCAGTCAATGAGCTAATCAGTGTTGTAGATCGCTATAACTTAGGATTACCAAACTTAGACGTAAACCGATTTATAACGAGTCAATTTTTTTCAGTTCCAGGCAATTTTTAAAAGATATTAAAGAATATGAGGTGTTCAATGTAAAGTATCAAGCAAACGAATGTCAGATGAGTAGCAGCTTGCAATTGTTTTATACTGGATAGGGAGTTCAGGTGAAGTGTCGACACGATGTAAAATTGCAAATTTGTTTGGTTGTGGTGGTGGTGGAACCCAATAGGGTCGCCATTTTGCATCGTGATATTGCATTTAGCTCACAATCAGGTCTGTTAAACTTAGCTTGTTATTTCTTATTCTGATACCTATTTAGCACACTATTGTTGAAACTCGACGAATGGCACAATCTATTTAGATTACTAAATGAGATATTTTGAGTGCCCTTAAGTATATATTTTAAAGATAATTAATGAATTACCTTCTTATTATTTTTCTCTTTTATCAAGTTTTTGCTCTCGTCAACTAATGTATTTTGAAATAATAATTATTTTAATGTAGTATTTTGCTTTATGTTTCTTAAATATTTCTAAATCATATTTAGTTGCTTGTAGTAGACTTTTCACCAAAAGTTATATTAAAATATAATGTAAAACTTCTCAAATCTAGTATATAAGACTTATACAAATATATTTATAATTATATTATAAATATACTAATATTTATACAAATAACATAATAAATTTATGTTAAAATTGGCAAACCGGAAGTGGTACTTTACTTGAAGGTCATATTAAACTTTCATCAAAAATTATATTAATATATAATGTAAAACATCTCAAATTTGGTAAATCAGACTTTTATATCAATAGAAGTAATATTATAGATTTTGGTTGAAATTGAAGAGCCGAAAGGGGCACTTTACTTGAAGGTCATTTGAAACTACATCAAAAGGTATATCGGCATTTATAACAGAGATCATATGGTTCGGTGATAAAGGTTATAAAAGCGATTTTTTTTTCACTCTAATTACACAATTTTATTACCCGTTTTAAGTGTTAAAGTTGAGTTTAAAATACTTTTTTTCTTCCCCATTTGTGAGCTGAACAAGTCTGCAGTAGAAGAATAAGATATAAAGGTTTCTTCCGCGTAAAATGTTGAAACCGTCGATTTCCAATGCTTTATTTAGTGACATAAACAGTTCTAATGTTGTCGAGGAACACGAAGAAATCTCTTGGGAACTTGTTACTACTGAAAGAAAACGACATATAATAACGGAATGAGACCTGAAGAACCAAGAGTTTGTGTCTGTGTGTTTGTGTATGTGTGTGTGTCAATAGATGGACGTCGCGACGCCGAGTGTCGTTTGAGGTACTGCTATGTTCGTTAACTAGTAACCAAATTCAGTGTCACTTTTTGAGCCACCGATTTATAGTTCAATAGGCGTACAAGGAAGTCATAGGGTTTCCTCATCAGATATTTATTACTACTTATAGTGAGAGACAGTTAATTATTTTAAATCAAATTATCTGATGTGGTTAGCACGTGACTTCTTTGTATACCTGTCAAACTATAAATCGATGGCTCAAAAAGTGTTCATGAATTTGGTTTCCGAAGATTGCAGAATCTCTAAAACGACACTCGGCGCCGCGACACCCTATCGACAAACACACACAAGCTCTTGTTTCTGGAGGTCTCATTCCGTTATTATATGTCGTTTTCTTTCCTTAGGTAACTAGTTCTCAAGAGATTTTTTCGTATTCCGTGACAATATTAGAACTGTCTATGTCTCTAGATAGAGCATTGGAAATCGACGGTTTCAACATTTTAAGCAGAAGAACCCACTTAACTTATATCTTATTTTCCTGCTGCCGATTTGTTCAGCTCACAAATGGGGAGGAAATAAAGTATTTTACTCTAAATTTCAACACTTAAAACAAGTAATAAAATTGTTTAATTAGCGGAATAAAAATCGCGTTTATTACCTTTATCACCGAACCATGTGATATCTGTAATAAATGTCGATATACCTTTGATGCAGTTTCATATGACCTTCAAATAAGGTGCCCCTTTCGGACCTTCAATTTCAACCAAAATCTATATTACTTATATTGATATTAAAGTCTAATTTACGAAATTTGAGATGTTTTACATTATAATTTAATATACGTTTTGATGAAAGTCTAATATGATCTTCAACTTACAAGTACTACTTCCGGTTTTCCAATTTAGACCAAAATTTAGTATGCCAATTTTAATCAAAATGTATTATATTATTTGTATTAATATTTTAATTTGAGAAGTTTTGCATTCTATTTGAATATAACTTTTTTGATGAAAATCAATAATGGCCATATTAAGTACCACTTCTGGTAATCGTGCAGTTACCAAAAAGGGTGATTCGCAACTATATTTTACATTAGTTCTAAACTTTCCACGGCTAACCGTTTTTAAATTATACGAGATACGCACGTACCGTATCTCGTAAAATCCGCAGTAAAACTGCGTACAAGGAAGTAAACAAATTAAAGTACTTTAGAGGAAGCCATTTTGAAAATTCAGCATTTAAGCCAATACACAGATATAGACACAGACACAAACATAACATTTTGCGAGACTTGATTATTTTGGCTCAGGGGATCTTAAAACGTGGTTTCCAGTTGAATACCATGCTGATATTCGAAATTTGTCTAGATCACAATACTTTCTCTTCTTATATATTCCTGATATAAGTAAGTGAATATAATAATAAAAATGTACTTACTTTTTGTGTTTCTTTTGCTGAGGAAGATCTCTGTTGTAATGTTTGCTTGCTTATATATGCAGATACAGTGGAGCGTCGATTATCCTAACGTTCGATTATCGGAACGTTTTTTTTTTTTTTATTATGTGTGTAATTTTAATTATTTTGATCATGTAAATTACTTATTGGTATTATTAAAATTATTGTTATTTTGAATATAATTAAACGAAAAATAAAATTATTTTTCCCAGAACGTCTATAAAGGAAGCCATCCTTAATTATTTCTCAGAAACTGCTTCGTTAAATAGTATTTGTATACCTAGAACTGTATAACTAATTAGTTCATTACATTTGTTTCTGTGAAACGCTTTCCGTTCATTTGGCTGGTTGTAGGTAGCTTGCTTTCAGTCTTAAACCGTTCTTTGTGAGGTGTATACCGCATTTGTGATCACTTTTTTTTTTTAAATTAAAAAATGATAACAAAAAGAAAACGAGTGGTTCTTTCATTAAAAGATAAAATGGAAATTATTACGCGGCTGAAAAAAGGTGAATCGGGTCAGACATCAGCTATCGAGTTCGGTGTTGGTAAATCAACGATAACCGGAATAAAAAATAATTCTGATTCAATCACCAGGTACGCACATAATCTTGACAGTTAGGCGGGCAGTTCAAACCGTAAAACTATGAAAAAAGCGAAAAGTGAATTGGTGGAAGATGCTGTTTACACTTGGTTTTTGCAAAAACGGTCTTCTGGGCAGCCCATATATATATATATATATATATATATATATATATATATATATATATATATATATATATATATATATATATATATGTGTGTGTGTGTGTGCGAGTACGTAAATTTCGATTATCCGAACTTTTGATTATCCGAACCACCACTGACAACATTAGTTCGGTTAATCGACGCTCTAATGTACTTGCTTTTAAATACAAGACTAATTAATTTGTCTACATTCATTCTTATGATCTATTGATTGTAACTTACAACAAGCACCTGGACTTCAGAAGTAATGTGAAAAATCAAATTGGTTTGAAGGAGAGAATGTTTCTGGCGTGTTCGTACGTTTTCTGTAGAGGCGGTCGCAGGTAGTGTGAGCATTTCCATATCATTCGCATTGATGATCGAACGATTGACTCGTCAGAAATTGTTTTCGTCAGAATACGCATCCGCTGTAACCGTAGCCTAAGTAGGTTCGGAACAAATATTAAGAGGTTGCCTTTGGTTCAGGCAGGAAATCCTTGTGCTATCGCAGGTGTTTATATATTTTTTGATAATTAAACCATTTTATTTTTCTTATAGTGTGCACTTTATAATGTTTTTTGTTCCCTAATGCGATGAAACTCGCGCAAAATAGTTTAATACGGTCTCGCCATTTTCGAGACGATCCCAAAATAGTTCATGAGTGACAGGAGAGGAAGGGAATTTTACTCGGTTGATTATCAGCTATGAAATAAGGTGTTTAAATCGAACTGATTGAATGAGAGAACTGGCAGGTGTGATAGCTACTGACACCTACTAACTTCCCTTTACTACACCCTACAATGGTTGACTGTCGGTTTCAATCCATATTGAACGATATGATCATCTCGAAATAAACTAAAATTTAGGTTATTTAAACTACTTCTTTCTTCTTTGTTTAAATAGAGGTTCGGATGTTTTCTCGGGTAAGACAGGATCTGCTATTACTGATATTGAGGATGACAGCATTACATGGATGTATTAAATTTTATTCAAATATTATAGTTGTATATATAAATCTATTTCGTATAACTATTTTATGTAGAATGAGTATAGATGAATTAAATGAAACAATTTCGTAACACAACTTGGTATATTTAATAATGCATTTAACCATATTCAGGAAAGATTCAACTCCCTTCGTCTGATAGTGTAATTTGTCGTGAATGTTTTACTTAGAACTTTAAAATTTCTCCTAAAATGAGTACCCTTACACCTCCGCGTTATATCTAGAGAACGGTTGAGCATGCAAAAAAATGAATCAGATCAAACTTGTAGAAAATTTAATTTCCTATACAGTTTTTATATTAATATCTAATGACGCGGGACGCATAAAAAACGAAAAATTTGAAAACAAAATTTAGTCACTTTTTTTGACATTTGACCTTTAATAACTTGAGACGCCGATTCGTGATTCTATGTGACTTTTTAGCCAACAATTTGAATGCCAACAATAAAGGTTCTTGCAATCTTTTGTCTCAGTATCTTCCATTCCTAGATTTAGCCTTTTCGCAACTTATTTGATTTAACTATAAGTCCGTTTTCGTCCTTGATAGTTATTGTTTCTCAAGTGTAAGTTACTATGTCTCACAATTCGTCTCACTACGCTGTAAATTATTTTGCTGAATCTGTTTTTCCCAACAACCTTTTCATTACTGCTGGAGCTTTGCTATCGTTGTTGCCGACATATTAGCTAACATCGGCGCTCTATGAAGAAGGGCCGGTCTTATTACGCTTTTATAAATCAGGGATTGATAAATTATTTGCCACTTCTATAAATTCATTTTATTGAAAACTAGTTTCGAATGTTATACATTCATGCTCAGTTCTAAAAATACACAAACAATTCAAAAATAAGCAATTCAAAATATAGTTTGGTATTATTATGCATATTAAATTAGATTAATATAAATCAGTATTATAAAACATTTATGAATTATGAATTTTATTAAGACAAGAAATCAAATACATGTTGGCACTCACCAAGATTTAAATGGATTTTATCAAACATATAATATTTTTTATAGTTTGATATAATCCATTTAAACATTGGTGAGTACCAACATGTATTTGATTTCTTTTCTTAATTAAATTCATAATTCATAAATGTTTTATAATACTAATTCATATTAATCTAATTTAATATGTATAATAATACCAACTATATTTCGAATTGCTTATTTTTGAATTTTTTGTGTGTTTTTAGAACTTAGGATGAATGTATAACATTCGAAACTAGTTTTCAATAAAACAAATTTATAGAAGTGGCAAATAATTAATCAATCCCTAATTAGATTGATCCTTCTATACCACCATGCGGATGTCAACTGCTTTTATAAATTAATAATTTGAGGCGGAGGGAAAAGATTGGCGATGCCTAAAGGTGGTTTAGTCTGTAAGACTTGCTCTTCACCAACCTGATCTTCTGGTAATGGCGGTATAGTGCCTTTACAGAATGGCGCCCACGGAAACTATACTGTTTGCCGGCCTATTTGTTCTACCCGCTACCCTATATACCTTAGGAAGAAAGCGCATGTTTTTCTGAAAGAATCTTAAAAAATTATTGCATTTATTGTATTAAACATATTATATTACTCCTATTATACGAGCACCTAGTATTTTTGTTTGTCCAGGTTTTGTTATCTCGTACCTTGTTTTTTTCTCCAACAAAATTTTCTAAAGTGGGTTACTACAGCAAACAAGTGTTTTTCGTTTTGGATGGTTTTTATAATATTTTTTTTTTTTTTTAAGGGGTGAAGGTGGTTATGGCAATGCAGTAATTACAAAATGAAGTGGAATCAACTACTGCTCATTTAGTGATCTCCATCAGTTCGAAGGATGGATGTATTATTTCATTTGGATGCATTTATTTCAATGCCTGTGCATCCACCTAGAGGTAATGGATAGTTTCAGCTATTTCAAAGATATTGAAGATAGTGCCAAGGATCAAATTAAACATGACTGTTGAGAGTTGAATGTAAAGACATAAGGTCGAGATTTGCAATGCTTACAGTGAAGGTGAGGGATGAGAAGTATTGGTTTTTCTACCTGGCATACAAGAGAACAATATTTGAGTCGTTCTGCTAAGAATCGGGAGTAAATTATTTTGCTGAATGTGTTTCTCCCAACAACACAGTATTGCCTTTTCATTACTATACATATAGATATGGTGCATGCACATGCACATCTTAAAAAAACTAATTTTTATCTTAAAACAAAATAGATTTAATTCCGGACGGCTTGATAAAAATTTTACATACTTCTGAAGATGAGAAGTATTCTTATAGTGAGAAAGCAACTTAGATGTACACTGTTCTTTATCTAGGAGAAATTTTCTAAAAATTTCTTGCGGTCTCAAGCAACTATTTACAAATTTTAATAAAGTAAGTGTTGCGGTTATTGAGAAAAAACTTATTGTATTTTCTACCCCCTCTCATTTTTCCTTCAAAGCACTTCAATAAATATTTTTTATTTAATGAGAGTATATTTGGCTTTGAAGCAAATCATGGCTCTCCAAAAAGCCAAGCTGCAACGAGAGGAAATATTTCGAAGGAATTCTCTATCTTGAATTAAACAATTTTGTTCCTTTAAAAATGTTTTCATAAATAAAATTATTGTTATTATATGTATGTTTATGTTGTGAGTCATTCAACATGTCAGCGTAGTCTGTCTTTTACATTAATGTTCGTTTAGAGAAATCTCACCATTTATTCAGTTTCTACTGGACCGCATCTAAAAATCTATCATCTATAATAGATCATCTACCGCATTCAAATTTCTGGGCTCAATTTCGAAGGCTCTGGCATTGGTCCTGCTCTCCTGCGAATATTATCTTGTTCACAGTCCCATACAATTAAGATTTATTCGAAAAAAGTTGGAGAAACTGTTAGTAATTTTAATAAAAATTATAGGGAAAAATACGTTTTTTCATGTATGACTATATTATGATAAAACACACACACATCCATTTATATGTAATTCTGCGATTTAGAAAGAATACGACCGTAAACGTTTGCTAAAACAAAATAGTTCATTCAGTAACTTTTAATACAATCAATTAAATTGTTATTATTTCCATACAATACAAAATATTTAAGCTTACCTAAAACAAAATAGAATTGTATACGAGTCTTTTACTCCCTAAATCACTATAATATATTTTACTAATAAGTTTGCTGATTAGTCTAAACTTCATTTATAACAAAAGCCAATAAACATCTGTTCAATGTCATTTAAAAGTAAACGATCTGAATTAATAATTAATCTTGTTATTAATTTGTTGTTAATCTTGTTATTTGTATTTTATATATATATATATATATATATATATATATATATATATATATATATATATATATATATATATATATATATATATATAAACAAATACACAACACATTGAAAAAAAAAATTGATTTATAGTAAACTAAAATTATTTTTATCTGGAGAATAGGCGAAGGGAAAAAGGTAGAGAATTTCTTTTGGGCAAGCTGTTACGATCTGCCAAGTGCAGGAAAGCTCCTGTGCAATTATTTACCCCTTAGCAATAACTCAGGTGATTAAAAACTTCTTATGCGCCTATCGATTGATTTTCGTTCTATTTGGACTGTTTGCTTGTTGTTTTTCCTAGTATCGCACCTGCTGGATGATTAAGATCAATATTAGCACGATTAAGATTTTTTTTTCTTTTTATGTTTAGCTTTGTAAACATTTAAATATCTTTCAAATGAGCGTGTGGAATATTATGGAAGATGATCAATAAAATAATCAAATTAAAGTTTTTTTTTTTTTTTATTCGTAGCCAAATGGTTTAGGCCAACTTCTGCGAAAAACATTTGAACAAAATTTAGATAAATTGAAAATAATATAAAGAGGTGCCACCATTAATGTTTGTGTAAAAATAAAAAATGAAAATGATACAACAAAAAATATATTTAAAAAAAAGAAAAAGTACTAAGAAAAAAACACGGAATAATACAAGATAGAGAAAATAGAAAATTACTAAGAGATATTTTAAAATAAAAATTAAGCAAAGATAGACAACTTCCTCTAGCTTCAATCTCCTCGTGTCTGAACTACAGTACGTTAAAAAATATATTTTCAAGGCATAAGAGAATTCAAACTGAATTAACTAAACGCTATACCAGACTTTGATTAAATAATTGTTTTCGTTTTTTTACCGTATGATTGGGTGTCTCGCGTGTAAAAATAAAAAGGAGTTGGCAGCGACAGAAGGTTGATTAGTTTTCCGAAACCTGATTAATTTCGCTTTGCGACCTAGGTTTCTCTTGCTCCGGATTTTGACAAAAAAATATTGCACAGGACGGATGACAGGCCTATCTAAAATGGAATCCACGAGGCAAGCTAAATTCAGCGTTTGTCTCTCAACAAAGGTCTCCGGTTTCAATTTCAATTTTCAAGCCGAATAGAACCACTCAGTGGAGGGTGAACTTGTAGGCTGTTTGGTAGTAACAGTCTTATAGTTTTATACCAATTTTTATTTATATTTAAAGCTATAGAGTTTATAATTGAGAGATTTTTGCTTATTTTAAATAATTTTTTTTTCTTTCACTTGCCTAGATATGAAATATATCGTAAGGGGGAGTATTGCGATCGTGTTTTACAACTAAATATTTCCATGGAATCTAAATTGAAACTTTTCACTAGTCCCAATTGAGGATAAATTAATTTATACTCAGAGTAGAGTGGTAAGAGAAAGTTATGTTATGCGCGCACTGCACTAGATTTTTAAAGATTTTTGACATTGTAGATTTTCGGCATGGGCGAAATCCAGTGAAACAATCCTTCTATGCAATAATTCTCTTAATTTAAAACCAGTCATATCACGAATTCACATCCACTTTCGAGTCATTCTTGGGATAGGGTAGGACGATCTATTCTTGGATTTACTTTCATTGTATTACTCTATCATTTATAATATATATATATATATATATATATATATGTATGTATATATATATATATATATATATATATATATATATATATATATAATATAAAAAAAATAATACATTTGTTAATAGCGGTTTGGATTTTATCCTTTTCAGTGCTAATCGGAGAAAATCCAATTTTTCAGATATATTAGCATTTTACTAAACTCGTTATTAAAAAAAAAATCCAGAAGAATTTTATTGTGAACTTTTCTGAATAGGTTTTTATGAAATAAAAGATTTATTTTCTATTTATGTTAATATTTATCATTTGTTATTCAATCATTAACAGCTATGGTCGGTTCTCATCCATCCAAAAAAAAAAAAAACTATTCAAATGACTTCTGTCACTAAATCATAATTTTTCATCCATTTTACTATCTCAATTTAAAAAGATCACATTAAATAGACAATTTTTTGAAGTTATATAAAATTAAAAAAAAATGAATCTTATAAATAAATTACAATTATTAAAATGTTTGAATTTATATAATCATAATTTTTAAGAGACTCTAAAGTTTAACTTGTAAACTCGCTTAACAGAAAAATATAACCCTCTTCCGAATGGTGGAACAGGTATAAAGATTTGTAGGAGCTTGAGTGTATCAATATTATTTATATAGGAACATTGTATAAATTAGCTAAAATGTCAATCCGACGATGGATTTTTCAAAATATTTTTACAATATTTCATATTAGTATGCAGTTTTGAATTCTAGATAATAAAATTTTGGTATTTTATCTCTGTAATTGAGGTAAAATACGTTCTGTCGTAATTCATGTGGAAGTTTTATGTAGGAAGCTGAAGTTGCCTCTCTGGTTTTATTTAACGAACCACTTTAGGGGCTTTTCTTATGGTTACGTGCCCATGTATATTTATATATCGGATTATGAGGTCCTCCTATCTTACACAATAAATCAATCTGAAAGAAAAAAGGAACGAAATTTTAAAAATTATTTATTGACATATAAAAGAAATTACCCTTAACTTATTAATTCCTTGTGCGCAGTAAAACACCAAATTGCACTGGTGTAATCCATTTCTTGGCAACATGTGATTTGTAGGAAAATAAATTATTTCTATATCCATAACATCATAAAATATTCTAAATGACTGAATTTTTTTTTTGAAACTTTTAATTTTTAGGAAAATGGGAAATGGTATCTCCAGGGATACATTACCTAAATAAGGTTGCAGTCCGAGTTAAACAACACAAATGTTTAATAAAAATGTATTAAATCAGCTATATAAAAAAAAATATATTTAAGTAATTATTTATATAATATTAAATAAATTTCCCCCCAAAATCTATGTATGTGTATGTGTGTGAATATATATATTGTATAACTATAACTATATATATTATATATAGCAAGTAAATATTATATATATTTATAATAGATAAATATTACGACTGGTTTTGGAAGGAGGGATAGAATTATTTCAACTCTACTGCGGAATATTTTGTATATTGAATAAAAAACAAATGAATTGGAAAGGATACAAAAATAAAGGAAATAAATACAATATATGCTCATCAAACTCAATGTGAAGTTGAAACAGAAAATCAACCTTATCTTTCAAAGTATCTGAGGAGATACTTATTCTAATATTCTTCTAAAACGATGAAATGAGATGTATTTATTTTTAAAAACTCTTTTTAATAGTAACCTTAAATGTCGAGAGATATTTTTCAAACCCAAAAATATGTAAATATAAACTGAAGGAAAAAAATATTATACCTTAGCGTCTTTTGCTGTAAAACCATTGTTAGCACTTCAATTGGAAAACTAACTTAAAACTGTTCTCAAACGTTGGAAATACAAAATTAAATCTTTCTTAATCTTTGATAGTGGAATCACGTTAGCAAATTATAAAATGGAAAATCACACAACCAATGCAAAAAAAATGTGATGATGGAATACTGCGCCAAGAAAATAATAATTAATTTAAAAATATATAAAAATGTTTATGAAAATTTACTGAATTTTTTGGTGTATTTGAAAATCTAAATAAAGTGTAAAAAGAAAAAAAGAAAGAAATTAAAATTAATAATTTGGATTAGACAGGTATTTGAAGAATTAATTAAGTAACAAGGAACTTTTTTTTTTTTTTATATTTTAATTTATATCTTCACATATGGTGGAGCGGGTTTAGGGGTCCCCCTGGCTGAGTGTAAATATCGTAAATAATCGTGGATGATATGCTAGTATTTTTATTTTATTTTTATTCTTCTGTTTTGTTTAATTTATTATTATAATATTTTTCTTTAATTTTTATAGATATGTTTTTATTTCTGCATCCTTACTACCGAAGGTAGGGAAGTCTTGAAAGAAGTGAAAAACAATGTATTTCCTTAGAATCGAAAATTTCCACTCGTGTTTTACGTTTTGGACATCATGGAACCAATTTGGTCTCGTGTCTGTATGTCTGTCTGTAGTCAAATCCATGTGATGGGGATAACACCTACTGCCATGAATCCGATTTTGATGAAATTTTCAGGATTTTTGAAGATTGGTATGTAGTAGATCCTCATTTATCAATTTCATCACATTCTATCCCCTTCTTTCTCATCCGCATGCGCACACATATTTTCCTTGACTCATCTATGCTTACGTTCTTCTGTTGAGACTCAAGAACTTCAATTCTTCTCTACGAAGGGATGAATTTGGGTAACCTGGCATGGCCACGAGATTTATCTTAGACAAACCGTTTAAACACCAACCTCCTTCTCCGGATGATTTGCTGGAGAGGATCAAGCAGGAATGAATCACTATTATTTTATCAAAAATGACTGAGTCATAGAAACTTTTTCCTGAAACGTCTGCGGTAACGCGTAGCCAACAACGGCCGACTTTTGGAACATGTAATTTTTAAAACACACTGAAATAAAACTTTTTTTTTATTTACTTTTTGAACATAAAACCACAATTTTCTAGAAATACTTTTTTTTTTTTCTTTTACTTACATCAAAATGTTTTATTTTTCTGCCCTATTCTGGATGAGCTATGAATGTATATCTCTGTTGCTCATTCTAATCAAGTGTGGTAGATTGTAATACTCAATAAAAAAAAGTCTATTTGAAAAAAAATTTTGGGGAGAAAAAAGATTTTTTTTCAGTTAATTCGATAAAACGATTCTCCTATATATAAGATTTTCCTAAATAAGCGGAATGCTTATAAGAAGAGATGAGGTTGGAAGATTAGGTTAATATTTTGGCCTGAAGCCTCCCCGGTATACAATGCAAAGCTGAGGAGCGAGCAATAAAGGCTAATTTGTGGTAGTCGAGGGCTCTAATGCTGTTTGCTGTCCTTGTTCCTTCGTGTTGGGGCGGGATTCGACTCCTTGCCTCCTCCAATAATGGCTTGTATAGCTTTATCTGATATTGTGTCTCTGCCTTTTAATACATTTAAAGTACAATTCACTCTAATAAAGAACTGGCAGGCACACTACACTCTAATAGTTTCTAATACTCCTCCAAAGTAAGTTCTAGCTGGAATTAGATACAAGGTTGTTCGGTGACATTTTATTGTGAAAAAATGAATCTCGAGAATTTTCAGTTCGAGGATCAGTCAAGATGTTTTATCAAATGCATAAATTAGAATGTTTAAAATTTAGTTTTTCTATGTTTATTGGCCATCATCAGGGCTACAACAAAGTTTAAAAAAAAAATGAGAACAAATTAAATTATTCATGTACGACCATAGATAATATTAGTACGATAGGTAGAAATGAGATTGATACAATTGGATCATGGAAAACGTAATGAAAAGAAAAATACATAAAAATATAAATACTAGTATTGTAATATATAATAAAATAATAATTATTAGACTGAATATATAATTTAAGTCTTTTCCTTTAGTATATCGCTGCTTCAGAACAGAAGTAACTTAGCTGCAAAAATTAAATTTTACAGGAGAGGTTTTTTTTTTTTTTTTACTTTTTGTATTATCGCTTCATAATACGACTGTATAAACGAAATTTTTGACTTTACTGCAGGTGTATATTTCTGTTATAGCTTGACGTATGATGGTTATCTTGTAATATGGAACAGTTTAGTTCTGCACACAGAAATTGAAAAAGTTCATTATTGAAAATAACATAGACCAACGATGAAAAAATTTTTGTACTGAAAATACCTTATTCCTATAGTTTTTAGGGTGCTGAATCCAAATATGATATTAAAAAAGCTGTATCATCCACAATTTTAACTATGTGTTTCATTAATTCCTCCGTGTAGGGGTTTAGATAGGGGTTTATACTATATAATACAAAGCATATTGCTGGAAAACTATGGGTGATACAAAAAAACTAAGGCCAGATTTAGATTCAGCACATACAAATCTATAAAGATCAAACTATTAAAGTTAAAAAAGTTTTCAAAAACATTTTTTTTGTTGGCCTGTGTAAGGCAAAAAAAAAATATTAGTATACCATTACATTTAAATTGCTGCTGACAAGATATAATACTGTCGATAGTGGCTGACAGTAACGTATTATTTGGCCTTGTTACAGTTTGTCTAAGTTTTGCCATAGTTATCACACACATCACTGTGTTTGATCCGTGCAATGCAAAAAAGAAGTCGAAACACTTTTTTTTTTTTTTTGTCATACATAATTTTTGGCCAAACATAATCATCTTATCTTCAGTCATAAAAGATATTTTAATTTTTAATGCCGATGTTTTCTATATTAATTAAATGATCGTAACTTATCACTGGCACCAATTTCACAGTAAAGTGTTTATTAATCAAGCCTTGGAAAAAGAGAGATAAAAGAAGTCGTGAATGGTTGTTATTCACCTGATTATTTTTTACAACTATTCTCCTTTCCCCATTGAGTAAAAATTGAGCTGTTATTTTTCTCTCCAAGATAATGGATTTTACTCTCGCTAATATTCATGCTCCAATTTAATACAACAGAAAATTATTCGCAAGAGCAATATTCTAGAGAAAGATAAACAACATAGTTCTTCGCCATTTCCACATTTATTTCTTCTTTAGAGAACCCAATTGCCTATAACGTTCAACGTGCTAGACATTACTTCCAACTCAACCTATTTCGAAGTCTTAACGCATCATAAAACATGGAACAAACGAATTACAGCGAGGCCTTTTTTTAATCTCCTTCTCAGTGAAGCATTTCTTTTTTCATACCTTCTTAAAGTATATTTCACTCCTCACCCTCTCAGCAATCTTCTTATAAGGGATACGAGTTAATAATTACTTTTCTTTATAACTTTCGCGATAAAGAAGTTTTATCACTTTCCGTCTCTGTGATCCTTTAGCTTTATTGAATTACCTTGCAAAGCTGGAATTTCGTAAAATAGAGGTCTCACTATGATAAATGTTATCGTGTAAAATTACCTTTTAAAAATAATTTACACTAACCACATCCTAAATTTTATTCGCAAAGTATTAAACAAAATTCTCTTATTTTTGTTGTAATGTATTTTATTTTTATTTTATTTCATTTTTTATTTTTCACGAAACAGCCTTTTATATCATATACGCGAATATCATAACTTTTCCTTTCTCACCTTCGCTCTTCTTTTCTCCCAGTATCTTCTCATTATTTCTGCGTGCCTTTGCTTCCTTTCTTTCGACCACGCAGTACCCGGTCCGTTTTTCTTTATTTTCCACAAGAAGCTTGATTTCTTTTAATTTTTTTCCATATTGTTCTCTATCCAGGCAATTTTTGTCTGTTATTTCCAATTTTTTTTCTATTGGAGGGAGTTTTTGTTGACCGTAGATATCTTAAGGGAAAAGTTGGTCGAGGGATGCGGTCAAAGAGTTACACTTTTATAAGTAAACTTATATATTTTGTGCCGACGTTTCGACCTGAGTTTTAGGCCATCTTCAGGGATGGCCAACAATGAAAAAACGACTGAGACAGTACCAGTAAAACTAAAATATGAAATTATCATTTTAGTTACTGGCACTGTCTCAGTCGTTTTTTCATTGTTGTTATTTTGTTTTTTTCTTTTAGCCCTGAAGATGGCCTAAAACATAGGTCGAAATGTCGGCACAAAATATATAAGTTTACTTATAATAGTGCAACTCTTTGACCGCACCCTCCCTCCCTCCTCCCCCCCTCTACCAACTTCTCCCCTAATTTTTTTATAATTTATAATTTATTTTATTTTGATAATGTTTTTTTTATATGCTTACAGTTAGCATGAAGGAGAAAAAGAATTTGAAAAAAATAATTTATTTTTTTTAATTTAGTAAGCTTATATCCATGCAACACAAATACATTCAAAGACAAATTTATCAAGATCAAAAAACTTGCAGACGTAGTGCAATTAAAAGATATGAGATTAAATAAAATATAAATGTATAAAAAACCCATAAAATTGTAATTAAAAAAACAATATTATTTTTTAATAATCGTTTTCAATGCTTATTTAATTTAATTTTATTTTATTTTGAGAACCACTGCTTCAGATCATGGAGAAATATAAATATTATTAGGCATCGGTGGAACCCAAATTGATACAGTGGTAACCAGAGTAATGATTTCTACTCTGGATCCTAATTCACACATTCAATTTTAATGTTATGTTTATTATATTGGAAGTCTAATGTTTATTCATGTAGGCGCAATTAAACTTCCAATAAAAATGAAAATTGTAAAACATAAAATTGTAAACATAGTTGTGAAACAGTTATAACTAATCCTTAGTGGTGCCTCTTTTTCTCACAATTAGGGACTACGAAGTCTGAAAGACTCCATTAACAAACAAATTGATAAAAAGCAGTTTTCTTTCGAATATTATTACTTAGTATATATTTTGTTTACCTTTTTTTATTTCTTAATTTTTTCAAAATTCATTCACCTGTATATCATATTTTTTTTTTAATTTTATCATTATTACTTTAATACTTTACTTACACTTTCAAATGATGTTAGCTGAAAAATGTTGATAAGTAAATTTAAAGAGAATAGAAATAATATCGCTTAAGAAGATAAATAGGCAAATTGAATGAAAATATGTCCTTGGTGCCATACTGTATCAAAGGCATTTATTCCAAGTGGAGAATGGACTGACTGCTATTTAGAAGTTATATCTTATTTATTCAAATTTGATCACTTTAAATCTTTCAATTTTTTTTTTAAACATCAATTTTTCTTTACGATTTTAATTATTTATTTGTAGAATAAACTCTTCCATTGTATCTCAATATTCCGTTATTCGTTTCTCTTACATTACTCCTCCATTCTGAAGACGATCTTCTGAAAATAGCATTCGAAAAACCAACAATTAAAAATATTTGCTTTACTAAATTGGACATTAGTCACTAATGGACCATAAATCATAGTTATACCATATTCATACAGTACTGTAGACTCCTATTGTCTAAATATGCATTCATAAATTTGCCAAACCTTTGCAAATCCAACGTGTAAAGAGAGTTGTTTTACTTGGTTTGGTTTGTCTGTACTGGGATCCGTTCCGGTTTTGCGGTAAGCGCCACATAAGCGCTAGTGGTTGCATTTGTATATTTGTATGAATTATATACTTTTTATTGTTTATCTTTAAAATAAAAAAAATTGAAACTGAAATGAATAGCCGACAACAGCTTAAATAGGAAGAGTAGCGTGTGGATAATTTAGTTTGCTAAGCTTCTAGAAACACCCGTTTGTCGTTTTTCTTGCCATAGTTCGACGAAGTGCGAACGCCGAATCCCCAAAGTTACCGTTGGTGAAGTAAAGTAAGAGCTCAGAATAGAGGAATATTTTAATATGATGGAAAGTTTATACCACTAACACAGAATTAGAACTTTTCTTCTTAGGATTTAACTTGTTTTACATACTTAGATTTAAGATTTTTTTTTTCCTTTCAAATATAAATTAATCCCGAGTCCCATAAGTCCTATTTCTCTTTAAATTAGGCGAAAAATGACAAAATTTATGTTGAAACATTACTAACGTAGATATAATAATAGATGATAAATCTATAGAAGTAACTATTATTAGGGAAGATACGTATTAAAATAAAATGGAAGAGTTACTCAATGATAAAAAAATAAAATAAAAAATAATAAATAAAATAATGTGCTCAACTGTCTTACTATTTGTATCTCTATGGCTAGTCTTTTTGGTTTATTATTTCAAATAGGTTTTATGTTTCAAGATACGTAGAATCCAAATATCGAAAAAAAAAAAATCCGTCCGCAAATTTTTTGGTAAATTTTTTTAATGTATTTAAACGAAAGCTGATGAAATTTCCTACAGACGGGAAAAAATCATTTAAATCGGACCAGTATTAGCAGAGATATAGCGTATGAACTTCGTAGACTGATTCTTCGGGCGGCTGGTCATCGTGGCCTTTTAGGTCTCCAGACTTTTCTATTGGACTTCTGACTTCCTCGCATCTCTCTGATTTATCCTTTCTTGGATTATTTCTGCACTTCCTTTAGCTTCCTTAGTATTTCCTTTTTACTTCCTTGTACGAAGTAAAGGAAGTATTGTAATCGCGAAAATTTTCGGTTTTCAGATTTCAACGGAAATATCCATTTTGACCATCCCTGAATCCATTTTGACTAGTTTCGTCGTGGCGTCTGTACGTACGTACGTTCGTACATATCTCGCATACCTACAAAACGGTTATAGGATTGCTGTAAAATCTAGTTGTGGACCTCCCTTTTTGGTCACTGCTTGATCACCGGAAGCGGTACTTTACTACAAGGTCATAATTGATTTCCATCAAAAATTATATTAAAATACTATGTAAAACTTCTCAAATTTATTATTTCTTACTTATATATTTATTGAAATAACATAATAGATTTTGATCTAAATTGGAAAATAGGAAGATTTACTTTACTTGAAGATCATATTAGACTTTCATCAAAAATTATATTAAAATATAATGTAAAATATCTCAAATTTGGTAAATAGAGCTTTTATATCAATACGAATGTATTTACAAGATTTTGGTTAAAATTGGTAAGCCGAAAAGGGTACTTTATTTGGAGGTCTTAATAAACACATCAAAAATTATGTTAAAATTAAAAATCATATGTTTCGATAATAAAGGTTGCAAACGCTATTTGTTTTCCAATCCAATTAAACATTTTTATTACATGTTTTAAGTGTTAAAATTGAGTGTAAAATACTGGCTTTCCTCCCCAATTGTTAGATCAACAAGTATGCAGGAGGAGAATAAGATATTAGTTAAGTGGGTTTTGCCGCTTAAAATGTCGAAATTGTCGATTTCCAATGCTTTATCTAGTGATATTGACAGTTTTAATGTTGTCACGGATCATGAAGAAATCTCTTGGAAACTAGTTACCTACTGAAAAAAAACGACATATAATAACGGAAAGAGACCTCCAAAAACAAGAGTGTGTCTGTGTGTTTTTGTTTGTGTATGTGTGTGTCAATAGATGGATGTCGCGACGTCGAGTGTCGTTTTTGAGACACTGCAATCTTTGGAAACTAATAACAAAATTCAGGATCACTTTTTGAGCCACCGATTTGTAGTTTAATAGGCGTACAAGGAAGCCATGTGTTGTCCACATCAGACTTTTCTTTTCCTACTGAAGTGCATATCAAATATTTCCTCTGTATTATTTTACATCACAGCCTACTTTTTTAAATTTTAAATTAACACTAAGTTTTTTAAATTAACACTCCCAGTTGGGCACTCTCACGGCGATCATCTTGTGACAAGCTTCAAATTTATTTTCCTTTGGTACCTATTGCTTAATTTTTTTTACTTGGACAGAACAGATATTTTGAAATATTATTAGTGGAAATAATGAACCATTGTGTAATAATTTGTAATAACTGTCTCTCGTCTGCATTTATGTGATGCTAACTTTTTCTGGTCTGGCGATGGCTGAATTGAAAAAAAAAAGTTGACAGGTCAAGTATCTACTGGTATTTGAGAGACTTGAGGTTTTTTTTTGGGGTCTTCCGATAATATCCTAATATTATTTGTTACTTTTAACTGCTATTGAAAGTAGTAACATTTTTAATTATTTATTAAAAAAGTTTTGCCTAAATCCTTGATATTTTGAACAAAATCGTAATTTTTAAAAATAAAATAATAATTCAATAAAGCAATTGAGCGGGGTGAATAGAAATCTACATCTAATATATTTAAGTTGTAATAAAATTATCAATTCATGCATTAATTGATAAATTGAAATTAATTGATAAATAATAACAAAAAATAGCGATAGAGCATAATAAATATTCGTGAAATTGCATCGAGGACGGATTTGACGTAAGGGAAAGAGGCGGAAAGTAAGCGTGGGCGCTGTATACAGTGCTATAAATAGAGCCCCGAGGAGGGAGTGAGGGGGAAGGGAGGGAGGGACAGGTGAAGTTGGGAATGGCTCAACCGGTGAGTGGAGCGCCATCCCACTCGATTAACCATCGCTTTGATGTCCTCGTTTTCTCACCCACTCCCAGCAGCCCTCACATTTAGATCTTGAGTCGATCCGGACCCTCTAATTCCCTCTCAGTGCCTTTACTCCAAACGGTTATCGCCCTAAGTCTCGACTATTGTGATAGGGAAGTGATAGCGTTAGTAGAACAATATGGAAACCTCTGGTATGTTAGCAGCTGATTTCCTTACTCTACAAAACCGCAAACAAGACATATTTCCGTGTAAACAAAATCTGAGCGATTTCGGTTTATTATTTTCAATATTGAGCATTTGTAATCAAACGAGAAAAAAAAAATTACCACCCTCCCGCTCAAAATTTGAGGTTTTACGTTTCACGACTCTTAGAATCCGAAAAACGAATATAAATATCCCTCCTTCCGCGGTCGACGGCTTTTCTTCAGGACTATTCCGAAACTACTGGCCAGATTTTTTTTAAATTTGGCAACAAAATCACAGACTTCTCCAGGATGATTCTCGGAATTCAACATTTACAACAGCTGTGTTTTTAAATCCCTACATCTAAAGGCTAGGGGAAAAAAAATTCATGTGAGTAATACAGGCTAAATTAGCTTCACCAACTCTTTATTCCTTTAACCCAACGTTTCATCATCAGGTGCATATTTTAATTAGGGATTGAAAAATTATTTGCCACTTCTATAATTTTGTTTTTATTTAAAACTAGTTTCGAATGTTATAAGTTCATCTTCAGTTCTAAAAAAACCCCACAAAAATTCGAAAATAAGCAATTCGAAATACAGTTTGGTATTATTAAATGTAATATAAATTAGTATTCTAAAACATTTCTGAATTATGAATTTAATTAAGAAAACAAATCGAATACATTTTGGTACTCACCAAGGTTTAAGTAGATTATATCAAACAGAAAAGTTTGTATTGTTTTTTTCTCGCATTGAACTAGCAATGGAACAAAGGTGGGATGTTTATAGGTAAATGGTTTAGGAGTCGATTATTTTCCAGTAATTCCGGTGAGGAATTGTTTTTTCTGTTATAGATGGAAATAAATTTAAGATTGGACTATAGGAGATATTATTTATTTGGTCATTTAATGTTGTAGAATGCTAATTTATATTACATTTAATTTAATGTGTATAATAATACCAAACTGTATTTTGAATTGCTTATTTTTGAATTTTTGTGTGTTTTTAGAACTGAAGATGAACGTATAACATAAGAAACTAGTTTTCAATAAAAACAAAATTATAGAGGTGGCAAATAATTTACCAATCCTTAATTAGATTGATCCTTCTTTCATGCGGTTCATGAAAGAAGGATCCATGGTCAATCATGTGAACGCCAATTGACCTATTTTAATGTTTGTTTGAGTTCTGCTGAAACCCTTAAGGTTATTATTTAATTTTTAATAAAATATTTTTTTTTTATTTATAATTATTTGTATATAATAAACCATAGTGTAATAATTTGCAATAACAAAAATAGTTTTTATTTTTATAGTTTAGAACTATAAATATAGGATCATTTTACTCTGGGAGCATTGCGTTACCTAAGAAACATTGGGAGGGCTTTTGTAATTTATATGACCGTTCTTCGCTTTTTACTCAATTTTTATTTAGTATGATATTGATTTTTTTGTTGTAAATACTAATAAATAATGTATTAATTATATCATAACTATATTATACTTTAAAAATCCGAAAGCAAAACGGTTCTATGCCCTGATCCTGAGAGTAGGCCGCAAACAGCAGAAGCCTCCTGACCCAAAGAGTTCTACACGAAACGTAAAGATAAAGTAAAATTATTTGAATTAGTTGAGTGTCTTAGCTATTTTCTATTTTACGTTGCTCTACATTTATTCGATTTCTGGTGTGGCAGGCTTAGATAGGTTTTAACTATTTTACGGCAGACTAACAATTAATATTGTTGGCCCTATTGATCTCATTTTCAGATAAATAAAAAAAAAATGTTAATACGTCCGCCATTCGGTCTCAATATTGCGAATATAAGTTAAACGTTGAATGTATGCCTATCAGTGGCGTATCGTGTAGAGGAACTGTGGAACTGCAGCGCCTCCATTTCCACTTGATATTATTAATAACATTCAATAGAATGAGTCCTTTTTTTTTTACTTCTTTATTTAGGCTTGTTTAATTAGCAATCCTTAAGCTAAATGCTATTAGCCATACCACAGCTGAAAAGGATACAAAACTTTTATATGGGATTCTGCGCTCCACAGTTCCACCGAAGAGGAGTTTGGCTGTTGTGACATACCCACATAGGAAGCTGTACGCGAGGCTGCGGGAACAAAGAGCAGTGTCGATCTCCAACTCTGGTGTGTTAGTCGTAATTTTTTTTTTTTTTTTTTTTTTTTTTTTTTTTTTTTTTTTTTACACCGTGTGTGTTATGCTTATTAAGCATGAGGGAGAGGAAATGGTTAAAGTGTTGCAGAGCCTGTTCCAAAGAATTTGGATGGAAAAAATAATACCCAAAGAGTGGGAGGATAATATTACCATTAGAAAGGAAATCAACTCTTTTCGACAATTACAGGCCAATATGTCTACCCTCGGTAGTATATAAGATATATCCCCGCATTCTAGAAAGAAGATTAAGGGATTTGGTTGAGGAGAACCTGGAGGAAGCGCAAGCAGCATTTCGACCAGGTAGAAGACCGAGGATCACATTTTCGCCCTGCGGACAATAATAGAGAATACCTACAAGAGACAGGGGAAAAGTGTATGTTTAGCATTCTTGGCTTTGAAAGCTGCCTTTGACTCTGTGCCCGAGAAGAAATTTGGAAAGCCCCAGTGAACAAAAGAATTCCTAGTAACCTGATAAGTGCAATAAAGCCAGTGTATCAGAGCCCAAAGGGTATTGTCAGGCTGAACGGACTTACATCAATACCTTTTAGGTTTTATAAGGGAGTTATTATTTCATGTACGAGATATGGAAGGTCTATGAAAGGAGAACACCGAGAGCCATAGTATGATATTGGAACCTCATGCCAGTTCTGGTACAAGCGTTTATATATGCAGATGATGTATTAGTAGCAGACATTCTCCAGAAACTACAGGTAGCAATGACGGAATGGAGTAAAGAGCTTTAGTTGAGGAGAATGAATATAAACGCTGAGAAAAGCAAAGCTATGCTGGTTGCAAGGGATGAGAATGAGGGAACAGTAACTTTTAATGGGGGATCTTTTCAATATGTGGATGCCTACGAGTACTTGGGAACAATTATATCCAAAGATGGAAAAGTAGATCTAGTAGAAATAGTACATTGAGTCAAAAAAGCAAATGAAGTATACTCTCAAATAGGCTCTACAATTATAGGAAGGAAGGAAAAAAGCAGCCAGACAAAGCTCCTCCTATTCAAAACTGTGTTCCTACCAGTTTTGCTATATGGTGCGGAGAGTTGGACTGTTCTGGATCGGCATGCGAGCAAAGTGACAGCATCGGAGATGTGGTTCCTGAAAAGGATCCAGGGAAAATTCTAAGGGACCGAATTCGCAATGAAAGAATCTGGGACAACCTAGGGGTCTCACCAGTAGGAGAGATAGTGGACAATTTGAGAGATAGCGCCAACTTAAATGGTTTGGTCACATGAGCAGAATGGGGGATGATCGAAAGATCAAGTGGTGAATGGAGGCCAGAAGAAAAGTGCCGCGAAGTCGACCCAAGCAGATATACACAGAGGAAGAGGCTGCTCTCTGGCTGGAATGATCGCGAAAATTGGAAAACATGGACCGAGGCTAAACCTCCACGTCTAGTGCCATTATCGAGGTAGAAAACAGAAGAAGTGTGTTATGCATATAAACAGTGTACGGTATTCTTGTACGTGATAAAGTGTAGAATTACATTGTTATCCAATTTCTAGCTATTCTATTTCATTCATTTTTTTTCTCGGTTTTAATTTAACGGAAGAAGTTTTAATACAAGGAGCATGGATTTCATTTTTAAATAAATTCATAAGGCTTGAATTGTAACAATTTCGGTTATAATTAGTAAACAATATTTGTTTTTATCCCTTTAGGATTTGAACAAGTTTCTGATTAAATTTGGTTGTTTTACAAGTTTCCTTTTCTTTTTACACAATATTAAAACAAAATCTAAAAATATTCTGGATCAGCACCTCCACTAATTTTATCTTCGAGTCGCCACCGATGCCTATTAAGCATCGGCTTGACGCAGCTATCCTATAATTTTCTTTTAACACGTCATTTTCTTGATTAAGTACGATTAATAACCTTCTCCTTCCATTCACGAAATTGATATTCTGCAAAGCTATATTTGATATTACTATTATATTTACTATTTAGCGGTAAACAAGACTAGCGGACATGTGGAACAAGTGTCACACAGAGGAAGTGTACTGAGGATGGAGCATGACTGAGAGGTACGAGAGACGGACGCTGCCGCAATGGAGCCAGTACAGCCACCAGCACCACCACCACAACTACTCCAATGGTGGCACCCCTGCCCCGAAGGCCCGCCGCCGCTCCATCACCGATCCCTCTGATCTCGTCGGAAAGGTAACCATTATATTATACTTATCTGTAATCTTTGTAATCTGAGCATAATAAAAAATGTTGAGAGTATTTTATGATTAAATCAGGTGATGACATCTCGGCTCATAACTCTTAGTTCCAGTTTTGCTTAAACTGAAGTGGTACTTAAAAAGATCTAGGTATTTTTACAAAATTTATGCAACTTGCTACTAGGTTGAGATCCAAATTCAAACTAAATATAGAAGACCATGCTAAATGTATAAGGAATTCGTAAAGATAAGTGTCTGTAAAGTATGGTAGCAGAGGCGTACGCACAATTTTATTTCGGAGGGGGAGGCAATAATTAGAAAGAAGAAGGCAAATAATTACCTAAATGCCTATAATCGCCAAATTTGACGTAAGCATGAAAATTGGATAAAAAACTATTACCAAAAATATTGCTAAAAATACAAATCTTATGTTGGTGAGTATGAAAATTGTATTTTTTCGTAGATTTCGGGAAGGGAGGGAAGGATATATCCCCTGATTCCCTTCCTCTCTGCGTACGCCACTGTATGGTAGAATAATAATCTACTTTCGGGCAGGCGTACTTTAAACGGACTTAACAATTATCTGAAACGACAAATACAATCATTTAAAACCTACACTGAAAACCTAATGACTGATGGAAGAAGTTTAGACCTTCGCACCTCGAGACATGAGAACGAGATTTATAAAAATCTTTTTATATTATCTCAGTTTTATAAAAACCAATCATAATTGAATTTCTTTAATTGTTCATATAATTATGTACTTTACAAATATTAAAATTTGTAACCATTTTTCCTAATAAAATAACTAGTAATATTCTCTCAGATATTTAATTTTTGAGCTAATATTATTTTATTTTGATATTCAAGTTATAATTTTGATTCTATTAAATTTAATTATTTATATATTTATTTAAAAATAGTTGAAATCCACCGAGTTAGCTTAAATTATGAGAATTCTCGCAAAAAAAATTAGTTTGAGACATAACTGGAGAAGTACAATATTTATTTGCATTCAATCGTCAATTGATTATATTTTAATTTTTAAAAACTAACTAGAAGCAATAAGTCAAATAAAGGGATACGTGGTTGCTTCCTGATTAAAATATTTTTAATGCTGTAGGATTTTGTTTTTGTAAGTTGGTTTCTAATTCTGTGAAAATAATTCAAAGAGACACTGGTAAGTTAAATAACTAATTTCTTGAATAGTAGGCTATCTGAAATTGTTAATAAAATTTCTTGTAATTTTAAAATTAAATTAAATTGAGATAAAAATTTCTTCTAATCCTCGTACTAATGATGGAATTCATAATTGTCATTATGCCTCTTATTCAAAAAATGAATTCTGATCCTTTTTCATAGATAGCAGAGATAATAATAATTGTATGGCATTGAATTAAGCGCAATGGCATCTTCAGAAGATGTTCGGCCCATCATGATATTTGAAACTCTGCTGAAGGGGCAGAGAGATGCATTCCCTGTTAAATTTGTAGAGGTCAATGCTTCGATGTGGCCAAACCTGGGGCGAGGTTGGTACTAGGTAGGGCTGTGACATCGAAAGTAAAATATCGATATTCGATATTTTTCGATGTAGCGAAACCTCATATCGATATCCACTAACAAACTATCGATAATCGACATATCGGCGTTAAGTAAAAGTATAAAAATGAAAAGAAACAGCGCATCAAATGACTATAATTTAAAACTGTGAAGAAAGTTATGAAATAATATAATATTATTCATAAAACAATATTTTTACTAGCCATGAATTATTATTAAAAAAAGAAGTTTTTTGATTGTTAGAACAATCAATATACTTAAAAAATAGTTTGCTAGGATTAGCTATTTTTTTCCATGTTAGAAGAGATGGCAATTACCTACGGGCCTAACCCTCTGGAATATAGTCTGAACTGCTTGGAAAAATAGTCAATTGTTACCATTTAATAATTTTAATTCAACATTTATAATATATTTAATTCAACATTTATAATAATTTTGATGTACTTTCATATTAATTACAAGATGAATAATGCGTTTCTTTTTATAGGTGATGCTTCTTGGGGACTCAGGTGTTGGAAAGACATGTATATTGGTTAGATTCAGAGACAATCTTTTCCTTTCTGGAAATTTCATATCAACTGTAGGAATAGATTTTCGTGTAAGTTCTTTAATACTGTAATTTTATTTGATTTATTTTTTGTTTTTAATCTGATAATAAACTTTACTATTCCTTTAAGTTAAGTTAATTCTTCAACAATTTTATTCCCTTTGTAAAATCAATTTTATTATATATGTCAAATTATCTTTGAATAAATGGAGCATGTTAGTTTTTCTTTTTTATGCGTATAGATATTTTGTTAAATAATTATAGTTCATGTATCTATTTCTTCTAAAATTAACCCAATGTTTTACCTTCCTAAATTTTTATTCTTATTACACACTGACTTTATATTACCTTTGCAAATATTTTTACAAATTTACCATTACATTTTTGTCAGTTTTAAATATTGTATCATGTGCAATTAAAGGAGTGTATCGGATAAAATTGAAATTTAATTTAAAAAAAAAAAAAAAGAGATGTAAGAAATAAACACGTTTCTTATATACCTTGAAAATAAAGAGATAATATAAGTTTGCGAATATTTGGATTAGAGGAAGTAATTCCCGTAAAAGTTTCTTATGATAAATACATATAAACTGCTAACGTTAAAAAGTATTTTAATATTATATTCCTTGAAAACATGAATTAAAAATTTATGAAAAAAATACAAATGTGCGATAACATTATATATAGAATAGAACAGAAAGAAAACTTTATTATTTATAAAGGTTCATAATGTAAACATGCGTATATAATACACATATTATAAATTACATTTATTATGACTTCGTGTCGGTAAACGAATGGGGCGTCTCAATGTTGTTTTTTCAGCGATTTCTATTTATATATTCTATAAAGAGTATCGAGTAGAGATGTAAATATAAATATAAAATATCGATATTTCCATATATCGATACATCGAGCTTCGATGTTTTTAATCTTTGAAAGGAGGAGAAGGGTTTGAGGATTTACATTGGATTGCAGGATAGGATAATATAAATTAACAGGTCTTTTGTAAAAGCTTTAAAAGCAACAATTAAATATCTATATATTGCTTATCACAAAATTAGTATTAATTTATTTACATTGGTCAATAAAAACAAAACTAACCTTATTACTAAGAACTAGGGAAAAAAATCAATTAAATTGCTTAAAAATAAAAAAATAAATTAAAAAGGAAGTAGAAAATTCAATATTGAATGAATCGCTAAAAACCTATCAAAGTATTAACATTTATTATTAGAAAGATTTATTACTAAGAACTAGAGAAAAATAAATTAAACTGCTCAACGAAAAAAAAAAATTAAAAAAAAAGAAGAAAGAAAATCTAAATTGAATTAATAATGGCTGAAATTTATTTATTAACACTTTCATTAAAAACCAAAAAAGAAAAACAAATTATCCAATCGAATATTTCTCAGATATTGTCTTTAAAAATGATCTCATTTTGATGTGTTCACCAGTGAAGTGAAGTGCTTAGATTGCCTGGTACCGAAATATGTTTAACTACCTCGACCAATGCCACGTCCCGACTCCCTGAATTCTTCCAGTTTTTCCATCACTTTTATTTAAGCCCTATTAAGAATTCAAATTGGGATCCGTCACTTCTCCGTGAAATTTCGGTTCTTTTGACACCCCATTCCTCAAAATCCATCGCTCCTGAGAGCTGAAAAAGGGATCTATAGAACCGTATTATATATCGAGATGATTGAAACATATTGAAGCCACCCTTTTATTTATTTTTTTTGTGGAAATACATCGGTTTTCAATACTCATATTTTAATATCGATACTACAATACATCGAATTAAAACTATAGTACAAAAATATCGATACATTTCTATAAAAATATGGGTATTTCTATTTTTTTTCACATACCTACATTTATTAGATCGAGCCAAGCTGGAGAAACACCTAACAAATGCATTTCCGTTTGGAATTGAAGGATGACCCATCTTTAAACAGATTTAAATTAACAATTTAATTAAATACATTGTTTATATCAAAGTCATATAATGTAATTTAGTAACAAAAACAACACTTTTACAAAAAAAATTATAAATATATTAAAAGATTATATTCATAAAAATAATGAGGATTAAAAAAAAAAAAAAAAAGAGAGACGTACATTGCCATTAGATTATTATCACAAGATTCTGAATCAAACCCTTTATTCTCCCAAATCGCAGTTAATAAATAATCAGTCAATGTTTGGCTAATTCAGACATTAGGAATACAACAGAGGTCACAAATCACACTACTTAATCCAAGCCGTCTCATTCCAACAGTTCGAACTATACCAAATTGTTGATATGTGATGTGCTATCTATATTTTTTAGTCTCCTAAAATAAATACATAGGTATTTATGTTATCAATCATATCAGGCTTGGATTTAATATCGCTTTAAGCGGATTTAATATAAAATAATTTAATATCGCTGAGCGATGTAGCTTTGATGTGATGCTTGAATTGGTGAAACAACGGGTTGGTTGTTAACTGCTATTTGAGAGACTGGTGGCTTTGCTTCTAATCTATTTAAAATTATTGAGTATTTTCACTGAGGAAAATATTCTTCCTGAAAGTCCTCTTCCTTAAAGTGATAATACAAGGCAACCTAGTAATATTTCCTGAAAATGAAGGTAAGTTAAAGTGTTTAGTACATCTACCATGGGCATTTGCAGCTTCTTCAGGTAAGTGATTTATTTTATTTTTGAAATTTTTCCTATTTGAGAAATTTAGTTTCTAGTCTAATGTAGTAGTAAATGAGATAATCAATTCATATACAATTCATAAAGGGTACTGAATAGCACAGTATAGTTCTGTATGCAGCCATAATGTGGCGGCATAAGGCCATGGCGAACAACCCAGGGCTTTGTGGTTCTGGAAGTTCTTTTGAACTTAATTTCATTGCACATGGAGATCGAAGCACAAGTTCTTAGTATGGCGTAAAGACTTACAAAATTAGGACCAAAATTCTCTGTCCTATCAAAGATATGAGAACTAGTTCAGAAGGATTGACGGGGCCAAGATGCTGGCAATGCACCTTGATTTTCAGATCAAGAAACATACAGACACATACTAATAGGACTAACTCACAGAGACGATGTAATTGATCCCTGATAAAACAAGGCTTACAGATCAGTATACAGAGAATGGATAAATCAAGGGAGAGGACCTCTAAATACTAGGTAAACATACCTCATTCTTTGAGGCTGAGGTAATGGCAATCAATGTCTGTGCCCAAACCTTAATAAAAGAGAGTATGAAGAACGTACTGTTTCAATATTCACCGACAGTCAGGTGACTATCGGTGACATAAGCAGCTATACTGCTTGGTCCAAATTCCTGGAGGAGTGCAAAAACAAACTTAACACTTTTTCCATAGCCAATAGGTTGAATGGGTTTCTGGTCAATACTAGCATATTAGGCAATGAGAGGACGGATGGCCTCACTAGGATGGGCTGAGAGCAGGTACCTTCTGCACCAGATTCCATTTTTTTCATCAGCCTCAGCTGTGCAAAGACGAATAAAGGCGGCTAAATAAAGGTTACGCTCCATCGGAAAAATATAAAGAGACAGGAACATTCCAAACTGTTTCTAGAACGACCTTATGAAGAGAGAAGTTCAATACTTCTTTTAATGGACAGGACCACCCTAAGGAGTGTGACAGGGCCATATACAGGCCACTGTCACCTACCTTATTCAGGGTTAGTTGAGTTACCAAACTACAGGTTCTATGGTAGGGAGTACGAAACGGCTTATCACATCATATGGAGATGTGATACTTCCAACATGGTTTTTCAATTTTGGTTTTGACCGCATTATAGAACCTAAGCTCTACGAACTGATTAATCCACACAATATAATTAGATTCGCAAAGGTTATTGGTCTGATAGAATTTGGGACGGTGCACAATATGGCTCAATGAGACCGTGGTGTATTTATATCTGGGGAGAGGAGGAAGAAAAGACTACAGAAAAATAGAAGAAAATCTTAGCTAAAAATTATAAAAATAAAATGTAAAGTAGATTGTGGAAATAAATAACTTCCAAGTGCTGTAATTTTTGTATTCATGATGTATAAACTGAGCACAGAGTAAATAGATCTTGATGAAAATTATATTATTATCACTTGTTATTTCTCTGTATGTGGAACAAAGTATATATTGGATTATTATGGAATGACTGTGTTGGACCACATTTTAATATATTAGTCTATGGTTTAATGATTAAGTTCATCTAACAATGATATTTTATTACATCTTCTGACAATTTTCCACTTTCAGTTTACTTCATTAAAAAACATGTAATATATATATATATATATATATATATATATATATATATATATATATATATATATATATATATATATATATATAGGCATACACAAAGTAAAACTAAATGTGAAAAAGGATCCCTTAAAAAAAATAATAAAATAAAAATTAGCTATGTTCATATTCAATAGTTTTTATCTCCTTAAATTACTTTAAAACAATGATTTCAAATTAATCTCAGTTAACCTTATTTTTAAGTTAAATAAAAGATATTGAATAATTAATATTTGATCGTAAACATTATATGAAGGAATAAGATGGGCCAGGAGGTTGTGAAAAAATAATTTTAGTCCTTCATTAAATAAAAGATGTGAAAATATCTGTAGATAATATTTCCTTTTTTAATAATTATTTTAGCCATTAAACTAATATAAATGAATAATTACCACTGTTTCAGAATAAGGTAGTTTGTGTTGATGATTCTAAAGTTAAACTTCAAATTTGGGATACCGCAGGACAAGAGCGCTTCAGGAGTGTTACCCATGCTTACTATAGGGATGCTCATGGTAAACCGATTTTATTTTTATATATATTATTAAAATTACATAAATAATTCTTGGTTTATTTATTTTTTTAAATACATGTCACTTGCCTGAATTCTCCCACTTATGGATATAATATTCCTGATACGACATCCACTTAAACTATTTTTTAGTTTGTTAAACTATTTTATTGTTTTCCTAGGTTCTCTTATTTTGCCCTTAAAATAATCACATCTTCGGCCTTCAATGAGAGGAGAGGTAGAGATGTACTTCTAAATGCTTTATGACCTATTCATCCCTAATGGAGGCTTTTTTTGGTTCTCCATAAATACTTTCTCTCACAACTACTGATTCGGCTGGCATAGCTGCATCTCCCAACTCTACAACTATGCGTGACGATCAGGTCATACATATATTGCTTTATATATGTGTTCCTTCTAGAGCCAGAACTAGGTGGGAACGGAGGATAAAGGGAGCATTTGCCCTTGGTCGCAGAATGTAGAGGGTGGCAAATTTTGAGCAAAATTTTATATTTGTTTCTGTTTTTTGTTTGTTTTGGCCTTAATTAAATCAATAAAATGAGTTAATGTTATGTTTATTATGTAGATTTTTTGTAGCATTTTTCCTACTGTTAAAAACAAAATTATCTTAAGCCTTTCAAATTCTATTAATTGTATAACTTATGATATTGAATGTTGTATCCCAAAAATATGAAAAGTATATTACTAAAATTGTGATATGGCTAGCATTCAGTAGAAACCTGATATCTCAAGTTTTTCAGAAAAGCCATTTAAAATTTTCTAATCTAATTCTAGTTTGTATTAATAGAAGAAATTCATTGAAAACTAATGCATAATTTTGAAAAAAATTACTCCTAATGAAATAAAATGTCTCGCAATTGAAAATAATGAAGAGAGGGTATAAAGTTTATATAATGAGAATTTGTATTCTCTTTGTATTTATTTGTTAGATAAAAATGACCCTTATTAGCTTCATCCAATAAAATGGAATGAAATAGAAGGTCTTGAAAATGGACATTAGTCCAAAACGTTGACCAGTGTGGAGTTTGAAGTAGTTAATAAGGGGCACCTGTTATTTTAGAAATAAATTTAAATTCTTATTATATAATAATTAACTATTGAAACTTTTTACATTACAATTATCATGTTTTCACAAATACCCACCATGTATCATTAAATTTACTATACATAATATGATTTGTGTTTGTTTATTTATTGTTTCGTTTTCTCAAAACAATTATATATCTATATAATTATATAATAATGTTTTATCATTTCAGCGCTGTTACTTTTGTATGATGTTACCAACAAAACCAGTTTTGACAATATTAGAGCATGGCTTGTCGAAATAAGGGAGTATGCCCAAGATGATGTAGTAATCATGTTGTTAGGTATGTGTATGTTTTTCCAATATTTTTTTTATTGTGATGAATTACCTTTTTCTTCCATATTTTAATTTAATTTATGCAATTCAAGTTGACAGTTTAAAAACCATTTTATCTTTTATTTAAGATAAGTTTGAAAAATTCCTTCATATGAATCAGAAATGGAAGTATGTATGGTGTGATAGCTCAACTGTGCTACTAATCTCTAGGTCCCAGGTTCGAGACCGGCTGTGGCAGATAAATAAAACACAAGCCTATAAGAGAAAATAAATTTTTTGGTGCCTAGGATTTTGGAACTGATTTTAGTTATATTTGGGGCACTGAATCTAAATATGAAATCAGTTTTTCTATCAGCTCTACTTTTTGAGGTAAGTGTGAAAACAGAATTAAAGCTGCCTGCTTGACTCAAACCAATTCCTGCTTGACCAGACTGAGAATTCCTCTTTGTCACTGAGAATCCCATCCTTCATTTCTACACTTCAACTAAATTTGAGGTCAGTTTATGGGCTTTAGCCTTGCAGGATAGATCGAAGTAGATAAAAAATGAGTTCAAGTAGAAGAAGCTGTGTAAATCATCCTGATGTGTTTTCTTACATATGCAGAGAATACGAGAGAGAGCTTATCATGGATACTTTGGTGTTAAGCTCGATGATCAGGATAAATCCTGGGCACCGCATCACGTTTGTAAAACTTGTACAGAACATTTAAGCAAGTGGACTAGCGGGAAAAGAAAAAGTTTGAAATTCGGCTTACCAATGGTTTGGAGAGAACCCGAAAACCATATCAATGACTGCTATTTCTGTCTAGTAAATATTACTGGAATCAATCGAAACAACCATAGCAAGGAGAATTATCCTGATTTAGTCTCTGCAAGACGCCTGGCCCTCTCTCAGAGGAAGTACCGATCCCAGCATTTCACCAGCTTCCAGAGCTTTCTGAGGATGAGTGTTGTCACCATAACCACCCTTCTGATACTAATGAAGGTGACAGTGATTATGAGAGGATGTCAACAATACCTCAACGTTTCAACCAGGATGAGTTAAATGACCTCATCAGAGATCTTAACCTGTCAAAAGAAGCTTCTGAATTACTGGCTTCCAGGTTAAATTTTACAAAATTTAACCAAAAGTTTAAAAGTTTACTGGAGCAAGGAACCAAAATTACTTTTTACCATACAAAAGAAAAGGATCTGCTACCATTCTTCTCTCAAGAAGAAAATGTTATATTTTGTCACGATATTAGAGAACTCCTGGAAAAACTGAATCTTCCTGAATAATTTCCAGGTGGTTGGCGCCTATTTATTGATAACTTACAGTGAAGCTTGAAATGTGTTCTTCTACACAATGGCAGCAAATATGGTTCAATACCAATAGCTCACTCAACGACAATAAAAGAAACATATAGCACCATAGCTTTGGCCTTGGAGAAGATAAGGTATCGTAAACATCAGTGGGTGTTTTGTGTGGACTTAAAAATGTGGTCACCAAAGTGGCCACACCAAATATCATTGTTTCTTGTGACTAGGATAGCAGAGACAAATCACACCACTGGGCTTGACAAAAGTGGCCTAGGAGAGAAGACATGGTCATTGGAGAAAATAACATCATTAACGGACCCTTAGTTAAACGAGAGAAAATCATCTTTCCTCCATTGTATATCAAGCTGGGCCTTATGAAGCAGTTTGCAAAGGCTCTTGATTAGGACAGATCCATGCTTTGTATTTATAGGGGAAAAAATGCCTCACTTGAATAAGGAGAAAATTAAAGCAGGAATATTTAGCGACCAAGAAATAAGAAAATTCATTAAGGACCAATTCTTCGTAAATTTCATGAATGAGGCTGAGCGAAAATCCTGGACTTCATTTGTTGCAGTTTTTGGTAATTTTCTGGGCCAACGAAAAGCAGAAAAACATGTTGATCTGGTAAACGATATGCTTAAAAATTTCAAATCCCTTGGCTGCAACATGAGTATTAAGGTGCACAATTTACATAGCCACCTGGACAGTTTTCCTGAAAATTTAGGAGACAGCAGTGAGGAACAAGGTGAAAGATTTCATCAAGATATTGAAATTATGAAGGACCGCTATCAAGAAAGATGGGATACGCACATGATGGCAGATTATTGCTGGAGTTATTTTTTAGAAAGGGACTGTTCCAAGATATATTCAAAAAGTCACGAAAAAGAAGCTTATGAAGTGTTGAGTGACTAGTTGGTTCCATCGAACACTCGGTACTATATTTATATATAATATTAGTAAATACTTATTATATTTGCATAATATAATATTTGTGTAATTTAATAATAAAGATTTCATGTTAAATTTTTAGATTTGATTCATGGATTTAATCTAATATAACTTAAAATTTTACTAAAACGTTAGAAATTTGACCTCCTAGACAAAAACTAATGCTATATTTGAATTCAGGGCACCAAATTCATATGTGATCACGGCCGAATCACCTCCTTACACAACCGTTGGCCGAGATACAGTACTGAACAGATACAGTAGCAAGTACTGAACCCAAGACAAATTCATGGGCTATAGTGGTACAGGGTTTTATGTATTAGAAAATGTTGAAATTTCAAATTCTTTTTGTTCTCAAAATGTTCAGCTATAAATAATGTTTTAAATATTTGTTTATTTATATAAAATGTTTTTGACTTTTTGCCTTATATTACAAAAATAATAAGTATAAAAAGAAGGAAAATAAACTCAACAGTTCGTAAAGCCATGGATTTATACCATTTCTTTGATCTTGAAAGAATAAAGTTCTTTCACAAAACCAGATAGTAACCTCAATATAATATTTAAAAATATGTATATATCCTCCTCACTGCACCTTTCCTTGAAGAGTTTGAATTTGAACGAGCACTTATTCGCCTCTGCTATAGACATATTAAAAGTGGCCAAAATAATTCTTATTTATGTTTTTATGAAATTAGGTAACAAAGCTGATTGCCAGAGTTCAGAAAGAATGGTAAGGAGAGAAGATGGAGAAAGGTTAGCTAGAGAACACACTGTTGCATTTATGGAAACTTCAGCCAAAACGGGACAGAATGTTGAACTGGCTTTTATGGCAATAGCGAGGTATAATAATTGTTTTAAATTAATTTTGATCTTTTATTGGTATATTTTAGCTTAGGCAAAATTATTCTTAAAAAGAATGACATTAATTTTTATTTTCTGTGTACCAGTATCAAGCCTTATTGAATGATTTGACAACTATGATTGCGTCTATCAATTTTTTCTTTAGCTATATTCCAAAATCAATACACCAAATATAACATTTGTCTATTGATTAAACTTTATTAATAAAAATACCTGATTGTTGGCTAGAGGCTTACAATTTTTTTTCTTCTTAATTTAATACCAATAAAAATATTTTTAACAAATAAATTCTATTTCTTATTTGCATTACTTATAAATCAGTCTGTCTTTATAAATATCTGAACATTAGTATCCACTGATAAAGTAAACATAAGCTTTAAAATTTTATAAAATAATTATTATAATAATTACTATTATAATTTTATAAAATTTAAAATATTATAAAATTTCAAAATATTTTGATACTGACTGTTTTTTATTCCTTCTTATTTAATATGGATTAAATTGGACTGGGAAAAGTTTTCAGTGAAGTGAAATATATCCGTGGTGTTTAAGTAAAGAGTTACAAGTAATTTTTTTTTTATAATGAGTATAAGTCATATTTTATATAAAAAGAATGTAAGTCAATGAAAAAGTATTCACATTCCATATGAATACTGTTTCATCAACTCATATATTTTTTCTTGAAGGTAAAGTTATTATATACAAACAAAATATGATTTAAACCCATTGTAAAAAAAAAAAAAGACTTGTACCCCTTTATCCAAACACCACAGACATAATAAAATAAATAAATAAAAAATGGTATGAACTGGGTCATTTTTAAAAGACATCTCTGTGCATTAGTCTGATCGAAAATACCTTCAGGGGTAAACTTTATTTATTTTATACAAATATTCGTTTGTAGAAACATGCCTTATAATGGAGCAGTGTTTGTAATGGTTAGATTTATACATAAACTTTGCAATGAACACATAGTGCAATAAACATAACACGAATATCTTCCAATATTATAAATTAATATTTTAGAGGTTCTTATTTGTAAAATTTTTATCAGAAAAAAATAATAATGATTGTTAATAGTTTAAACTATCAAAGGCGATGTGGTCCCCCTTTCCATTTATAATTTTTTTAAATAAGCTTAAATGACTCTTAGGTATCAAGTTATATAGTTTTATATTTTGTTAAAAGTGTTAATATTTGTCTTTAGGGAATTAAAAGCAAGAAAGAATGCAGCACATAACAAATCCTCGTTTAATGTTCAAGATTACGTTAGAGAACACACACAGAAAGCTTCTTGCTCAGCATGCAGCTCATAGAAAACTGATCAATAGTCATGCCTTACGTAAGATTACAACCCAACATGACACGAGCAAACTATACTTCACCATTCTTGACTGCCAATATACACAAGAAAAAAAAAATCAAACTAATAAAGATATGCTTTGGCTCATATTTTTTATGATAGTAAAGTTAGTTTTCTATGAGTACTGTAATATTTTATGCTGTTTTAACCTACAGCATAGAAATAAATAGTTTTGGATTTAAAGTAGATTTTGAATATTTTGGACCATTGTAAGTATTATAAAAAATACACAAAATTTCTTGAAACACAAGTGAGAATAAATTGAAAATATTTCATACTTTGTGACTTTGAAGAAGGTTATTGACAATATTTTGTTAGAACCTTAAGTTAATTGTGTAGAATATATCTTTTATTTTTTAGTAACAGAAAAGATTTATTAAAATTATATCGATGTACATTACTGGCATAAATTACTTTTTCACACAATGTATTCTTGTATTTTAGAATATTTTTATTATGTGAAGAAATTTTATGAATAGCAAAAAGTAGTGTTCCAAACAATTTCTCGACCCATTATCGCTTATGAACCTTTGTGCAAATATCTATTTAAATGAACTGTCAATTTCTCTACGAGCTTTTGCTGTAAGTTTGGCATATCTTAATGTATTTAATGTTGTGCTATCTCGAAGACAGAGTAATTATGGATGTTAAAATTGATGTTAAATTTAACATATATTAATCATAAAGATATTACATTAAACTAAGAAAAGTATTGTTGTTAAATTTATGCAATAGGTTCAAATTGTATACAAATGTACAAGCCTTTATTCTGTTAAAAGGCATTTGGGCAATCACCTTCACTTATGTTGGGTATAGCTCGATGTATGAAATAATTTAGATGAGCATTTATGTGTGACATTGTTTCACTTGTGGACTCCGTTTGAATACTTCAAACTAAACAATTGTTCGATGAAAAATTTTATTTTTCAGATGTTAATTTATTTACTTGTTTTCGATTCTGTCATAAATTTATAGTGTTAATTGAAGATTTGTTGTTATAATTTATTTTTTATAATTAACCTTTTTTATTTATGCATCATATGGAATGGTCTAGCTTTCAATTGTTAGCGACGATTTGGAAAACTAGTGCAAGGTTTCAATCCTGTAATGTTAGCATAAGTGTAACATTCCAATCATTTGACTTGGAAAATTGATAAATTAATTTTAATATTTCTTGTAAAGCAATTGAATTTGTTGAATTTAGCATATCACCAAAATGTATATTTTAAAAAGATGTTATTTTCTAATTAAATGTCGACTTTATAATACAATAAAAATTGGCAACATATCCTGGATTCGTTTTTTGTATTTAGATCGATATAACTATTCTCCGAGAGGCAAAAAAGGTACCTCCTTAATTATTTGTTTTGGTTTCCAATCAGTACAAACTACAAAATTTTGTAAACTAAAAATTAAATTTTTTTTTTTCTATAAAAAACAGTCTGTAACTCTTCGATGCTTATACAGGAATTGGTGTGGGACGCCTGAAACAAATATTTTTTTAATGCTTAATTTAATAAATCTTTCGATATTTGATAAAGATTTCTTACTTACAGAATGAATTTATTATTTTTTTTTTTTGGCACGAAACGGCCTTACAGACCATGCGAATATCACTTCTTCCTAACTCTCTCAACACACTCCCCCCTCCTCCTTTCTTCCCACCTCTTCTTCATTCTTTCAGACTGCATTCTTCTTTCTTCCTCGCTCCATATATCTCCCCTTTCTCACCTCTTTGGCACCCACAAGGACCTTTATTTTCATTAATTTTTCCCTATACTCATCCCTACCGAAACAGTCTTGACTTGAGAATGAATTTATGTTATATTTTGACAAATTTTTATCAGAAATAGTGCATGTCTATAGATGTCATTTGTAAATTATAATTTTGATTTTTCTGATAAGCAAAATACAGCAATAGATGTTCCATTTTTTATGAAAATATTAAGCAAGTTTTAAGAATTATTTAGTAAAAATAAAAATAAATAAATAAGTCTGTAGACACCATTTACAACCGGTCTAAATGAGTCTGTAAACCAAAGAGTTTAAATTTAATTTTAATTTTATAAGCATTTGAATTTGGACAAAGCCTTTACTAAGGCTTACATTTGATGTATCATTGACTTAATAAGGATTTAAATTAATTCCCAAAATATATTTTTCTTTCATTCTGCCAGAATGACTCCTAATTCTGTTAAAATTGGGCATTTCTTTATTTATATTAATAATTTTTCTGATAGATGTTTATTAGGGTTTAGAAGAAGGGGAATACATGATGTATTGTGAACACTAGACCGAGTGTTTTCTAGATATAAAGAAAGAGTGGTTACTTTTTTTGCTTCTCAATGTAGGAATATGCTAACTAGATTGGGTAGAAAATAAAGGTGAATACTTCATTATTATTTCAGAAATTAAGCGCTTGTAAATTCATTACTGATGATTTTAACAATTTTACAGATATATTGTCAGCAAATATTGTAGTTATAAAAAATATGCTGCTATCGACTCATAAACTGCTTTACAGTGCATAGGTATTATTATGTTTCAGTGACATCGATGATTTGCATATTATATTTCTAAAAATTAACATTTTTAGAATTTGTTTTTAATTTTACTATAAGTCTGTTTATTATATATTGTTTTTTTTCTTTATTGTCATAAAAATTAAACATAATACAATATAAAAAAAAGGTTCCATTACATTGCTAATATAGTAAAAAGTGCCATTAATCTTTGTTCTCTGAAGGCATAAAAAGTCAATCAAAAATCAATTCCTTTATCATATAAACATACTAATTAAATTGTTTGTAAATTTATATATATATATATATATATATATATATATAAGTCGGGGTAAGTGCATGCTCAGAGCATTAATATACAAATAAAACACCTTTAAACTTAAAACAAGATGTGCTCATATATTCCATCAAAAATTATCTGTACATATAAGTATAAAAATGTTCACAAACGATTTATAACCAATCAGATCCATTATGATAATTCCGAATAAAAAGAGAGGCCAATTTTTATTTTTTTTTATTTTCTTAATAAACTAAGAGCTCTTAAAAATCACAGAATATGTGATATTTTGTAAAAGAAATGTCACTTTTAGCTGACTTGGTCATTATTCAAATAAAAAATTATTTAATAATGGATTATTTTTTAGTGTTTATTGATTATTCTCGTTATTTTTTATTCAAAATATTTATTAATTGTTACCTATATGTTTAAATTTTTATTTCTGTAACCGTGTCCTTGTATTTTGAATAATAAATATGCTATTTATTGATTATTTATTTTCAATTGAGAATTCAGCTAATTGATTGCCCCCGAATGATTAAATATTTTATTTAATATTCAGTACATTTAACTAAAAAAAAAAAAATATTTTAGGTTTTATTTCAGTTTATTAATTTTCATTATTTGTATTAAAATTGGCTCAAATCTTATTATATGCCAAAATTTGAATTATTTTTAAGTCCAAATTCAATTGGCAAACATATTTTTTTAATCATATAATTATTATTTTCAAAATTTTGAATAGTGTGTATATACGAGTATATGTATATATATATATATATATATATATATATATATATATATATATATATATATATATATATATATATATATATATATAAATGTTTTTCTTTTTTACCACCAGTTAATCTGGAACACCGGTTTAGTTGGAGTCTATTGTAATTCATAATTTACGATAACTATTAATTTTTATTTTTGTTTATTAACAAAAATTTACAAAATCTTAATAAGTTTACCATATTATTTGAAATATTTATGTCATTGCATACCATAAAATATATGGATATATATCTTTGTTCTCTGAAGCCATAAAAAGTCAGTAAAAAATAAAGTCCTTTATCATATAAACATACTAATTAAATCGTTTATACATTTTTATATATATATATATATATATATATATATATATATTTATAAGGTAAGTTGAATTTTATATATATAAGGTAAGTGCATGCTCGGAATAAATGCATATAGGGGGATTTATTTCAAATCTATTTTGTTGGGAGAGCTGCATGGGAATTTGAAGTAAATAGTAAAATCCCGTTAGCTCTCCCAACAAATAAATGTTGCTTCTGGTATGTACATACCTTGACTTACCTTATACAAATAAAAATTCTATGTCACTCCAAATATTTTGATTTGATGTACAAGGCAAATGATCTTGACAATGCTATGGTTAAGCTAAAAGTTACTAGAAATTTCAATATTGTGCTTCCTATGTTATTTTTGTAGCATAATGAAAATGATTTTTGTTATTTTATTATTTATTTAAATGTTGGTCTAGTCTATATTAAATTTATGACATTGTTATATCGGCAACAAACCAAACTATTATATGTTTCTATAAGCAAACAAAAAAAATTATTTCTGTAAACATATTGCAGTTGCACTGCATTGCTGTTTAGTAATTATAAATATATAATATCACACAAAAAAAATTATTAACTATCAATATTTATGTTAAAGTGATGTATATAGAAGTTTCTATTGTTATAAAAAATTAAATTTTTTTTTAAATTGAATTGAAAAATTGAATTGTCCCTGATCATATCGTCAGTGCAATGCCAAAGTGGCGTATCTGAAAATTTGTGGAACTGAGAACATTTGGTTTGAATTATGGTTGCAGAAGTAAGGTAGCTAATTTCTTAATTAAATTGGTCGTAGTTTGTATCCTTAATTAGTGATGTCATGTCTTCATTTAGGTATTTTTAGCAATGCGAAGGGAATATAAAAGCACATGTTAAAATGCAACATAATCCCAAAATAGCAATATTTGCAGATACGTCATTTTGGCATTGCACCGACGATCCGTCAAAATTATGAAATCAATTCTTAGATCTGTTTTTTTTTTTGCCAGAAGCAAATGTGATTCCTGTACGGCAGACCCTTTATTGAGGCATTTAAAAAAAAAACAGCCAATGGGAGCAATAATTTTAAAGTTTTTAACTTTGAAAAAATACTTATAGAAGGTATAGTAGTAATAAATATAAAAGTTTCCTCTCTTTCTCCCAAAAATCTATTTTTTTAATTTTTACCCAAAATGGTTTATTTTGGAGATCAAAGAGATCTATTATATCAAAAAATGATTCCTCATAAATTTCTGCACGAAAAAGGTCCTATGCATGTTTTAAGTAAGACGAACCGTTCTAGAAATGTATGAGTTGAAAGGGGATTCTATTAATGCATTATTTTTGCAACTTTTCTAGTTTAGTCAGTTATGTAAATTAAAAAAGTAATTGGTTGTTTTTATTTGAGGTTTAACATCCTTACCAACTCCAATTAAGACAGACAGGACAGTAATTCTACACGTTACCAATCTAATCTAGCGTGGCGAGATCAGATTCATTCCATGGACCCGCCATGAAATAAATTTTAAACCACCCAGGCCGGATTCGAACTAGTGCCGCTTGAGAGTCGAAGTTTCTAAGGTTAGGTTTTAAAACCCTTTGCCATCACAGCCTATTAGTAATTGGATCATCGAAATATTGTGACTAGTGATTTGAGTATAAATATGTCTATGATTGCACTGGACTCATAAGAAAACCCAAAGAATCTTCACTATACATTCCTTTCAATCTAGTACCTGGACAGAATATTAGCAATAATGAAAAGACATTCTTTTATATAGATGAAGTGTTTCTCATCGACCATGTCATGTTTATTCAAACATAGAATCTTTGACTTTTATACTATTTACATATAATACATGCAGAGACATTATGAAGAGAATGTTGCAGTTTTATTTGACGGATACTCTGAACACAAAAACTGTTGAATGGCAAAGGTAATTAATGAAGCGGAGGCCATGAGACTTTTATTTTTAATGAAGAAACAAGTGTGTTGAATCTCAGACTATTTTTCTTAGTATTCTCAACAATGAAGAAAAGTTTGTTGTACAGTTTTCACAAAAATTAGAGAATTTTGGCATTGAAACTAGCATTGTGAAAGACGATGCAGATGTTGACATTATTGGAAAATCAATTAATGTCTCTCAATTATCCCGGTATGTTGTTACTGTTGATGAAGATGTTGATCTCATGCTACTCATAAATCTTGCTCCAGAAGAAAAGATATCCTCATAATGAAGGAAAGTAAAGGCAACTTTAAAACCAGTTGTTACAGTTCCAAAGATATATGTAGTTCCTTATTCATCCATGACTGCAAGAAATCAATCTTATTTCTTCATGGAGTAAGTGGTCCTGACACCACTTCAGCCATGTTTTGTATGACAGAATGGCAGAATTTACAATTTTTCACTTGATCCCTGCATCTTCAGGATATTCCCCGATTATTTAATGATCCAACCTCTTCTCCTGAGGCTATTGGAAAAGTATGAGAAAAATTCATCCTTTCTTTGTTGATATCAGATTTCATTTTTTTAATTTATTTGTTGGTCAGGCAAGCAATAATATAATAATTTCGCGCCTGCCAGTCATTATTGACACAGCATATCTCCATTCCTACCGATTCAAACAGCTTGGGTTCCAGAAACTGAGGTTGGAGGGAATCAAACTCATCCCTCTCACCAATTATCATGAACAGAGCAAGAGCTCTGGAAGATATATTACTCCTAATATGATGTGGCTGTATTGAAGATTGAGGAAGAAAATACAGATGTATGAAGGCTGGCACGCTGCACAGCAATGTGTAAAAGATATCAATGACAAAGCTGCTGTAATACGACTCCCAGTGATTTGACAGATAATTTTGCAGTTGATTTTATTCATTTGCAGATTATTTTATTTATTAACTATTCTGTTTAATAGATATCATGGTATTGTAGTTGTGTAAGATGATTGTAAATGCATTATAATGACTGTACTTCTTGATTAATTTTACAATAATTCCTCTTTCCATTCAAACCAGTAGAAGATGAGTCTTAAATTTGAAAATCATTTGTGTTTTGTATCTCTTAATTATTTTACCAGGTTTGGATTTAGAGGGATACTGTAGAGGGAGAAATGCAGGCAAAGAATATTTTCGGTGTCGGCACTGAACCTTCAGACTCATTAAGCCAGTTATTATTATAATTAATTATTTTATTAAATCAAATGCATTAATCACTTATTAACTAATAATAGTCAAATTCTTTCTATAATTCTTTATGTATTTCCTACTACGTACTAAACTTCATAAAATACATGTTTTGATTCCAATAACAGGAAAATTAAAAATAACATGGAGTCTATAATGAAAAGAAAGTATAATAAATAAACTGAGTATATCAACAGATAATTAATCTATAAAGACTATTTGCCTATCAGAAACAGTGAAATTCCATTTTTAGCAATCTGAATTGTATTAAATAACCGCAGTAGTGTGTCTGAATCATCTATCTGAATCATGTAAACCAGTATTTCCTTAAGAAATACAAGAGAAAAGATTTTTTTTATGAGATTGATTTGTTCATTGGCTTACCTTAACATTACTTATAAATCATTTTGGATTTTTTAAATTTTATTATAATTTTTTAATATTATTAATATAATATTAATTTTATATCTGACACTTATATAATATTAATTTTGTAAGATAATTATTAAAAAATACCAAAAATACTATGATTAACTGATAATAGAGATAATGTATAACCATATCAACCCCCTAAAAATACAAACATCAAAGGAAGAATCTTTAAAATAAAAGGAAAACATATAAATTCTAGATAAGGAAAAATTATCTTCAAAGAGATATCTTCACTACACTTCACTTTTTCTCTTAGCAGTTTCTCCCTGCCTCGCTGCCAGCACTCCAAAAATGCACATGTTTATCAATTCGAAAATAAAAAAATTTTTGAGTGGAGCTAATAATAATCAAAAACTTACAAAAAAGTTTTATTTATTCAAAAACAATTTTTTTTTCTCTTACCCCTTCCCTTTCTGACTTTATTATACAACATATATATATATATATATATATATATATATATATATATATATATATATATATATATATATATATAACATATACACAAACATATGTATAAAATACAAATACAAATCTGTAAAAATCTTAGAGGGAAAGAAAAAAAAAATGTATAAATTACAAATATTCAAATACAACAATTTCACACTTATTAAAAAGATCGTGTATTTAACTTACTTCCACAGATATGCAAACATTTGTTTTGTATGTGTCAGGATTATGTCAGTTTATTGAACCATTCGATCCATTACAGCCCGATTTATAATTCAGGTTTTATAAATGAAAACAAAACTTCTTTTTTTTTTTTTGTTCAATTATGTTCCACATCTCATTTTCACAACTCCCTGAAGATTGTAAAATATGAATCTCAGACAAGTTTAATCTTGTTTTGATGATTACATTAGTGTAATTATGTCTCTGGAAATAAAATAGTTTGCACTTGCCGCTAATGCTTGAATAATGAGCCTTCCAGATGCCTCGCATGCACTTACCCCTTGAGGCAGGGGCAAGGGTGCACTAGGTACTACTAAATTGAAATATCCATCTTATAAAAATGGGACGTGATTGAAATGTGTGCTTGAACATGATATTTAATGCCTGAGGAACATTTTTAAAAACAGAGGAAAACTCTAGCTCCAAAAAAAAAGATTTTGCAGTCATTGAAATTCCAAATTTGTAAAATTGAGTGCACACCTGCCCCACATTACCTTCTTGCTAATGATCACTTTGGTAATGTTACTTGCTAAAATACTTGTTAATCATTGTGGAAAAATCAAAAGTTCTGTTGATCCTCGATATGACGCAGGTGAGGGGAAAAGGAAATAACCAGTATTAAACATTACATGTACAAGGGCTGAAAAGTATGAATCATTTGAAGGTAGAAAAATATAAAATTTACTCGTGATATAAATTGGTTCTATAAAATAATGTTACCAAAAATAATATGTAACATTCACATTTACAATATAGTTTTTTATATCTTTCCTAATTTGAATCATTATTTTGGGAATATAAAAAGTTATTTTACAGTTGTTTTAAAAAGCCCTTTAGCTTCATCTTCATGGTTGTTGATTTAGTGGAAGGGGCTTGAATCAGTTTTATAGTATGTGGATTCGAAATAATAAAAAAATATAATTAGCTTATTTGTGGATTAATCAGAGATAAGAATCAGACTTATACCCACCTAACATTCAATAAGCAGTCATGTCATAACAAGAAATCACATATATAAAATTTGGAATAGCAAACTTTAATAGTTATATTGTTTTGTGTTATTGGTATTATTGTTACCTAATTAATCTTCAAATGAAACTAAAAAGAACACAGTATTTTCCAACTTCTTATATCACACTGAGTTGAGTTGAAAAGTATACTGGAAAATTTAAATAAAACAAAAAAGTATTTTGTTGATTGTACAACATGATACAACACGAAACTAGAATTTTTGTCATGAGGGGCAAGCTTAATTTTTCTGCCTCTTCTTTCACACAACCCCCTATAATAAAATTCAACAGTTTTAAACATTATTTTAGGTAACATATTTTGAAATAAATATAATCATATCTTAACATTAACTTACTTTATTGACTGAATTAGGTCAAGAAAATAAAAAAGCAGAAACAAATATTTTGTTGCTTAACCTAAAAATGAAGTATTGCTGGAAATTTTCCATCCTGAGCAAGCTCCTCCTTTGCTCCTCCCTCCTTCTGGTCCTGTTTGCTCCATTGAGAAGTACATAAATGAAGAATAAGTATATTCCTTATATAATAATGTCTAAAACATAAGATAAAAATAAAAAGGCAATTTCCAGTGGCCAAAGGCCCTCTAGAGTTGAGGTTAAAACAAATTAAAAAATAAATAAAATAATTTTTCTATTATATATACTGTGGCTATAATCATAAAAGTTGAAATTTAATGAATTCTATTCGTAATGAATGATGTAAGCACATTAGGCTTATTGCTTTTCTAATTATAAGAGGAAGTATGTAATTAAAATGCTGTGAATTTTTGACTTCAGGAATTAACTTTTTGAATTAAAGATGAACTCCTATCAACCATTTACCTTGGGCAAAATGAAATTTGAGTTATGGACCAATAAATCATTTCAATTCAAAGGAAGTTGAAGTTCATTGATAGTGAATACTTTCCTGAAGGCATTCCACATAATTATAATATATAATTATTATACACATAATTATAATATAATATTTACCTAGGATGTATAGTAATATGAAAGATGCAAGATTTATTTTAGCTTTTAAGCATTTAGTTAATTATTATTTATAAACATTCTGTACTATATAATTATAGTCACAGTAATGTTTGATAATTAAATGTTATTAAGAAAATTATGTATTGCTATGTTGGTAGCATCGACGTTTCGTCTGTAATAATACACGCTTGTTGTTTAGCGAAGTTTTATTTACTTTTAGCTTCACTTAGAAAAGCAAATCTAGTTTATTCATGTTGACTTGAAAACTGCTGAAACTATCAACATTAAAAAAACTTCAAGATGTAAAATTGGTGCTAACCTTTGTGTGAAAACAATAATATCCCATAGATGTTTTGTTTGAAAAATCTTATAAATGTTTTAAGATATTATGCTGTGATGGGTATTCTTGATAAAGCATTCTTTTAGCGGAAAAGTTCCCTTTGGCCGAAATGGATTCTATTTTTCTTCAATGAAGGTAGTGTTATAAAAATTTTCTCTCTAATTTTCAGTTCTTGTTTAAGATTTTTAATTTATTTATTTTCCGTTAAAAGGAATTTTCCACTAATGCGGTTTTCCTTGACCTAATTATCTTTTTTAAAAAAAATCCATTCCTCTCTACTTATTACATTTTTTTCCTCGATTCCATGTCTCATTAGGCTCTTTCTTTCATCTCATCTCTCCATTTTACCTTTGGCCTAATTTTCTTACCTCTTCCTACCACTTCCAATTCCATAGTCATCTTCGGTAATATTTCAGGATGCATTCTCTTAACATAACCAAACCAACTTTATATTGTTCGTTCTATAGTTGAGTGAATGCTCCATTTCACCTCCATCAGCTCTCGAATCCTTTCATTTTTAAACCTTTTCCGTCTGGATTTTCTCTTCTGCAAAAAAAGTCCGCTTCTACAGCTAATAATCGTTTGCGGTGTCTGGTATTAATGACCCATGTCTCCAAGACTTATGTCGTTATAGACTCAAATATAGATTTTTATACGAGCCTCTTGGTACTGGACTATATTCGAGCTCCAAATGGCACCATTTAGTTTCGCAATGGCTTTTCTCCCTTCTCCCATTCTTCGTTCAATATGGTGGAGGTGCCTTCATAACCGAAGATAGAACCTAGATATTTATTTATTTATACACGTTTTATGAACCTAATTACATATAAAACAATCAAGAATTTGATTATGGGCATACAAATTTAATAATTTCTATAATAATTAATAGAATGTAAAAACTTTAAGCAGGTATAAGTTGTATAAAAAAAATAGGTAACAAAAAAAATAAATGTTCTTTATAAATACGTCATATTTACATATATGGTATGAGCATGATTATATTTAGATAATATGACCATTCTGTATTATGGTACATTGCAATAAATAGTCACCATAGTTATAATTAACCGTAGTTAAAAGTTAACACATTCAATCGAAATTTCGTATATGAAACAAATCATCTGCTAATGAGTTAACATTCTTGGTAGTTACACTTGAGGACTTTGTGTAATTTCTTTTGTAAGAGGTTTTAGAAAATGTCAGATGTCTAGTTTTATGATGAGAAACATGGATGTCAAAACATTCGAGAAGATCAGGCCAATCTACAATATTATGGAGAAGTTTCTGAACAAAAATTTTATCACGATTAAATCTTACGAGTGAAAAACTTTTCAAGATCCTATGGAGTTTTCCCAAAGGTGCCCGATTCGAACAACCAAATGTGACGTAGGGAACGTATTTGTTCACTTTCCAATGCCTCAAATTCGATTTCTGATATGGATTCCAAACAACTGAGCCATATTCTAAAATTGGATGGGCCATGGACACTGGAGTCGTAATAAAGGATATGTGGATTTGAAGTTTGAGGTAGTTCTATTAATAAAACCACGAATGTTATTGGCATTTTTAATTATTATTGATGCATGATTATTGAAATTTAAATTATAATAAAAACGTATTCCTATATTCCTAATTGATTGTTCTCTATTTAAGAGTATACTGGATAGTTGATACTAAAACAATATAGGATAATTTATGTTGAAAATTATACTATTTTATTTAATATAATATTAATTGTTTTTATCTGAGAGCTAAGGCAGATTTCATGATAATAAATCTTCAGCAGGGAACTCTTCACGTTCCGCCCAAATTTTATTATAAAAAAATAAGTTTTACCATTAATATATTAATTATAATGGAATATTGTTAAGTTAATGTTATCATATTTTATTTCAGAATTTCTTTAATAGTATTTTACATGACGCGGATTACAGGTTCTTATACATTTTTCATGGTAAACAATAAAAATATTACAATGAATACATAATATTTTTACTTAAAAAATATTTTTTTTTCCAGGTATGCATAATTTAAAAATATATATGTTATCATATTTACCAATTAAAATAACAAGATTTTTCTGACATTAGGTAGGTTCAATCATGAATGTGTTGAATAACTTTTGTAAACTATATACGAAACAGAAGCGGCTTTGTGAGTACAGCACTATGGTATATTTACAGTTTGTTACAGTTTGTTTATTTACATAATAGAAATTCATTTTATTGAGGTAGCACTAGTTGTCAAGATTATTAAGATCATGTTGAGGTTGTTTACAATCGGATGATTCAACAGTTCTATATATTTTAAAATCATCAGGAAAGAGAGAATAAGATGTGGATGTTAAATGTGCAATATCGTTAAAAAAAATTTTGATTATTTCCTCGTAGATAGGAAATGATAACTTTACAGCCTGAAACCTACGAGTTAAATAAGACCAAAACCAATTTAAAAGGGGATCCAGACAAGAAAGGTTATTGATAAAAATAAAATGATCAACAGAATCAAATGCCTTAGAAAAATCTAAGTTAATTGTATCAACTATTTGATAAAGTGCAACTTATTTAATTATATAAACTTAAAACATCAGAAGATTTGTATTCGTATATCTCTCTTGAAAAAAACCGTGCTGTTGGGGTTCAATCAAATTATCAATAAAAGGTTCAATTATATTTAAACTAATGCTTCGAAAACTTTAACTATTGCAGGTTATGTACAAATAAGTTATTTGCATCTGTTTAACCATTCGATTTGTAACACGTCCGATCACGCCCCGTCCTGATAACCGGTAACCCTTGGACTATGATATTTTCATATTTATTTTCTTATTTGCGTTTATATTTTTTTCATTTTATTAGATCTTTTTTTCATATCATTCAAACCTTTGTTTATTGTAATAAGTATAACATCGGAATAAATTCCATATTACAAATGGAATTTACTCTCTATTTCAAATTAGGAAATTTTAAATAAAATACATGAGAATTAAACTATAAATAAATTATTTTATTCAATAAACTAAATAAAAGAGAACATTATTAAAAACTAAGATGTTATAAGTTACAGAATAATATATTTTTATAATGAAATCATTTATTACCTTCAATTGGCCTATCAATGCCACAAAACTTTTATAATCAACTATTCAAGAAATTTTATATCTTTCGCTGCTAATCTGTGCCACTATCAGTAAATGAAAAATTTAATATATTTTATTTATAGTAGTCATTCCACCACCGTTTTATCAATTTTCAATAACTCATTGCCTGCAAAGCACTTGCTTACTTGATTTTGAATAATTTCCACGATTAGCGTTTCAGACCCTCCAAAAAAGTAGTCCGAAAAACATATTTTCGGTCATTGGTATGTCTATGTGTGCCATGATTATCTCTTGAATCGATGGATCGATTTTGTTTCTTATTTTGTTGCTATACCGTGGGGACAAAAAATATTTGCACCCTAAGTTTTATTATCTAATAATGAATTTAGGTGATAAAAAAATCACATAACTTACAATTTATATTTAAAACTGGATAAAGACGTATATACTTAAAATGAAAAACTTCTTTCTTTGTTAAACGAAATGTAAAACTTATAAAAATTCCTGGAAAAAAGTATTTATATTACATTTATTTATATTTATTTTATATATAGTAAGTATATTTTCACTTTCATTTTTTTAATTTGTGTTTAATTTTTCATATTTTAATATTGTGTATAAAGTCCCTTATCATCAATAACCGCTTGTAAACCTCCTAGGCATAGAGCGAACTAGGTTTTTAATTAAATCTGGATTGATTTTTCACATTTTTGGACTAAAAGTTTCTTGAGGTGGTGCCTTCCGGTTATATGGTGTTTTCGAACATTTTGGTCTAATATGTGCCATAAATTTTCAATTATATTTAAGTCCGGTGACTGCGGAGGGGTGTGCAGTTGTCGACGAACGTTAAATATTAATCATTCTTTAGTTTTATTGGCTATATGCTTCGAATCATTGTCCTACTGGAAAATGAACTGATGCTGGATTCCTAATTTAGCTTCACTTGCTATGAGGTTACATTACCATATGCATTTAAAATCTCCTCGATAGGTACGAAATTTCCAACTCCATTATAGGCAACAGATCCCCAAATCATTATATTTCCACCGCCATGCTTTACATTAACCGAAACATTTGGCTTCTTCAGTTCCTCACTTCTCTTTACCTAAATAGTCTTTCGGCCATCAGATCCAAATAGATTTAACTTACTCTCATCAGAGAACAACACATTTTCCCCAAAACTGATGAGCTTGTTTACAGTATTCCCTAGCAAAAGCAAGTCATTTTTTGCGATTGGTCTCACTAATATAAGTTTTTTTTTCGCTTTAAAGACCTTTAGAATTCAAAACATTCCTTATAGAGGGATTACACAAACCTCAGAAGTTGATGAGGCCATAACTAGGGGGCCCTGCACTTACAGCTGATTTTTTAAGCGCTTCAATTTCTATTTTTCTCTTCATTCTTTCATTTAGTTTCCTCGGACGACCTTTACGTCGGTTATTTGCAGTTGTGCCTCGTTCTTCATCTCTCTCTCTCTCTCTCTCTCTCTCTCTCTCTCTCTATATATATATATATATATATATATATATATATATATATATATATATATATATAATTACGTATCTTGTAGTAGAAAAATTAAGACCCAAGAAATCTGCTATTTCGCGATACGAATTTTGTTGGTTGTTCAATAAAATCGCTTTCCCGGGAGCGGCGGCACACAGTTCACTTCCTTTTGGCTTTATCAATTATCAAGGAGTTAAAAATAGATTTTACACGTTGAAATATTTTAGAATACTGAGAGGAAAGAACAGAATTATATTCAAGCAAGTAAACAACAAAAAGTAAACAAACTATTATTTACTAGGTTATTTACTATTATTTAAAAAGTTTCAATTGTACTTTTTATTAGGTAAACTCAAATGAACTTTTTTAATAACTAAATTTATTATTAAGTCCTGTTCTTTACACGGTTTATACAGCTGATATCCCAAGCCATCCTAGCACTGTCCTCACTACATACGCAGATGACACATGTGTGTTATCTGTAAATAATGACCCAACTGCATCCCAACCCCTGCAACCACACGTAATTTCAATTGAAGAATGATGTCATAACTGGAGAATTAAAATAAATCTCAACAGATCACTTTTACCCTTCGTCGCAAACCCACTACTTCCTGTCCTACTGCATCCTTGTTCCACTTATCCCTGTTGAACAAATTCACTATCTAGGACTCCATCTTGATAAACGCCTTACATGGAATCCTCATACCAGACTGAAACGACAAGAAACAGCTCGTACATATCGTTCACTACAACACTTACTTGGCAAACACTCTAAACTTCCGATTTACTATAAAAAGCTCATATACATTGCCATTATCAGGCCTATTTGGACATATGGGATTGAGCTTTGGGGTTTCACGAAGCCATCAAATTCTTGCCGTATGCAATCCTTACAATCCAAAATCCTTCGAAAAATCCTTAATGCTCCTTATTATGTTACAAATAAAATTATCCATAAATACCTAAATATTTCCTTTGTTGCAGACTTGGCCCGAAATAGATATAACTTTTTTTAATTACAAACTCCTTGCCCAGACTAGCCCACTAGTGCGTAACCTTTCATCCCAAACTATTCCCGATAATACTCTGAGGCGTCTTAAAAGAAGATGGCCGCGGGACATCCTAACATCGAAGTGCTACCAATGGGTAGCTCCTACTCACGTCATTATCAAGTGTTATGTACTTATTATCACAATTACTTTTTGTATATTCTTATACAGTTGTAAATAAGAAACAAATAAAAATTTTTTTTTTTTTATTGTATATTGAAAAAATGAGGTGTGGAAAGGTTTTGTTATCTCTATTCGAAATATAATTAAATAATTAAAATTAGCGAATATACAGCAACCATTTATGGTTCGGACTATCAGCCAGAGTGGTAAGGAAAGTCGTGGGAGAGGAAACACCAGTTATTTTTGAATGGTGATAAAACCTAGAGGATCCTGTGAGTCTTTGATTTGCAGGTCCAGTTGGATTTTGAGCAGTTTCTTTAGAGAGCTTGACATATTTTTGCAACACACGCAGTTCTTTCGATTGAGTGATGACGTTTGTGGTCGTTGTTGTAGAACGATATTTTTTAAGAAAGCTTTCCTTCTCTCGGGAAAGCATTTGGGCTTAAGTTTATCTTAGGATTGCTTCCTACTATGTTGAATAATTGATAAAAGATCAGCATTGGCCATATTTTAGTTATTCTTGACTTGCTAAAAGCAGTTTAGGTCAACTGACACATATTTCACGAAAAAAAAAAATTGAATTGCGGCTGAACCAAAAAATATATGAAGCCTCCGTTTTCACAATTACATTCTTGATACTTTTATCTTAAATAAATAAAAATCAAGTTATAAAAAAAAGAAATTAATGCAAGGCTAGTGAGAAGAGTAAACACGCGACCGACGGAGGGTTAAATAGGGCTTAAGCTAAAAATCACCAATACTTATCACAATATCAGCTTATTCTCATCGAAAAGCCAAGTTGAAATATAAAAATGGTAACCGGTTGGAAAGGGCAGCGCAAGAGGAAGCCAATGAAAGCCCACATGATCGATTGAAGCGGTGTCGAGAAGGCCAAAAAAATATTAAGGCGCCCAAGCGTGCCAACAGTTATTGCCTCACCGAGCTCAGCAACCCTCAAGTTCCAGTATGCACGAGTGTATAAATTGTAAAATCGATTATATAAACTGGCACTTCGGGTTAGTCGATTTTGAAGAAAAAGTTGCTATAAAATCACAGGCACATATCTGAAAATGTAATTTCAGTTTAGAACAAATTTTGGTTTTTGAGCTAGGTTGTTCACATAGAAGAGCACACAGACCATTTTGAGAACTTGGTTATTTGGACTCAGGGGAACTTAAAACGTGTATTTCCATTGAAAACTCGAATTAGAAAATGTTTACGATCGCAATACTTCCCCTTACTATTTACATCATATATAGGTAAGGGAAAGTAAAACAAAATGTTGGCTAAGGTAATTGAGAGACTTAATGCAAGAACCACGTAAGTCCTGAAATATTAATTTTTGGTGAGAGCCAAATGAAATTAAGTAAAAGACCTGGCTAGGTAGTATGAATTCATTAGTATTGGTGCCAAAAACAAGGTCCGTACTTACCTGGGTTTTGTACCATCGTATAACAGTTAATATGCAGCCATTTTCCCTTAAAATAATTATATTATTTCGGGTGGGACATCCGGATTCCCCTTTCCTATAGTGGAGGGGAATATTCCATACCTCCAAAATCTCCTACAATCCTCCGCCTTAACCAGGGAAGACCCCGCAATATCGTACCGCTCAGGGCCCCTCAAGATTTAGAACCGCCACTGATGGAGGAATGCTCTTTAGTGGAATTGGGTATCTATTAATGTGTTTGTTAGCGCGTCGTTGGGGTAAAGGCTTTTGCGTCGTGTCCGACATTGCCCTTAAATACCTTCGCTCGGTAATTGCTTGAACTAACTATCGTAACCTATACTATCTATATAGCCTGTTTTTATATTAATAGATAATTTTACCATACCGTATATTTTAATTCTCATATAAAGTGCTGGGTCCATTTTCGAAGTTGTTTATATTATTTTCGAAAATACGAAACATTGTATTCAACGATGTTGCTTCCGAAACTGGAAAGAAGATGGAATTAGACAGATTTACGACAATTGAAATTAGTTTCATAAATGTTATAGAAATTGAGAATTACTACGAGATTCATTGCTGATGGAATTTTCAGAATCAATATATGGGAGATCACCGCCTGGCTGTGTACTAAAAATAAAAATGTCCGAAATGATAAATCCTATTTGGACATGATCCAGGAACGGTGTGATGTTACCTTAAATATGTTAGGAATTGCGTATGGAGGATCCACAAACAGTAATTAAAAGGTATAGATATATTTATACCGCTATGAATTGAGCTCATTTATGGTATGATATATTTAATTGAAGATTAAAAATGTGCCATCTTATTCCAGCACAATACCGTCTGCTATAACAGTTGTCCTTGAGACCAAACCATTGTTATTCAATCAAACCGAGTGTTCAGTTTAATGTACAGTTTCCTTCTCACAAAATAAACGCATAAGTAATACCTATGCCATTGCTATTCCACATAATATGTGAACATGTGAACGGAGAAATGTGTATAATGTAGACTTGGAGCAGAACCGAATTCATACAGCTTCATCGATCAATAAGTATCCTATCCCTTCCACCCACAGACCAGTTGGAACATGCTCCTTGAGGCGAAATATTCTCCTAAAACTTGAGCAAGGGTCAAAGCCAAGGATTCGATCTTTGAAGTAGGAAATGGATTATTCACTTGTTAGCATAAGTTGTTCTGGACCTACTCAAACCCGCCATATGTTTATATGACAAGGTTAGGATGTACAAATACACACAAAAAGCAAATATGGCTAGGGAACCATTCAACTTACATCGACTACATACTTCCTCCATACTTTTTCTACGATAGTAATAATATCACGCGATCCCAATGATATTAATTCAGAGTGAGACACTGTATATTTTTACTTACGAAAATTTCACGGTAAAATTAACAAATGATCCTTGTAATCTTTACAAAAGTATGATACTAAACCAATGAGGAATAAAAAGCTATTCAACTAAAATTTGTCAAATATGTCATTGAATTAAAGTAACCTTGTACTTTAATGGTTTTAATCAGTTAATTTTGTTTCTTCAAATATCATATGAAGTATACTTTCCTATATTACAGAGGTTTGTTTTCCTCTAATACTGCAGAACCATAAACTATGCCATAGGCGTCGGCACATGGGAAATATTGGGAGGAGAGGGGGAGTGAAGGTCGGTGTAACATGATAACATGTGATGGGAAGGGACATACAAAGCCATACATAAAGGAGTAGCCATAGAGTCATCAGTAGCGTTATATAGCACATACAAATTTAACTGGACCGGAAAACCGGAATTTAAATATGTAAAATAAGTAATTTTAATAAGTAATTGTAATTAATGGGAGCAGAAAATGCCTTACTCCTCCAGTGCCGGCTTATACGTAGCTAAATAGATTATAAATAGCTATAGACGGGATGGACGTACCATCGGTGAAAGGCGTTTTGCAAAATATATAAGACTGTAAATATAAACACTTCACAATAGGAACATGCACAAATAATTGATTTTTAGATTTGCTATTCATTGATTATACGTTGATGTTTATATAAGAGCCCTCTAATGAATTTATACAAGCTCTAATCTATTTAGCGAACAGTTAATGCCTATTTCAATTGAAAACTTAGTGAAAAGAACAAAAATGATAGTAAAAAATCTTTTCGCCTGGGAATAGAATAAAACAAAACTCAACGGCTTGACAAAAAGAAGAAAAGCTACGCTGTGAGCAGACGGATGTGGGCCAAGCGAACGAACATAGGGTTCAACGCCCTCAACGGATCGTAATACTGGGAGCGGAAAGCAGGTAGCACTTGAGGAGAAAGAAGAGACCCTACAAAGGGCGACAGCACAATGAAGGGTTGGCTTTGGAGTAATCAGCTCTAATCTGTTCTAACAACCTAACAGAACCTGGATAGTGCATTGTGCTTTTAAGGGACTGCGGCATCTAATGCCTAGTATCTTCACTGTGACCATATCCGCTGAGTCGTCATACGGGACAGGCAATCCATTCATGGAGGGACTAGGATAAGTAAATTTCAAGTAACTTTCAGGGACGCTGCTATGAAAGGAGTAGAGGGGAGAAGGTATCATCCCACCAATAATTTGAAAATACAAAAAGTTTAAACATTTTAGATTCAAGAACCTACTTCAAATTGCAAAAATTGTGGTAATACATGTTCCTTGAAGAGTTACTAAAATTAAAACCAATGCCAGTTCCTCATAACTTGAGAAATTAGGATTTTAGCGATACAATGTAGTGTTTTAATAGAAAAAAAAAATCATTGTTGAGAAATTTTAAATTTTACCCTTCTCTCAAATGAATTGTTGGCAGATCGTATGTCCAACGTCGGTAAGTACTTTTAATTATAACTAGCCATAAAATTTCTTTGATTTCCGAAAGGTCGTTGTTGCAGTATTGCATGCTGTATTTAGAAACAACAAATGTGAATATCTAAAAATAAAACCAAATTAGCATAAACACTTCTGAGAAAACCACGGGACACACACCCTATGAACAACATGAAGTTAGCGTATTGTTGAGAAACATTGCGTAAAACTATTCGTTATTTTATAAAATATTCCCTAAGGGCCTGATTCCATTTTAAAGGGAAACCACAATATGAAAACCATAAAAACCATTGCTATGTTCAAATCACATATTTATATTTTCATTTGAATAAAAGCTGTTGGGAATATTATTACAAGGCGAAACTATAAGAAAGTTCACATAAAAATTAAGATTGGGTTTAAGAAAACTGTATACTATGACTATATTTTTCCAGAAAATCAATTGATTTGGTGAAAATTTGCGACAAAACTAGTTTCTTCGGGACACCGGAACAAACTGGTGAAATTCAGGTCTTTCCGGGGAAATCCGGAACGTATGTTCACCATGAGTATCTTGTAAGCCAGATAATAATTTTAAAAACGTTATATTAGGAAATGGATATTATGAGATGAACTTGGGAAGTGGTAAATCTAAATAGAGATACACGTCTTTGTGATAAGAATGTACTGCGCAATTCAAAAGGTATTATTTTTGTTTTTAATATGTTCATTACTTTAATTGACGATGGATTTTCATAACTGCATTCAATATAAAAATAAAAACCAATGAGAGAGGAAGGATAGATCCATAGTCTTAGTCCTTAGCCTTTGTAATTCCTGCCATAAATATTTTCTGGAATGGAATAAGTACTTCAAGAATTCATTGAAGGGGAAATTATTTCTTCATTTGGTTATAAAATCAAAGGTTATAAACTCTTCTCATTCCAGAGTTTCCAAAATACTGTCGTATAGTGGAATAGGGTTAAAATGACATATCGGCGATCGAGGGCACAATCTATAATCTTTTTTTTATCTTTTTTGTTTGTGAGGAAACGTTCCAAACAAAAACATCTTAATTTTCCGGATAGGGAAATTTGATTTGGAGCATAATTCTATTTGTGTTTAGGCAAAAATGTTTGAGAATACGTGGTTGTTTAACCTCATCTGTTTTAAATATGATTCATGACGGTTACTTTAACCCTATACATGACGGTTACTTTAACCCTATTACATGACGGTTACTTTAACCCTATTACATGACGGTTACTTTAACCCTATTACATGACGGTTACTTTAACTCTACTACATGACGGTTACTTTAACCCTATTACATATTACACTACATCATCCAAGGCATCCACCTTTTGGTAGTTACCATAAAAAGGCAATCCGAAATGGATAAAATATTCTCCGTTTTAAAAGAATACGTTCGATGCCGATAACACCGATCTCATTCTAAGTACCTCATTCCAATTAGTTCCTTCAAAACTCAAATCTACAAGGTCATACGTAGCATAAGCCTCCCATTTTCGCCTCGGATGATTTTTTTTTTTTTTTATGATTCCTTCATTATCAAGCCCAACAACATTACTCGCCCATTTTAGACGCCGCGATGTTATCATTTCAATTACTTTTACAGGGAGCAGGCAGGAGCGTCATCGTAGGAGGAAGGGAATAGGGAGGAGTGCCCTCCCGATCTTCCTCCAATATTTTTTTTACCAAAAAAGTTGTAAAATTTGTGATTTGAGAATTTACTTCAAACTGCGAAAACTTTGGTGTAATATTTTACTCAAAGAGTTAGGTTATAAAATTTAAAACCCATACCAAAACCTTTTAAGTTAAGAAGTTTGGATTCTTCCAATACTTTGTTGTGTTTGAATAAAATACTGTATATATATATATATATATATATATATATATATATATATATATATATATATATACAAGCGTCAACATTCGCAACAGGTAAGAGACAAGTTCAAATCCAAAAGAGTTGGGAAAAGTAAATAATTTCATAATATAATTGGGAAAATTAAAATATTTAATGATATGGTTGGGAGAATTATTTACTTAATACAGTTGGTAAATCCAGTCAAAATTGTTGGGAAATTTTATATTTTGCTCTCTTCTCCAATAAATTGTTGTTTCAACTTCCCTGGGAGCAGGTCACTTCATTCCGGGTTGTCTAGGCAACTAAATTCTCTAATGGATATATCCTTCTTCGGTCAAAAACCAAACATTATTGCCTAAAACCTTACAGCGTTGTTCTTCCCATGCTTTTCATCCATGAAAAACAGCATGAAATATAATAGTCTTGTAAATTCTTAATTTCGGATTTTCGAAAATTTATTGCAAACTTTGTATTTTTGTAAACGAGATATAAAAACATTTTCTTTATTTTCTCTTGAATTTTGTTTATTTTAGTTGTATTCAAACGCATCAGTTTCATCCAATCCGCAAATGATCATAACCGTTTTCGCTACTAACTATATATTTTATATTACACACTTGTATTTATTTCTAGATCCAATTCTTCACCAACATTCACGAGGGTTGTTGTATTTATTTTAATATTTTCCGCATCTTCATCCAATAAGTCCAAATCATCAGTTTAGCCAAGGAGGGCTATATTACTGCCCACAAAGGCCAGAATAAACACATTTCAAAGTTTTACAAGAGAGCAAAAAGAAGTTTCATATCGCACTTTATTACTTGTTGTGGATAATTGTGAATCTTTTTATTTGAAGTGGTGCTTGCTATACTACCATTTACCATTTACCAGCTTATTTGTGATGATTGTACCCGGAAAGAATAATGCAAATATGATAGTAAAAACAAAAATGGACTTGGGACAGTCTACCTCTGGCGTACAAATTTAATGAACACATATTATACCGGTTGAGTTGACTGAAAAATAATGGCGACAGAATCAAATGGCAACAATTAATTATTTTAGCAGTTATTATTGGCACAAGCCAATCATAAGTGAAAATAATTCTTCAATCGCCTACCGACCTTAAAAGACAATAGAATAGCGATAAGTACTGGCTATATTTGATGATGTGATGAAATCATTAATCATTGGTGCGATCAGATGACAAAGATTCCTTCTTATTCTTATTTCATCCAGAAAACAATCAATTATTCCAGAGCATATTGAATATAATATATTTGTATTCCTTTGTTGCACGCATTAACATACAAATTAACGCATTTGTATTTGTCATTAACGTCTAGTGATCCATTGGAAATGGATTTTTAGAATGGGTATTTCTATTATACTGTTAATTAATGAATACTGTGTCATGTTATTAACAAAGTAGAAAGTGGGTTTGGTGTTGATTCTCTCGCTAGGTAGTTACAGTGATAAATTAAATAAAATTTGAGTTATACATATTAAAATAATGCTCCGACAATTAATATAACTTCCAGAATTGGAGGGCTTGCTGTAAGAATGTGACAAGTCACAATTTTGATAAAAATTAGTATTTTGAGCAAAGCGTTGTTTTGTTTCTCTAAATAGTTCTTTATTATGTCAGTTCGGGTACATTCCATGAGATAATAGGACTGTCTCATGGAATATATACAAACTAATATAATAAAGACACATTTTCTTCTACATTATGTCTTGTCACATTCTTGTCCCCAAGCCCTTCAATTATTTGTCACTAAAAAAATAAAAAAAATTATGAAATTAGAATTTTTTTTTTTTTAAATTAAGTAAAAAATACGTATTTATTAGGTTTACACACAGTGCCCTTTAATCGGGCAGAAACAGTACAGTATGAATGCCAGGAAATATTTTCCACAACTAAAACCGCGGCCACTGCTCTAACCTTCATTAGGCTGAGCTTGTTCCCAAACCTTTTTAAAATCATGCCGGGTTCTATTTATGAACCTGCTGCGTCCGTGAGCCTTTCCCGCTGCCTTGAACAAGATCCAACCTCTCAAGTCGCGTCCGTTAGCATTCCTAAGGGTACCGCTATCGAACTATTCGACTTGGACTGTCTCTACGCCGCGTTAGACGTGAAGTTAGATAGCGTCGCGATGTTGCCGCATTGATCCTACGTAGGGTATACAGTCCATCACCCGGCCCCGACATCAATAGTTATGACGTCACGGCCTCAAGGTCTCCCTCCATCTGCCTTCTTGAAAAACGGTTTGGTCTGGCGTTGATTCTCACCTTATGCAAATATAGCTTGTACATATAACGTGGGAACCCAGTTGATAGGCACAACCCTTGCTAACTACTCAGAAGAGTTGAGTTTTCATTGAGCAGATATCTATCTAATTTGCTGCTGGCGGTTGCGCAACCGTATACCTCCATTGATTATTGATTTTAAACCATACAGTGTGTGGAATCTATTCGAAATGAAATTCGCAGTACTTTAGGTAGACAACGTGCGAATTTCCGAGTCTTTTTCTGGATGCTAACGACTGAGCTTGGCAACTCCACAAATTACCATAGCCAAAAATAAATCTCCGAATGACAGTTCTGTAATGTAGTGTTTCAAGTATGGAGGACAAACCTTAAACCCACTATTATACCCATTTGATAATGTATTTCACATGTATGCATGTTGTTTACTAGAGACTTATGAAAAATACGAGAGTCCAACAAAAATATAGTAAAAATATGTTGTTTTTTCAGTATGCACTCGAACTATGGATTGTTCTGTCGATAAAATGCGACGATCGTCTCCGAATCTATGACATAATACAGAACATATAATGCATGACTTGATAATATAATTTGATGTGCCTTAATATTAGTTTAAGGTTCTTAGGTACTAGAAGGATTATTTTTTCTTTTGAAGGAATGGCTCCAATCAATAGGCCGTTTTGGGAACAACTGCTAAAAGGGATTTATTTGTCTTTCCTTTCGATTGTCATCCTGCCAACTCGGCGAGTATTATTAACATATTTATTTATTAAATATATTAGACAGCGGCAGTCGATATTAAATGGCAGTTGAATATTATATCAGTTTATTCTAGATGCTCTTGGCAGTAATATCCCGTGCTTGGTAATGGCCATAACTGCGTATGGTTGTGTGAATATTCTGAGACCATTAAAATGAATACTGCAATAAATATAGGCGACTAAACTTTCGTTGTTCATAATCGGTTATTAGTAAAAAACTATTACATCGCCAAAATGTTAGCCTTAACCTTTCGGGGGCTTCTCTCCCGTCTTCAGAACAAAAGAATTCTGCAATTATTACTACATGTGATATAGAGGATATTCATTTTAAGACGGCGCAAACGCCTTTTTAGGAAAAACGGTTGGTCTGAGAGAAAAATGCTAAAGCAAAAAATTGTTGAGCGTAACGTTTCCTTCCAGAATATGCCCATTGTTTGACACTTTGGCACCGCGTGCACACATGACGTGCGCCCAAACTTTGATCCTTTCGCTTAAAACGAATATTGCAAACCACATATTGATATCTTTAATCATTTCTAATTAATTAATTTGCATTCATTGGGAAACATGCTGCCCCTACCGACTTGATTTTATTTATATTAATTAGGGAATAAAAGACTACGTCAGAATCATATCTCATGTTCTTGTTATCCACATTCGCAGTACTATAGGATTTCCGACGCCCGGCTGCAACTTTCTGCTAAGCGCGCTCACAATTATTTTTTTTAAAGAAAAATCTTTTAATTTTTTTACATGCATATTTAAACAATAGTTACTTGTAAAATTATCGATAAAAATGATACTCCATATTATTTTATTGTAAATTTAATTATTTACGCGATTGAAATGATACATATTAAAATACAATAACGATACTTACAAACGGAAAATTATTATTTATATTATATTATTTAATTATACAAACTGGAAGCAGGAACCTTGCCTATACAATTTATTTGAAGGGTAAAAATCTGAAATTTCCCAATAATTTTGATCGGATTTCCCAATTATATTTAATACTTTAATTTTCCTAACTATATTATGAAATGTTTTAATCTTCCCCAACTCTTTTGGATTCGAACTTTTCACTTACCTGTTGCGAAAGTTCACACTAAACAAAAATAATTTTTTTTTTCTATTCATAGACATTTTATCAATAAAATCCCAAGTCTCAACTTTAAAGGAATTGGTACATTTTAGTTTTAAATGTTAGTAACTCTTGGAGTAAAATGTTTTATCACAATTTTCGCAGTTTGAAGTACGTTGTCATGTCTGAAATTTCACAAATTGTTGAATTTTCAAATTGTCTGCGAAAATTTCACTGTTGAACGAAAAAACAACGGGATTTTTTAATTTTGTCTGCCGGTGCTACGTCTCTTCCTAACTTCGGCAGTCAATGTTTTTTAGGATATCGGTAATGTGTGGTTTCACGTGTGCTTGGAACAGATCATCTTAAGAAAATACATTGCTGGACAAAATAAACGTGGATTTTGAATCTTGTCTACCGGTGCAACATCCCCTCCTTATTTTGGCAAAGTTTTCTGCCATCTGATGGGATTTGAAGTATCATGCGTATTTCAAACAAATCATCTTCAAAAAGTATACTGTTTGACGAAAAAGAAATGTGGATTTTGAAATTTGATCTGTCGGTGCCCCTTCTAAATTCGGCAAAGTTTTTTGGCATCTAGAGCGGTCTGCTGGTTCTTGTGTGCTTGAAATGCATCTTTAAATAATGCAATTTTTACATACTTGTTAGCCTCTTTCCATGGTCGTCATTTGGAAACGCCCTCTCTTTAATTTGGCAGACAAGTTCTAATTGAATGCTGAGGGTGTTATTTGATGGACGCATGGCTAAAAGTTTTCTTCAAATAGGACAAAAATATTCGCCTCGGCTCTTGGACTAAGTAGTGCAACGGATGACAACACATGTCGTTATGATTCATACCCCCACTCTCTACCAAACAGAGTGAGCGAGCGGTATAAATATTAAACCACTGTGCTTATAGTAATTTTAAAATTAAAAAGTTAGTTAAAAAAGACACACCACACAAGTTCGTTCACGTTAACTAAGCAGGTATACTGAACAACAATTAATATAATTGATGATTAATATAATATAATGTAAAGATTTAATAAGTCTTCATTTCTTTCTTTTTTTTTTTTTTTGGACAAAAACATTATTTTAGCGCCCCTCTCGAAACGGTTCCCCGATACAACGCATCTTTTGCTTACAAGGTCGGGCTCGAATACGCGGCGTCAAAGTGTGGAATAACGGACATTTTCTAGAAAAAAAAATTACCCTCTACAATTTTTTATTCTAACTTTTATCGTTCAGACTAACCGTTTTAAGTAAAATGCGTTTGAGCCGTCTTAATGTGAACAACCTGTATATATATATATAAAATAAATACTTTTAAATATTTTTTAAAAACAATGTAAAAATTCTTTTACAAGTTTACTACTATATATGATATATAAATAAATTAGTTTAAAACAAATGAGAATTAATAAAAACGGAGTCTAGTCGCCATTACAATTAACTTTTATTTATAATGATGAAGACTACTTATAACATTTGAAAAATACAAATATACAGACAGTAATGGGGAATACTGACGAAGAATTAGATCCCGAAATGAATATAAATAAAAAATATAAATGGTTTATAGCAAAAATGGCGTTAGGAATGTACATACATATTCAAGGAAATACGTTTGAACACGTTGAGAAGTTTTAAAATTTGGTCTATAAAATATCTAAAAGAAATGATATTCAGGGGGTATTAAAAGAAAAGTTGAATGCAGGCAATGCTTAATATTTTTGAGTCCCAAAATTACTCTGCGTCCACGATCTAAATACCTGAAAGTAAGAATGAACTGAACCGGATGCGAAACGTGTATATATTCCCGAGAAATATCCGCACTATGGGAATATTTGGCTCGAAGAAGAATGAGCTGGGTGGAGACTTTATAAGGCAATAAAAGGCGGGAATGCGAGATCTATACCCGCTAAAAATAATAAAAGTGATAACATCGAACCTTATATCACTAAATAAATATGTCTTTTTTATGTTGATAGCAAGTGAAATTTCCTGGCCCAATTTATTCTCTGCAGCGGAAACTACCGTTGTTGAAGGAAATTCATGTGAATGAAAGTTTTGACAATCGTTATAGTTGAAATTTATTCATATTCCTATAGGTAAAGGTTACAGCGAACCGACTAGAAGTGAAAAACCAAAAATTATTGAAAATCTATATAATTAGATGATCCGGATTTCAGCCGCAGTGCGTTGTTTTGATTTGTTGATGATTGATAAACATCCATGAAGTTGTTTCAGAACTCCAATTTCTTCAGAAATGGCGATTTCTTTTCCCTTTTCATAAGTCCGCAGAGTTTGTTTAATATTTTCGACTCTGACTGAAGTGTGATCATATTACGTTGGGGTCACATACCGCACGCCCAATATGAAAAGGAGACAAAATATTCAACTCAAAATATCCAATGTCTGTAGTAGTTGGCCTCCAGCTAAACAACTCAACAACTCTCAAATATTGGGCTTAAATAATAAATACTGATGATATAGCAACATGTCCTGAAATAATTCTTGTAAGTAGATCTTATTGAGTGTCTTATTAAGAAAATGAAAAAAAAGAAAGTTATTTTCATTTAATTTTATAATTTTATATTAATTCTAACACTTTGGTCGTGGTACTTTAATTCATAACGTGATGTAAGTGTTTGAATGGGTTCTCACTACCATGGTTCAAGTTTCAAAAAGCACACTAAAAATATTTTTATTTCAGTAGGTTTTAAAAATGGCATCTTCCAAATGTCGGGGCCGTTATATACTAAGAATTGCCGAAGACATTCCCGAAAATTTTTCATCCATCGTCGGGACATTTCTGCTGGAATAACTGATACATTTTGGGAGGGTACTTTGGACGGCTTTTGATGACTTGTGTAACGATAAATGTGAACTCTGATTGCTACGTGCATATGTTGGAGACTATCCCATTTCCTGGAGACCATCCTAAGCTAAATGAAATCGACGCGGAGGGTGCGTAGTTCCACGGTCACATGTCTCGCCGTTCGTTTGGAGTTTTGAGGGAAACATTTCTTGGCAGATTAACACGGTCATTAGATTAACTCCATGCGAGTTTTTCTTTGGGTCAAGGTCAAGCTGTTTAAATACCGAATGCCATTCTTCCAGAAATTATTTGAAGGGTGATGGAAAATTTCCGGTAACGTCTTCGGCAATGAGTAATCAATAATGACCGACATTTAGAAGAAGTATTGTTTAAAACTCACTGAAATGAAACTATTTCCGATGTACTTTTTGAAAATAAAACTATTTTCTTCTAGAGAAATCGGTTTGTTTTGCACAGCTCTGCAAAATTATTTCTTCCCCCTTTTGTATTTCTTAACTCTCACAGTAAGTATTAAGATCGTACAGAATTTTGGCTTATTGAATAGCTTATTATATTCTAATAAAAAACATAATATCATTTCTATTGATTCCTCATAAAGAAGCAATGTGCAAACAATAAAACGTCTTGAAGACCTCTTAGTACTTTATTACTTTTGTAAGTGACTTAGGGTTATTCGATTTCGTGAGAAATTGGATGATGCATGAGGATCAATATAAATACTCGTATTAAAAAATATTTAACGTGACAAATAATTTCTGTATATCATCTTATTTTTCACGTGATAATCAAGTTTGGTTTAAAAAAAATTGATAAGTTAAAGTTTTAAGTAAGAAGTTCCAGTAACAACATTTTCACGACAATCTCCAGTCCAATCATGTTTCTTGTTACATGTTTCATCTTATTCAAACATTTTTCGGAGTAGTTCTTCCCTTAACGGAAGCGGCTTTACGTAAATTTGTAATGCCAAAATATACAGACGGAGGTTTCTTGTCTCGAGAGAAAGCTGTTTATTACCAAGTTCTTAACATTACCTAGAAGGAACTGTTAAATATTCCATGTACTTATTACAAACATAAACTTTTTTGTTTTGATGGATACTTACCTAAATATAACTGTAATTTTATTTTAGATTTTCTTCTTCTTATTATTACAAGTTAAAATGCTTTCAAGCCCAAACTAGATGCAAGACATTACTGGAATGGAATTTTCGGAATGTGAGACATCCTTTTTCCACAACAACCTTCCCCAACTCATTTAGTCTTCATAGATGGAAGTTTAAGGTTGATAAACAAAAATTTAGAAATTGCCTAAATTTTATGGTATCTGTACCAATGGTCCAACTAAATATTGTTGACTTGCTTGAATTTTTAATTGTTGGATTCGAAACAATTTGAAATAAAAGTTGATTTCTCAATTCTTATTTAGCCCAATGTTGATTTATCATTCTTTATCCGACTTCCAAATGAGAGAGTGATTTCGATTTTCATGAAGCAAACGTCAACTTTCATGCAATAACGTTTAGATCTGACTATTATTCTATACAATAATCTGCTAACCAAAAAAGTAATTTAATTATAGCTATAAAAGAGCAAAAACTAAAAAAAGAGACTATTTTGTTACATATTTTATTTTATATTTAATATTATTATACTTAGTATTAGTCTATTTTATATTTTATATATATTCTATTTAGATAACACCATACACATGCTTCCATTTTGAATAACTGAACTTTACTTTCACAATCGATTGTACAAGGGATCAATGCAAACAGATAAGCAATACATTCATACTAGCATGTTGATAATTACATAACAATGAACAAGAATAATGACGTAGTAATATGTAACAGAGACATAAATTAATTGCTAGAAAACAATTGGAAGATTCCAAAACACACCTCAACTCTCTAAAATAACGACAAACAACTAACCAGTCAACGTTTCGCCAATTCAGGCATCATCAGCACATACATAAAAAAATCACATATATGAAGATCAAATACAGCACATCTCACATTAACCTCGAGAAAGACGCATCAGCCAGAGACAGCAAATCACTCCTAGACATCCAATCACATACTGAAGGCAAGGGGAGGTAACATAACAACACCTGAGAAGGTTATATTCAAACAGCTGATCAGCAGACAGTATTTTCCTCAAAATAAACTTTTCAGGTGTTGTTATATTACCCCCCTTTGCCTTCAATATGTGATTGGATATCTTGGAGTGATTTGCTGTCTCTGGCTGATGCGTCTTTCTCGAGGTTAATGTGAGATGTGCTGTATTTGATCTTTATAGATGTAATTTTTTGGTGTATGTCCTGATGATGCCTGATAGGGCGAAACGTTGACTGGTTAGTTGTTTGCCTGTATTTTAGAAACTTGAGGCTTTGCGTTTTGGAATCTGCCAATTGTTTTCTAGAAGTTAATTATAGCTTTAAAAAAGATTATGCAGCACAATATGTCAAGTGATATATTATGGATTTACGGATCCATCTTCTTCTTGTTTTCTTATAGCTTTTGAAAGTTGCATCACAAATTTCAATTTAATTTTTCTGTGAATATTCAGTAAGATGAATTGAAGACATGGGTGGAAGAAGGGGCTATGCAACAAATTTTCGAAAATCGATTTTTTGTTTTGAATGAAGGTGTTAGGCTTTTATCTTCGGCTCGTAACATTAATAATAATAATAATAAAAGGCTTAGCGAACCCGGAGGTTCGATGCCGATACCACTAATCGCTGTCTACAAATCTCGGTCCACCGACTACCTTCCAAACCCAAATTCCTTAGATCACTCTTAATACTATCCTCCCACCTACGTTTCGGTCTACCCCTCGGACGTTTACCAGTCAGCTCAGCGTTTATTAACTTTTTAGGAATTCGTTCGTTACTGAGCCCAACAACTTTGCAAGCCCATTTCAACCGTCGCGATGATATCACTTCGATTATATTAACAGGGTACATGCTCCGCAATTCCGCGTTGTGTAATCTCCTAAACTCTCCAGTTGACTCATCCTTTTTCGGACCAAATATTTTACGCAGTACCTTATTCTCGAATACCTTAAGGCGTTGTTCGTCCTTCAAGGTTAGCGGCCACGTTTCACACCCATACAGAACTGTAGGCAAGATAATAGTTTTGTATATTCTAAGTTTTAAGTTTCTGGACACAATGCGCGACCTAAGTAATGTTGACACCGAAAAATAACAAGCATTTCCCGCCTTTAACCGCGCCTTTATTTCCTCTTGAATTTCGTTTTTTCTAGTAATCACAGACCCCAAATACTTAAATTTCTCAACGTGTTCAAACCTATTTTCTCCTATATCTATATCCTCAAAATCTCCTCTGTTTCTATTGCTAACCATATATTTCGTCTTATCCGTATTTATTTTGTGGCCAACCTCTTTCCCAGCTGTCATCAACGTTGCTGTATTCAGTTTTATAGTTTCCGCGTCCTCACTTAATAATACCAAATCATCCGCAAACCCCAGCACGGATATTCTACCACCCAGATCTAAACCCCTTTCGGTAAGCATTACCTTTCTAATGACATACTCTAATGCTAAATTAAATAGGACAGGTGAAATGGAATCGCCTTGTTTTAACCCCGAGCGAACTTCAAATTTCTCCGAAAAATAATTACCTATTCTAACTTTACTGAATGTTTCGGTCATGCACATCCCTACTAGATTTACTAACTTCTTCGGTATTCCCTGCTCAATCAAAATGTTATACAGTCTCCGGCGATCAATGGAATCATAAGCCTTTTTGAAATCCACAAAAAGCTGATGAACTACACCGTTGAATTCTAATTTTTTTTCTAATATTTGCCGTAAGGAAAATATTTGATCGATAGTTGATCGGTTCCGTCTAAAACCACATTGGTAGTCTCCGATAATTTCCTCGGCATATTCCGTGATTCGACTAGTTAGGATCAACGAGAATATTTTATAACATATCGGGAGGAGTGATATTCCGCGATAGTTATTACACTCCGTCCTCGGACCTTTTTTGTGAATCGGAATAAGTATAGATTCTTTCCATTCTTCGGGCATTTTTTCATTTTCCCAGATCTTTTTAACCAAAAAATGTATTTTAGAAACTCCAGCTTCACCGCACGCTTTCATTATTTCACTGGAAATGTTGTCGATTCCCACTGCTTTATGAGATTTTAATTTTCCGATGGCTATTTCGACTTCCTCCTTACTCGGTTCTTCAATTAACGGTTCAGCACTCTGATATTCAGAAGGAGGAGATTGATTATTATTTCCCGAATTCAAAATACTTTCAAAGTGTTTTTTAAATTTATTCACAATGTCCCCCGGATCGGCCAAGATATTGTTATTTTCATCTCTAATTCCATTCATTGCTGGTTCAAACTGTTTACGCGCTCTGCTTATACCCTTGTACATGTCTCTTACGTTGTTTTCAATTCTATTAGTTTCTATCTCTATTATTTTGTTTTTAAGATATTCTCGTTTTTTATTTTTGAGGAATTTGGACGTTTCATTCATCAAGGCCCGGAAATTAACAACATTGTTATCGCTTGGATTATTCAAAGCTTTTAGTTTCGCGGCTCTTCTTTTTTCGCACAAGTTTAGACAATCATTATCGAACCACGGTTTATTCTTTTTATTGTCCCTTTTTCCAAGACACAGATTACTTACCTCTTTAATATTATCCCTAATTCCGATCCATAGCTTGTCTACATCTTCGCGATCCTCATCTAAAGATTCCAAGGCTTCAAACCTATTCTTGATTTCTACCGCGAATTGATTTCTAATTGAAGGGTTTTTCAATTTATCTAGATCAAAATTTTCGGAACAAATACGGCTTTCTTTCCTTTTTTTTATATTAAGTTTTTGTCGAAGTTTCGCGATTACTAATTCATGATCTGACCCACATTCTGCCCCACGATAAGACCTCACGTTAATTATACTATTTTGCCATCTTTGTTGTATCAAAACATGATCAATTTGATTGCGTGTTTGTGAATCCGGCGATGTCCACGTATACTTATGAATATCCCTATGTTTAAACGTAGTACTTTTGATTGTTAGGTTTTTCGAGATAGCAAAGTTTATTAGACGGATCCCATTATCATTGCTATGTTCGTGCAAACTTTCTTTACCGATCGTCGGATAGTATACTTCTTTCCTTCCCACCTTTGCGTTTGCGTCCCCTAATATTATTTTCATGCAGTTTCGAGGTAGTTTATCATATACCCACTCTAGTTTATCATAAAATTCGCATTTAACTTCATCATCATTGTCTTCGGTAGGGGAATGTATGTTTATCAGCGCGATTTTAAACCACCGCCCCTGAAATATGGCCACAGATATCCTATCACTAAAAAATTTTACGTCCCTCAATGCGGAGAGCAATCTATTCCTTATTAGAAATCCAGTACCTAAAAAATAATTACCGCTCCCACCGTACCAAATAGAATAGTTCCCTTCTGTTAACGAACCCTCCCCTGGCCACCGAACCTCTTGCAGTGCCACGATATCTACATTGTATCTCTTAACCTCGTTTGCCACCGATTTTAACCCACCCGCTCTATTCAAACTTCTTACGTTCCACGTCCCTATACCTAAATCTCTAATTTTCAACTTGCGCCATGAATCCCCTGAAGCAGTCCCCACCCGGAGACCCGAACGGGGGACTAGTTTACTTCCGGATAATGAGCGTTTTACCTCAGAGAGATCCATGACTTTTTGTGGTATTTTGTGAACTAAAAATATGTGAGTAGGGCGTTCAAACCTACGTCACACCCTCCAGCAAGCCTGGAGGGGCGCTCTCATTGTTGGTCAGCGAGTCCATCGGATTTAGCCGGGAGGAACTTCCAAGGAATTTCCACCGACCATCCCCACATCCGCCACCCGTGGGACGCTCCCCTACGCGGTAATGAGATCCGGCTCGTAACATTAACAGCCCAAAATCCTTGGCATGATTTCTCATTGGATTGGATAGATCGTGACTTTGAAAAATTACATTAAAAAAAAAACTTAATTCACCATTTTCTCAAAACTTTAAATTTGTAAGATTAAATCTTCGGTGAGCCAGAGTATGGGCTGTTGTAATGTCCCTTAGACTCTATTACCCATTGGGCCCCGTTTTGGTCCTATTCGCGGATACCCAACTCTTTTTGAAGTACAAAAGTTACCTTGTTAATTTAATTTAAATTTTCTTTTTATTTTAATACCTGATTAATTCATCGAAGAAGATTGATAGAATTTATGACAGATAACCTTTAATATTTTGATGTGGACTGTACGATCAAAAACTAAGCATACTTAATTATGTTTACAATTTTACTTATACCAGGTAGGTAAGGAAAGCATTGCAATTGGGTCGAATTTTTGGTATCCAGTTTTCATCTCATCTTTGTATTTCAGAGCCCTCTTAGTCCAAAAAGACGCTTGTGCCACGATTATCTCATGAACGGGTGGACTTTTTTTTTTGTAGAGTTTTAGCCTTTAATGTTTGTGAACCAAATCGAGCACCCTGTGCAGCTGAGATGACAATGGCAGCTGCTTACTGGCCGAAAAACATGTTTTTCAACAGACACTAGCGCTAATAGCTCTAACGATTTTGATGAAACTTGCCCAAAGCTAATACAATGGAACATCCGTAAAGTCCTTTAACTTTTAATGTATATAATACAACAACGAGAAAAAGGTGGAAAAAAAGTTATAACGAATAATAAATTTTATTTGCGCATAACTAAAAAGTTATAGATTTTATAGAAAATTCTGTACAATCACCTAAGAATTGATTAAATACTATTAAAAAAAAAAAAATTATTTTCCTCCAAAGCGTTAAGAAAAGCCGTGCGAATGGACCCAGCAAATATTTGACTCCAATAAACACAATATTCGAGTGGTAAATTATATTTACCAAAAGATCTGAAAAGTATTCAAAAACCTCAGTGCACATTAAATGGTACAAAATCAGCTAGCGTCTGACTGGATTGTGTGCAGGTGTTGGACAAGGAGGTTCATGAATGTGACTGAAGAAGGGGCATGCTGAATATGGAGAGAAAGTGAAACCCTAAATATTTTCATGAAACGAATTTTTCAACTAAAGATGTTCGTTAAATTGGTTATTCTCAAATACAATTATCTATTGGAAGTTTTATAAAAATTTAACGTTTGTCTTTCCTTATTACCGAAGGTAGGGAAGCTTTGTATTAATGCAGGAAGTGAATAATTTCTTTGTCTTCAGAATCGAAAATTTTCACTCGCGTTTTATACGTTTTAGTCATGAAGGAACAAGTTTTGTTTTGTGTCTATAATCATATCTATATGACGGGCATTACACCTTCTACCGTTAATCCAGTTAGGACGAAGTTTTCAGGGATTGTACAAGTTGGTACTTAGATGGTTCCATATCAATTTTGCCTAATTCCATCCACTACTTACGTTTACGCAAACGAATTTTCCTCGACACGAAACGGCTCGTCTGATTTCGCCCAAAGTTAGGGGACTAGTGCAGAGATGGTCGAGTATCAATTTTATCAAAATCCATGTGTATATATATAGTACAATTTCCGAAACATGCCGAAATAAACAGTTAAAATATTAAATTTGTTTTCCTTATACACCGGATAGAAATGGTGAGGAAGCTGACCTATATGGCAGACTAATGGTGAGGAAGCTGACCTATATGGCAGACTAATGGTGAGGAAGCTGACCTATATGGCAGACTAATGGTGAGGAAGCTGACCTATATGGCAGACTAATGGTGAGGAAGCTGACCTATATGGCAGACTAATGGTGAGGAAGCTGACCTATATGGCAGACTAATGGTGAGGAAGCTGACCTATATGGCAGACTAATGGTGAGGAAGCTGACCTATATGGCAGACTAATGGTGAGGAAGCTGACCTATATGGCAGACTAATGGTGAGGAAGCTGACCTATATGGCAGACTAATGGTGAGGAAGCTGACCTATATGGCAGACTAATGGTGAGGAAGCTGACCTATATGGCAGACTAATGGTGAGGAAGCTGACCTATATGGCAGACTAATGGTGAGGAAGCTGACCTATATGGCAGACTAATGGTGAGGAAGCTGACCTATATGGCAGACTAATGGTGAGGAAGCTGACCTATATGGCAGACTAATGGTGAGGAAGCTGACCTATATGGCAGACTAATGGTGAGGAAGCTGACCTATATGGCAGACTAATGGTGAGGAAGCTGACCTATATGGCAGACTAATGGTGAGGAAGCTGACCTATATGGCAGACTAATGGTGAGGAAGCTGACCTATATGGCAGACTAATGGTGAGGAAGCTGACCTATATGGCAGACTAATGATTTTTCATTCCACCCGTAGATTGCAAGATATATTCTACCATTTCTTTAGTCCAATCCTTACTTGGTCTACTTCCTCTTCTTCCATATATTTTCCGTTCGTGCACTTGAACAAGAACATAAAATTACAATCAATCTCCCGATTCGTTTGATTAATTAACTAGTGCCTGATAGGGAATATTTAGAATCCCCGGATCGCCCCTAGAGATATTCTCACGAATCTCTGATTATCAACTGGCGAAACTTCAAGAAACACTAGCCTCGTGTTTTCATATAATGCATTATATTATAGGTGGGGATCGTGCGGCCTCTGAGAATTTTCGTGTGCCCTTCATAAAGGTAGCTCTAGTATTAGAGATTGATCCTTCTATACCATAATGCGGATGTCAGCTCTGGTATTATTGATCTATATAATTAAATATTAACAATACCAAAGCAAGCTTTTGATGAAGGCCGCACAAAAATTCAGGGAGACTGCACGTTCCCCACCAATGTAATATAATATGAAAGGGCGTGTAACTGTTTGAGGCAGATCTGCCACGAATGATTATTAAAATAAATAATTTCATTTGTGCTGTAATGAAGTTGATTGAAGACTTTTTGGATACGAATGTAATTCGATGGCATAGTAAAACTATTGGGCAACCTATGGAGAGAATAAGATATGCACAAAAGTCAGGTCGGTTTGGTTCATTGGTTCATTGCACTTGCCTAATGGAAGTTGAAACGCAGTCAATTTTCGAATTGTTTTTGCCATGTAAGAAGCATGTGATTCGCTTATTAAGATGAAAACATAGGCAGCATATCAATTCAGCTGAAGTGCATTATTAAGAGATATAGGAAGGCAGGATGGCGTAGGTTTCTGAGATAATTTGGTAGGATTTATCTTAATGATCCAATTCTTAGAGGCTTGTGATGTAAGGCTAGTGAGTTTGATTCAGACAGAAGATAACATTTTTTTTGGGCATGCCCGAGTAGTTAGCAACTGATTTGTTCTTTTCTTTTCTCCCTTCTCTTATAATAATAAAAAAAATCCATCAAATGTAATGATTCATGCAATCGAACTTTAAAACAACACATAAATCGATACAAGAAAGTGATAAACAGTTGCTTTTATATTTTGATTTTTGACCGTCCGATCATCTTCTATAAACTACGTATGAACCCTTTCTTAACAAATGTCTTATTCAATTCTTTAGATTAAATTTTATATACATATTATGTATTTATTTCTTTTACTCATTAATTCCATGTGGATTTCATTTCATAGCCATGCACAGTATTTTGTGTGTATTTATACACCGATTAAGTGTATTATTATAATTCTTTAGGGTGCTTAGAACGGCGATAACTGATACTCCCTCCCCTCCCCCTTCCTAAGTATTCAAATTGTATCCAACACATTAAAAGTAAAAATAAAACAGAATTGAGGCTGTAGCTACAATAAGAACTTATCAGTCCATGTGTTCTTTTTGCGTTGAACGGTTTGAAATATGATATCAAGAATATCCTTACAAAATCTTTTTCTGATCAAAAAATAAATTAAGTCAGTGCGATTGTTTTTGTGTCCTTATATGCCTGTCAAGGTATTGTAAATGCAGATACCAATTTTCGAGGTGAGGGTGATAGGAGGTATCACAAGGTCACGAACAATGCATATCCAGTAGGGTAGATGGACGAAACTTGTAGATGTTTGAGATAGGATGATCAAATGTGTCGAAGTAATAACTAACGAACCACAAGCGATAAGCCAGCTAAAAGGTATAAGCCCTATGACCCAGTATATATGAGTTCTCAGGATAGGATATAGGTAAGAGGATGAGCAGATAAATCAGAGGAAGGTTCCTAGATTTTTATCAATATAAATTTGTTAACATACTTGTGTTAATAAGTAGTTATGATGTTTCTTTAACCAAATTGGAATAATGTGACCCTTTTTGCTGTAAATTTTCTGCACGGGTTAAGGAATAACTGGTTGACAAAACGAAATACCGAAAGGAGTTGTCGGGAAGCATAGTAATTTTCGGTGTGTCGAAAACCTTTGCCAGCTCGTATCCTAAACCTCGCTGTTGGAGCATATGCTCTTCTTACATGTGCAGCCTCAATTGTTTCCTAAAAGGAGTGGTTTTGCCTATCTCTATTCTTGATAACGCATAAGGGTCGTAAAACACCATGCAGCCGTTGGGCTTGAAATAAACAATGCACGCCATCTGAAATAAATTGTACACTAACGATTATGATCAAATCCCTAGAGCCTTAAAATTTACAGCGTTTTCGTATGGTTTTATAAATCAGATGTCGGATCGGCATCCGATTTATTGAGTGGACGCCTGACTGCGGAAAATGTAGGAGGCTACCTCGATAATTATCGGAACTGTGTGAAAGAAACTTAGGCTTTCTGCGTAAATTAAATCGCAATCGGATCCGACTCTGATATTTATCGGACCGTGTGAAAACGCCCTTACACTCGTACAAAAGAGTATCCATCCAATCTAAGAAAAAAATCAATGACTGTAATTAATTGTAAAAAAAAAAAACATTTTGAAATAGAAACTTTGCCAATACAATCTTCTGGAGATTGACCGACCAATGTTGAAATTCAACAGATCATGTTGCAGGTGCTCTCTCTCCCCTCTACACATTCTTGGAGAGAAGCTCTGACTTATAAAATGACACAAAACATACCACCTTAAGAGTCTAGTAACAGACTTCCTATATAATACACAATCCCCACATATACAACACACTCCAATAAGCTTCCTTGAAGAAGAATGCTCAATAAACCTTCAAAATTAAGATCGTAATAACTTATGTATGTAGTAAGTTATAGTAAGTAATTTTACAATTCAACAAATGAATCTTATGTATTAGCTTAGGATTCATTAAGAAATAATCTCAATTTATTTACGGGACATTAAGTACTATATTTTCCTACAAGCTGTATTCCATTTTGATGTGTAACTGACAATTTTATTTCTACACGACAAAATTGAAAACAACTGATACGGACTCAACTGACTAAACGAACAGCCTGGGAAAACGGTATCGATTACAATCGATTAAAAATTATTTAACTATTTTAAAAACTGCTATTTATAGAAACATTAAAAGGAAGAAAGCGCCTTTAAATGGTAGACTTTAAATATATTTTCACATTACATACCAACCAATTATACATCTTCCAGGTTATTACGCATAACCCTGTTGTTATAAATTGTTATTACTTCATGGTTTAATTTCCCTATTTTTAATTTACAAATTATATTCTTTCCTAACTTTAATTAATACTGAAGACGGCCGAAAAATAGAACATGTATAGTAAATCGATATACTTAAGCTTATATGGTATTAAATTGACTGGCAACATTGTGTCATTGGAAAGTTTGAAGATGTACACTTAGATGCTATATATACATTAACAACGTCGGATTTCTTTATTTATATAGTGTTAATAGGTAGGGAGTTTTACCATTTTGATGTGAAATGCTGTGTGGCGATTCGTGAATGCTGTTGTGTGTTGAATATAATGGAAGTTCGTAAAAATGTTAATGGAGCTTGTCGTCTCTGCCTTCATGGAGAAGGAAGGATATCAGTTTTTGAAGAAAATCCAAAATGTTCCATAACACCTGAGAGTATATACGATTGTGTATCTGTTAAGGTTAGTGGATTAATCATACTATGTTCCCAAATGTACCAATAAACTTATACTAACATAAACTTCAAATGTCATGGATTACTGAATTAGTATCACCTGTTTTCATTGATGAAATTTAAGAAAATATTATTATTATCCATTCCATTAGAAGGATATAAGATATTGCTTTGTTAGCTCTTTCTCTGCTTTCCTTTTGCTTAATCTGCTATAATAGTTTACATAAACTTCAGTGTTATAAACATAGCACAATGGCCTGTTGTTATTACTAAATCTAATGTTACATGTTTTGCTTTTATTTATTTTTTTAGATAACTAAAGAGGATAGATTACCTAAAGGCATCTGCGAAAACTGTTTATCGAATGTTAAAAATTGGTGTGTATTTAAAGATAACTGTGATAAAACACAAGAAACTTTGAATGACTGGCTAAATTGTAATGGGATCAGTGGTGATGTCAAAGAGGTATTTGAATTTTGATTGGTTTTATGTTATTCAATTGTTATCATTCATCAGGTTATGATCCTAATTATACACAATGCTTCTCTTTATTTAATCTGTAACAGTTTTCCAAATGGAATTTCGCACCTTAACGAATGTGATTTTTTATTGTATATATATTATTGTTTTGAATTTGATAGTGATTTATCAAGTTTACATGGTAGATTTGATATTGAGCTAAAAGACATCTTATTCTGTCTGGAATGAGTCTTTAACGTGTGTTTGTGATTACCTCTTTACCGTATATTTGTCATTATTAAAACTGTGGACATTTAACTGCTATAATTGTTAACAGTTCATTTTCGATACATTACTTGGATACAATAGTAATTTATATCGTAGACCAACATCTTATTAAGCTTTGTATCATTTCTGCTTTAATTATTCTATTTTCACCAAAGTCAAATTAAATGATGTTTTTTCAAAGCTTTCTGGTAAAGCAATATCTGCATTGATTCATCACTGTTAAAAAGGTTTTTTTATTGATCAATTCAAGCTTCTTCAATATTTTCTTGTAAAATGATTATTAATTTAATACGTAAGTTCAATAAGTAAATAAATTCTTTTTTTCTCATAATGCATCATATATATTAATAATAATTTTAAGATTACGGTACCCTAACTTAATTATATGAAGCTAATTATTACAAAGATAATGACTGTGTTTATTAATTTTATTTGCCTAAGACAGTACAGGCCAGTTTTGTAAATTTAACTGACGATAATAAGTTAGTGGGCCAGTTAATCTGTTCAATGTTATTTGAATGTAGAAGATGGCATTACATACCATTAATTAAATAATTCCATGGTAATATTATATCACAAAATGTTTTATTTTTTACATTTTGCCAAGAAGTTTCAATTTGTAAATCAGCTCATCCTTTGTCTCCTTCAGGTTTTCAAAAAGTTTTGATTGATCATTTGGTATTTGATATTGATGAATGATTTATCTTATGTTCCTAATAAATAATAGTGATAATGCTGATAGTGATATGGTCTGAATTGTAAATTTGAAAGTTATTTAGAACTAGTATTGGAATTCCCATTTTAGAAGAAAATAAATGAAGCCTATGAATTATATAAGATTGCTAAAAATACTATATTAAAAATACAATATTTCTAATTGTGAAGTAATTAAATTGAGTACTATTTGTAACAGAAAAGTATCTAGAACCTCAATAGGCAAAACCCCAATAAGTATTGTTCAACCAAGTGTTTTAATCTAATTTATATAGAAATTAAATTAGTCTATTAAAATGTAGTATGCCAAAAAGTCTATAGCATTATATCTTCTGATTTCTTCAACCAAATAATTTCTTTATATGGTTTTAGTGTGTTTACAACCAAGAAAAAATATAAGAATTGAAATAACCATTTCAAAAGTCTTGAAAGTTTGATGTTTTTCAGAGAACTACTGAGAATATACTTCTCTATGTCTTCTGTGTATGATTTTCTCCCTAAGAAGTTTTAATATAAGTGTTTGAATTCAACCACTGCTTCTTCCATAAGCATACTAAATGAATATTTTTATTTGCTTTCGGGGGGTATACCCCATACGAATAGAGTTGGCTACAATGATGATGGCTACAATAACTATAATAATTTGCTTTACTAATTTTGTTCAAATATGTATAAAAGTCAAAAATATTATTTGACTGCGTTGCTATGTCAACATCATCTAAAAATACTTGCAAGCATAAGTATATTGAGATACAATAATATAATACAACAAATAACAATATAAAAATAAAATATTACTATAACATAAACAATGCATAAATAAACACTTTCAAGCATCTTAAATACACTAATAAATAATATATGAATAGACCCGCTACAAGATCAACAAATCAACAAAATCATTCATTGACAATAAACGATTTCAATCTACAACATTGCCTAACGTACTAGCACAGGTTTTTAAGAAGATCGCTATTGCCAATTCTAAATAACTCTACATAATTTGATCTGTTCATATTTATGGAATGAGGCAGGTAGTGATGACGGAAAGATGTATAGATCGGGCACCGGACGAAAATATGGAAAAGATCCTCAGGCTCATATAAATTGCAGATAGAGCAGTTTTCTTTCAGCTTGAAATAATAATAAATATTATTAAATGTAAGTTTAATTATATAGGTGCCGGATAATCTGATTTGCACTAATGTTTTAGTCATAGTGAACGGGAAATTTAGTGCGAGATATGGCTGAGGCTTATCACTTTCTGAATACATGAGAGGATATAATGGACTGTAGTTTGGGGAGATCAGTTTTTGTTTATCTCGCTCCTCCATGTAGCTTTTAAATAGTCTTAGCGTTTCGTTCATTTCAGTCTGAAACACACCAGGGTCCTCTAATTCCAAGATTTCTGTTTATTTACAGTGCACAATAGAGTGTATAACTGATTCAGCCAATTGTATTTCTGATCATTTTTGCTCTCATTTCATGTTTCCTTCAATTTGTTAAAACAAATTTTTGGAAAAGTGATGTTCGAATTCAATCACTGCTTCTTCCATAAGCATACTTGAAAAATAAATAAATTGCTATAATTTATAGCTATAACTATTGTTATAGGTTTTTACTGGTTATATTGAGTTAAAGTAGGAGGTGTTCTTGCAGGTGTCCCCAAATAGAAGCTTTAATTTCCATTCTTACATTTTCGTTTTTTGAATGTAAATTGACCTAAATCTGTTTTCTGTACTTAATTGGTGTGCTGATCAAAGTTTACAAAAGTCTTGAAATACATAGAAGTACAATAATACATGTTGGAGTGAAAATGACCAATCCACATTCATTATGGTACAGTTTATGTTCTTTTAGGATTAAAAATAATGTTCAGTTTGATACAATCTGGATTCTGTGTGTTCTAGAGTATTGGCTGGTTGTAACAGGGATATTTGATTTGTTACTCAATAATTTTAGTAAATATTTTATTAGCATCTGTAGATTATTGTTTATAAATTTTCTTTAATATACCCTTAGTCCCTACAGCCACCCCTCCCCCCCCCCCTCCCCCTCCCCGATAGTTCATGTTTGAATGAAATTTTATTCATATCTATCTTTATAAATCATGGAAATATTCATTTAACTTGATTGTTTCATTTCTAAAATACCTAAGATTTGTTTTCTTATAAATATTGAATTTTTTTTTATCTCATGAGCACTTTATTCTTCATCAATACTTTCATTTTTGCTCTAATTTTAATATGTTTTATTGTTTTCAGTTAGAAGTTGGCGCATCAAAGAACTTGTTTAATAGTACACCTGTAAAACCTTTTGAAATAAATCATGGGAGTGAAAATTCTGATCTTCCAGTCTCGGTATTACCTGAAGTGGTGGAGTCAGATATATGCCTTGATGAAAACAAGAAAGTGGGGAAAACATTATCTGATACAGGTAGGCATTTTTCGGAAGAAAGAACAGGAGAAATTTCAAGCACTTTATTTACTGAGGAAGAAAATAAACAGTCTTCAATAGTCAGCTCAACAAAAGAGATTGCAGATTCTTGCCAAGATAGTAATAGAATCAGTTTAAATGATTGCATGGAAATTGAAAATGTCGAATCTCATAATATTCCTAAAGGTTTCCTTAAGACGACTGAATCAGTTATGGCGTTATGTAACGAATTACAAGAAAGTATTCAGAAGAAAGGCACATCTAATTCCATTGAGTTAATGGAAGTAACTTCCAATGATATAGGAAATGCTGTACATAAAATTCCACAGTCAACCAGTTCTGATAACTTATCTTCCAATGAATTAAATGATTGCTTTTCAGCTATAAACAGCTCTGTCGATGCCGTGGAGGCTTTGTTAGAAAGTTCTTCTCATATAGAGAAAGTAAATAATACGATATCTGTCGAATCCAATCCTGATTCGATGGACATAGGGAACTTGGCAAGTTCTCAGAGTGGAATGGAACCTGTTAGTGACTCAGAGGCTAACAAATGTCTAGATGTTAGGTTAAATGAAACTGCTGACATAACTGAGGCATCACCATCTGAAAAAGTTTCATGTGCAACAACGGAATCCCCAGATTCAGCAGCCAACAATGTCAGCGAGGATTCTAGGATTAAATTATCGGATAATAAAGTTATTCCTGATACTACAACAGAGCCTACACCAAAGGAAAATGAAGCACCAAAGAATGACCCTTCTCTCGATTCAGACAAAGAAAATTCTACTCCTAACTCTGTTACACCAGTCAGTGATGTTTCTAAAGAAAAGCAGAAAGTCTCAGAATCACTCGAAACACCAGCAGAAGGAGAAAACCAATCACTATCTGGTTTAAGAATAGAGTCCATTTCGACTTTAACTATTGAAACTTCAGAATTTTTCAATTCTCAAGATGGTAAAACAAGTTCTGAAAATAATCCTTCAACAGAGCCTGTAGAAAAAGTTGCCGAATCTAATACCAATTTGGCTGAAAGTTCTAGCTCAGTTGTGGATGGTCCTAGTTCAGGAAATGCTAAGGAAAGTCCACCTGTGGAAGGACAAAATTCAGAACCTGAGGTTATTTCAGAACAGTTGAGCAATCAATCATCTGTTCAAGATAATAACACCGATGAAGATAGGTCTGAAATAAATGTCAATGACCATCTAGAAGTGGAGATGAATAGTAATAGCAGGCCTGATGCTGACCAGGAAATTGTTTTTTCGCAGCTGACAGTAAGAATATTTTTTATTGAAATTTTTATAAAGTTAAATATTCAAACAAAATAATTGCATTAGTTTATTTTTAAATATTTTTGATTTAAATTGATAATCTTAGCACTACTCTGTGCGGTTTTGTGGACTTTACAGCGATCTGAGAGATTTAAGTGGTCCTCAACTTCAAATGTTGTTTTTTTAATAAGTCCTGCCAACAGTAAACTATAGTCCTCGGGCCAGCAAGTAAAAATTCGACTTATTAATATCAAGCTGAATTATTTTGGAGATTATCGTACAAATACTTTTGTGCCACTTCAGTAGCCCGACTAAAAAAATAACGATTTGACATTTTATTTTTATTGTTTACAATTAAATTACGATATGGATTTTGGTTTTCAATTATTGATGTTTTGGCAAACAATATAAATATGCCCTTTTCATAATTTTTATATTATTATTTTTAAAGGAATTCTCTCTTAATTGATGGGTTTATATACCAAATGTCTTCTATTGTACCTCCACATTCTATGTTATACGTTCTACTTTTATTTCTTATTTACTTTCCGATATAAAACCTTAACATTAATCCAGTAAATTGAAGCGTGGAAATACAAAAGAGACTTACAATAAGTGCCTTTAGCAAAATATTTCAGAATTCAAGTTTCAAATTGAATATTATTAAAGAAATATGAATTAATTAAAAACAAAAACATTTTTTCCTGATTACCTATGGTTGTATAAGTAATAAAAACATATTTATAATAGTATTAATTTAGCATATAGACCTGTAATCTACAAACAGAAACAGTTGTGGAAAGAAGGTACTTCGACATTTTTGCATTTCCACTCTTCAATTTGTTAATAGATTTCAATTTTATAACTACTAGCAAAATTTATTTATTTCACTAGTTATTAACATGTTGTGTCCTTGGTATCTACGTAAGCGAAATCAATTTTTTTATTGTAGATTTTTGGTTTATTATTTTCAATAATAGACCTTTGTAATCGACCAAGACATTTTTTTTTAAACCCCCACTCAAAATTTGAGGTTTTACAAATGGCGGCCGATTAGAGATTTGATAAACCCATAACGTGGCCATTTATAAAGATAGAGAGGAAATGTAAGGTGTTTTGGAATCAGCATAACAAGACATTAAAAAAAGAAATATAAAAATGCTTTTGGTTTATTATTTTCAAAAATAGACCTTTGTAATCGACCAAGAAATTTTTTTTGTTAACCCCCCTCAAAATTTAAGGTTTTACGTTTCAAGATACGTATCATCTAAGTATCGAATAAAAAAAAAATCTGTCCATTCGTCATCCGTGGCTTTTCTCCGAGACTACTGGACCGATTTTCTTAAGATTCGGCAGCAGTCACACATCTCCCCGGAATGATCCTTGGAACTTGACATTACCATCCGTCTCTTTCAAAATGGTGGCCAATGAGAGATTTTATAAACCTATTATGTGGCAATTTATAAAGATAGAGGGAAAATGAAAGGTGTTTTGGAATCAGCATGCCAAGGCATTAAAACAAAGAAAATTGTAACAAACAAATCACCACAATGACTCTACAACCTGGCTTAGATTCCTGACCTTCCTCTCCTTGTGGTGTCCAGCGATTACATAAGGAGCTTCTTCTGTATTTCTTCCTCTCCCATCCTTGACACATTTCCGGCCCACCTGCTTACATTTGCTAGTCTGGATGACTTTGGGTTTAGGAAATATTCCCGGTTGGAATGTCTCCTCCATTGCCCTACAGCTTGGATTCTTCCACATATTCTTCGGATAATCTTCCTTTCAAATAACAGGAGATCATGCTTGTCATTTTTAGTGAGTGTCCATGTCTGACAACCTTGAAGAAGAGCTGGCCGTATCAAGCTTTCGTAGAGCTGTACTATGGTTTGTTGGTATATAAGAAGACTACAATAATGCTTGTGTAAGCAGAAATAGCATCGGTTGGCAGTCACAATTCTCTTTTTAATTTCAGCTGCTATATTATTGTCATTTGTCACTAACTTAGGCCAAGTCTACTTGGTCTACTGTCAAGAATGCTTCACTGGCATCCCTGATTGAATGTCCGATGATGCCAACATCGTCTGCATAAGCTAATATATATATTGTTCCACCGATCTACATTTTTGCTTGTCACTGCAAATTTTTTTGAAAAGAGCTTAGTTGAAAGGAAGATAGGTAATGCATCACCCTGGCGAAGCCCTTTTCTTGAATATGAAATCAAAGTATGGTTTATTAACCTGGAACTTTGAAATAGTGAAGATACAGAAGATGTTGCCAAAATACTGGAAAATATAATAATTTTTTTTATTTATTTCATTCTTAGCGGATATTAAGAAATCTTAATATCCACTTATAAAAAATATCTAATCCACTATATTTAATCTTATGAAAAATATAAACCTATACTCTTCACACTAAACGTTGGCTGAATTTGAGATAAAAATTGTAGAATAACAGAATTATGTTTTCTGTGTTTATTGCAGATTGCGGGTTTTATTATATTATTATGATACTATTATATTTAGTGATGAATTTCAAAGACAACCTCATATATTTGTATATAAATTTAATCGGTTATCCATTTCATTGTAATTTTTTTGTTTTATTTGTTATTCTTTCTTCTGATAACTTATCCATTTGAACAGTGAACTCTGTATCCTTTTGGCAGCCATTCTGGTTTTAAAAATACTTCACATTACATGAATTTTGGAGTAAATGAAACTCTGATATAATACTAAGACAGGAGAATGGTATGCACAAGAAAATTGCTCCAGCCAAACTGAACTAAATATTATTGATTCTGTTATAAGATTTCTGAACGAGGTGAAGCAACATCTTGACGGTAAACTACACCCCTTAGATTGATCAATCATTTTTTTTTTTTTTAATTAAACTGTTGCCGGTAATTTTTAAATTGTTTACAGTCAATCCTATAATCGATATTGTGATGTGCCATTTTAGGAATTGATAATGGTTTCTTGACTAGAAAGCTGGACTTAAAAAAATAATCATTCAATGCAGGTGAAAATGAAAGGAGGATAGTTCCTAATTTAAACTTGGGCCCTTGGTCGTCTGGAATGCTGATAGATTAGTTAACGAAGGCAAATCAGGAAACTGAAATGTTAGGGGAATGTTTTACTTTGAAGGTAGGAAGGACTATTATGATGAGCAGGGGAAGGAACCATTGAATACTGCTTCTGTCTTCAAGTTGAAATTAACTCTTACCTACTTACTCTGTATATAAATATAGCATCATCTCTTAATATCTTACCCCTGCTACATTCCTCTAATTTTCTGACCTTGTGTCTCCACAATGAGCTAAGTGAATCTATCAATGTTTCATAAAAACAAATTTATAGCAACAGTAATGGATTTCAAAAAGTACAATACAAAAAAAAAATGTACACCTGTAGTTATTTAACGGTGAAAGTATAATTCGCCTTAGAAATATATGTAGAAGCTTGGTTAGGGGTGTGGGCAGTGGTCAATGAAGAACACAAATAAGAAAAACTCATTTCAAAACACAATTTTTTAAGGGAATATTGAAACCCTATATACTTCATCAGTTTATTTCTCTTTCGACAACGCGACAATTTGAGCTATCTAGCTCATTTTAAATTCTATCTTATTAAAAATAAATTTCATTCTATCTCTTTTGTTTTTAAGAAAAATTTCGAATTTTATCGCCACTTCTGTTAACAAGTTATAATAATTTAATTTGGATTTGAGCGCTTTAAAGTTTCAATTATCTTCTATTTTTTCAAATTTCATTTTTTTTCGTTCATCATACTGTCTTATATTACTGTTTGTTGTTATCTTTTATTATTGTTTTTGGTACTGTTACTGTTATCTTATTTTTCTTAGTCGATGGCCTAAAAATTAGGCTGAAACATTGGCACATAATAAAATAAGTTTTTCTAATTTGTGGGTTCTTCATTGATCACACCTCCAGCCAAGTTTCTCCTACATATATTTATTTAAAGTATGATTCCTTTAAAATTTTATTATTATTGTTTTTAGCTTTAATCTGTAGTGGGTCCTGGCATTCTCAATGAGATTCTACCATTCTTTTATAGAGAAGATTTATATAGATTGTGCAGCCACTTTCCAGTTACTGACATGCAAAAGTCCTTTGTATTGGTTCCTACCCCAGCTGCTCAATGTAAAGTTTAATTTTATGTTGTAATTAAAAATTTCTTTTACTTATAAGTAAAGACCGGATTTGTATGCAAATGCATATTTTTCTGATACATTTTTCAATGAAAATGATTGAATATCTTTACAAGTCTACATTTGGCACAGATATATTAAATTTTATTGTGCATATTTTTTCATATTTGATAGGGTATTGCATATTTGGCCAAAATTTTGTTAAAATAGTTTTTCCGACAATTAAAATAGATAATAAATAAACTATTTTCTGATGCACGTTCTTATTTAATGTATCAATTATAAGATGTATAAAAGCCATCTACGATTAATAAAAATAGTGCACTATAAAATTAGTCTAGATTGCTATAAAAATAATAATCGTAGTAAAGATTAATCGTAGTCTAGATTGCTATAAAAATAATAATCGTAGTAAAGATTAAGTCATAGGCAGTTAATTGAAGTTAGTGTTATGATCATAACTGCACAGAATGTATACCTTTAGTAAAAAATAATTTAAAGTATTTAATTGTATTTCAAAACAAACAAAAATTTAGTTAAAAATAATTTAAAGTATTTAATTGTATTTCAAAACAAATAAAAATTAAAAGATCAAACATGCATAGTTATGCATTTGTATAGAAAATAATATTTAGCATAGTAATTTTGATACTTTTTCTAGAGCCCTTACTTCTGGGCTCTTTCTTTAACAATGTAAAAAATATACTCTTGCCCTTCTTTGAAATTTAAAATTTTATTTTGGTCAGTAAGTATGTTGCTTCCGTTGTGCATATTATGCTAAATTAATTACGTTTTAACCAAAATACCTGAGGCAGGAGCATCATTTAGTTCCATGTTAAACAATTAGAACCCTTTGAATTAAACACGGAGATGTTTTGTCTGGAAAAATATTTTGTGCAATAAAAATTTGCCCTGTGAAATTTTTTTTCAAATTGATCAATCCGTAAAAGTAGATACGTATTATGAACTATTCTTGGATTTTTATACTATAATTTGAGATCGGAATGTAACAATAGTTTATTGTTTACTGTAGGGTTGCTTGTGAAGACCAGGGAATTTCCTTGGACTGAATTTACCGAATTTGTTCAAATCTAAAGACACTTTCAATGAAGTACTTTGTTTTACATTAGTTGCGTCAGGTATTCCTTTATTTAATCTTAAAAAATCTTCATTCCCAAAAAAATAAAAGAAAAGTATCTTTATATTACTTTATTTTATTTAAAGCGTCGATAAATAGTTTCTGACATTTATCATGCATATTTTCTTCCATATTCCCTCATGTTTCACTGCATATTACTGCATATTAGAGGACTTTTTAATGCATATTATATGACATATTTTGACCTTTTTTGCTGCACATAAATCCGGTCTTTACTTATAAGCCACTTGGACCCTTAGCTTGTTATTTAGCTCTATCGGGTTAGCACCAATTTCAGTTAATGCAAAATTATTTCAGTACTACTGATTTGGTTAATGGAAGAACTGCAAACAGTATTTTTTTTTAAGCAATCTTTGGGGCGTATGCGATTATGAAATTCCCGTACAAAGTTGGCCAAAAGTTGTATAACAAAATTTTCAACAAGTCATACATTCAGTTGACGTACCCATGATGGTATAGAAGGATCAATCTAATCAGGGATTGATGAATTATTTGCCACTTCTATAAATTTGTTTTTATTGAAAACTAGTTTCAAATGTTATACATTCATCTTCAGTTCTAAAAGCACACCAAAAATCTGATGCGGTGCACGCATCACACAACTTTCCCTTACCAATCTATAATAATAATCTTAAAAATTATTTAAAAGAGTTCACATAAACACTACTTGAAATTAACTTAGCAGAATGCACTTCTTTAGGTCTTTTCTCACAATAGTATAATAAATTAGTTTTTAAATAACTTTAGCACTACAATTCTGTACACTAAATATTTTTGGTTTGTCAATCTGAAAATATATTTTAAAAGTTTCGGTTTAGTTTCCATGAAAATTCTATTTAGTTTCCATGGAATCATTTTGTTTTCATTAAATAATATAAAAGTAGAAATAATTAAGTTAATTTCTACTTTTATGTTATTACAAAACATTGTTACAGAGCGTTTTATTGACAACAGGTTAACGGCTTAGTGGGAGAAGGTTCGGTCACATTCGTCTCCTTTCGGAAGCACTCGGTTTTCTAACCGTTTTCTAGCCCTCTAAGGTCTAGTAGTCCTCATGACATACGCTGTATCTTTACTAATACTGGTCCGATTTAAATAATTGTTTTTTTGTTTTTTAGGAAATTTAATTACCTTTCATATGATTCCATACAAAATTTACCACAAAATGCTCGCTTTTTGAGTTATGCTCAGATAAAATTTTCTTTTTGCTATAACTTTTTCCTCTGCATTTTCTCGTTGATATACTACATACATGAAAAGTTAAAGAGCTTTAAGGAGAAGATATTGGGGAAGTTTCATCAAAATTGTCTGAGTCGTTTATGAGAAAATTGTACAATCCATGAAATAATTACCACTTCCTGTTAGTCCGATGCGCTGTATCTATTACTGGTCCGATTTTGATGATTATTTTTTTGTTTTTTAGATAATTTAATTACCTTCATACACGTCTTGACATAATTTACTATTAAACGCATACTTTTTAAGTTATGCGTAAATAAAGTATTCTTTTCATCATAACTTTTTTCCCTCCATTTCCTCGGTGATATACTACATAAATGAAAAGTTAAAGGGCTTTAAGGAGAAGACTTTCAGCAAGTTTTATCAAAATCGTTTGAGCCGTTTTCGAGAAAATTGTAAAAAAAAAGTGTAAAATCGATGATATAAAGTGGCACTTCCGGTCAGTCGATTTTGACGAAGAAGTTGCTGTAACATCACATGCATGTGCCTATCTTAAATACGTAATTTCAGTATCGTACAACTTTTTATTTTTGAGCTAGACTGTTCACATACTCACAGACACATAGACTCACGACCATTTTGCGAGAATTGGTTATTGTATTTCCGTTGAAAACTCAAATTCGAAAATTTTCATGATTGCAATCATTGCCCTTATTATGTACTTCGTATTTAGGTAAGGGAAAGTAAAAATAAGCAATTCAATTAGGGTTTTTTAATATTTTATTTTTTATAAATACTGCCGAACACGTTCACCATTTTTGTCTGTTTAGAAACCAAAAATTAAAATAATTAGAAAAAATTTGGTTTGAAGAAACATCTTGAGTTTGTAAATTAAATTATTTTGCAGCATATATACCAAACATGCAGTGTGATAGCTGGTCCCATGACCAAGTATCCCTTATTGTGACATCTCTGTCCTGCGTTCTAGTGTTGGGATGAATTGAAATAGTAAATAAATAATATAATTAAATCTGGATGATGGCAATCTTGAATCAATAATTTTTTTTTTTTTTTTTTTTTTTGATGTTTTTTTGTTAATTAAATGTTTATATCTGATTTATCTTATTTGTGTAGTTTTAAGTTGGCTTGTTATCATTTATTTGGCTTGATCATTCAACTAATATTAAATATATTGATTTAAAGTAATATAAAGATGTTCGATAAAATTAAATAAACCTTTAAGAACATTTATCCTTATCTAATACTAGGAGAATAATATTGATTACATTAATAGGAAAATAAGAATTCAATATTTATGGTTAAAGTTAATGAATTTAGGGGAAAATTTATAAAAGTTTAGAAGAAAAATACATGACTGACCTGGCAATGCTGAGGTTACATTTAAACAGCTGATCGGTATTATCAGAACAGAATAAATAATATAACACTATATTAAACAGAACCACCGAATGACAATATAAAAGTTCATTTAACTTTACAATCCCAAATAAAAACAAACGTTGGTATGCATCATATACATGTTATTACTTCCTGAAATAAATGTAATAACGGATCACTATTCATTTTTTCTTTTTGTTCATTCTAACTGGAATTATAAAAATAAAACATAATATTAATGGCATTAAACACAAATCAAAGAAAGAAACGAACAATCTCACCGAAAACAAAAATTAATTGTCAGTCTTTTGTTTAATTCACATAATAACATAATTTAAATTAATTAATGCAATGTGTTTTTATAACACAACAATACAGCGAAAGTGATTCTAAATTATAAATGCAGTAATTCATAAATTTATCCTTCTCGTGGGCTGATTTTCATTGTAGCGATAAAAAAGCTCCATAACAATGAGAATAACAAATTACTATGATAATGAGAAAATTATGGCGTTTTTTTTTAAACAACTTGAAATAAATAAACTATTTCATCAATGCAGTGAAAACAATAAACTTACAGACCTATTCTTGAAGGTTTCAGCTCACCATCCAAAATGTAACTTATTGAAAATACCTCAATTAAAGGAGTGGTCATTGCTACCAGGGTTGCCAAATAACACAAATGAACTAGCTCAAAATTTCCCTGCAATTACATGTTACAGTTTTTTTTTTCATTTGACCAAGATGATTTTTGTTTCTTGGGACAGATTTTAGAAATATTTATAATTCGTTTGGAAAGATAAAAATTGTTTTGAATATTAAAAAAGATGCTGAGATCACTATCCGTAAAGTAAAAAAACAAATTTGCTAAGAAGCACAAGTTAACAATTAACTTTGTAAAATTAGAATCAGCCCTTTTCAAAATAATTAGATGACTCTTCAATACAAACCCAAGCATTGTCCTCGACTGTGCGCAACTAAAACACAAAAAGCACCTAAAGTATTTAGGTCTTTTCCTTAATCCAGAATTAACCTTTCATTGCTAGTTCAGTGCGAGAACAAACCAATACAAACTTTTCTGATTGATATAATCTACTTAAACCTTGGTGAGTTCCAACATGTATTTGCTTTCTTGTCTTAATTAAATTCATAATTCATAAATGTTTTATAATACTAATTTATATTACATTTAATTCAATATGTATAATAATACCAAACTGTATTTTGAATTGCTTATTTTTGAATTTTTGTGTGTTTTTAGAACTGAGGATGAATCAATAATATTCGAAACTGGTTTTCAATAAAAACAAAATTATAGAAGTGGCAAATAATTTATCAATCCCTAATTATATTGATCCTTCTATACCATCATGCGGATGTCGAGATTTATAACTCGATACAAATCAGTGAGCAGAGGCTCATGTTCATTAGATTTTTCTCGTAACATAACCAACCATTACTTTGTTCATTTGTGATTTTTAAAAGACTTTAGCTTTAGACTGCAGACTAACTGCTTTGTGCTGACTAACTGCTTTGTATTCAATCGTAAAATTGGAATTATTATTGCTTTTGACTTATTATATGTGTATATATTTTTATATATATATATATATATATATATATATATATATATATATATATATATATATATATATATATACGTAAATATAGTAATAATAAATGGATTTTTTTTTTTTTTAAATGAAAAGAATAAGTTTTTATGTATTTTAAAACAGTTTTGAAAAGAACACAAAAAAGAAATAGTAGTGAATAATTATCGAAGGACTACAATTGTTTACTCAAAAATTGAAGTAATAAAATGAATCAAAATTGTTTACATGAAAAATTGAAATAATAAAATGACCCACATTTTCTTTGATTGGTTTTTGGGCTTCTATATCACCAAGTGTCTAAACAACAAGTGGCTATATTGAGCCGGGTATTTTTCTGACTCTATCTAAATAAGCAGGTAGCATCTGGAAGACTCTTCAATTTTAATATCTAGGAAGTGGAACCAAATGCCAATTGACTAATCAATGACTCATGGCCTTTCTGACTAACACTTCCATTGTTACGAGGAATGCAAAAAAAAGGGTCGATTCTTGGATTGCCTCCAAAGGCCAGTCGTTATTTTAAATCTGAGCTCATATGCTGCCAGAAAGATGGCAATAAGTAGTGGCTAGAGATGGACTATACTTTGAGTAATCAATTGATTACCATTTTTATTCAATAAAGTCCCGATTTTCTCAAAAATCTTTTAAAAATGTTGACTGTGGCAGTGACAAAAGTAACTTATATGTTATCAGTGACCCGGAACCGTACAGTGTTTGATCACTATTAATAAAGATACACCGATCGCAAAGGAGTAAAATTCTTGATAAAATCTCGCCTCAATATAAAATATATGCATCGGTTCCCGAGGATCGATGTCGCAGTCAGCGTGCTCAATATATGCATCGGTTCCCGAGGATCGATGTCGCAGTCAGCGTGCTCAATTTATTTGTACTCTCAATAGTTTTTAGTGTTTGGTTACAAGTCATTTTTTTGGGACAATGGGTTTACGTTATATTTTGTTCTTTATTATGAACTTTACCTTTGAGAAAAAGAATATAAGTACATGAAAGAATGTCCATATTCGATATGAACACTGTTTCATCGATATTCTTTTTCTCAAAAGTAAAGTTTCTTATAAAGAACAAATTATAACATAAACCCACTGTCCCAAAAAAATTACTTGTACCCAAACACCACATAAGCATTTATATTAATTAATTTTGCAACTTTCAGTAATTAAAAAATGAGATTTATTAATTAATTTTGTTATTTTTCAGGTACAAAATATTAAACAAGAACCAATAGATACTCATGAAACAATGCCTTCTGGCAATACCAATCCCATTTTTCCTATAAGGGTAAAATCTGAATTCAGCTCCTACGACTTTGATGATCCCACTGGTGATGTTGGAAACCATCCTTCTGTCTCAGGGCAAGAAACTAATAAATGTGGTATTTGTAATAGAAAATATTCTTCTTTGTCAAATTATCTGAAACATCTCCAAACCAAAGTTCATTTGTACAATGCTTCATTAGGCCCCACAGAAATTATGCCTTTACCTAACGATGGCACGGTGTCAGATCATGTCGATTCTAGGATGAATTATTCAGATTCGTATTCAGAGGATTCTAGACTTAGTGCCTATTCCAACGATTCTCCTATGTTGCGTTCTAGGCTTTGCTCTGAAGATTTTATACAGCCTTCAATAAATATCAACAAGTATCAACAATCTCTGATTCGGCAGGCACAACCTAGAATGCCTTACCCGTCATCTCTTAGTAAATTACCTAGAAGAAAAGAGAAATGCAAGTTATGCAATACCAAATTTACATATATATCAGAAATGAGGAGACACTTACTTTCCAAAAAACATAAAAGTAACGAACGTTTGTTGCGAGATAATGACCGTATGATGCGAGAAAACGAGCGAATGATAAGGGTAAGTGAGCAAATGGTCAGGGAAAAAGAACGAAACATGAAAGAAAGGTCGTTGATGTACTCTAGAAAAGAAGAAACATCGCCATTACAATCAGAAAAGAATCAATCACCATTCATATGCCCTATTGAGAATTGTCATTATTCTTGTCAAAAAGGGGTTCGACTGTTAGCTCACATGAGGACACATGGGATTGGACAGCCTCCTGCAGCTCCCTTGCCGCAAGTTACAAAAGAACCTGATAATGTTACAAATAAGCCAAAATTGAGTCTGAGGCAACAGGAATTACTTAAAAAAGAGTTAGAAAAACGAAAAGCTAATACTTTCAGTGAACAAATTGTTGTCGAACCTTTGATTCATGATTACAAATGTGAAGGTTGTGGTAAGACGTTTCTACGAGAGAGTGGTCTGAAGAAACACAGTTACTACTGTTCTGCTGCAGTTATTGCTAATCAACAAGAAGATGAAGATGAAGAAGAAGAAGAGGAAGAAGAAGAAGAACCACCTAAGTTATCTGATAATATTCCCGATAACTTACAAATAAAAAAAATGCATTGCCCAATTTGCAATCTGACATTTGCTGCTAAAAGTGTATTTATCAGTCATGTCCAGATTTATCATAAGGGCTCTACGTTGGAAAGTGGGCTTTTCAGACCAAAGAAGGCTGTTATTACGTCAAATAAATTACGTGTCAAGAGCAGGAAAGGTCATGGCTATGTGTGTAATCATTGTGGTAAAAAATTCAATCTATTGTCATCATTGAATTTTCATTTAAAGGTTCATAGCACCAAACATATTTGTAAAATTTGTAAGAAAGGATATGACTCTCGGAGGGCTTTTATGGATCATTGTCGATTGCATTTCCTACCACCTGGGTCAAAACAGACTTTATGCCATAAATGTTTTAGGGTGTTCAAAACAAGAGGAGAATTTTCCCACCATCGAAAGCATGACATGTGCTCAATCAAATTGAAAATCTATACTTGTAATATTTGCCAGCATTCGTTCAAAGACCCTACAGCTTTAGAAGAACATAAAATCAGGTTTCATAATGATGTGCTTGATGTTTCAGACGAAGAAGAAACTTCGCCTGTGGATCGTAGGCCAATAGTACAAAATTTGTCTATCAATCGTCAGAATTTTGATACTGGTAATGAAAACCGTCCCAGTACATCATCAAAATCGCACTCTTCTTACATAAATCAGTCTTCTAATTCGACAAAGAATGATCCATTTTTGCATTGTGATGTGTGTGATAGAGATTATGCCACTTTAGCTTCATTGAAAAAACACATGTGGAAGTATCATCAAACCAAACCGATGTTGACTCGGCAATTAGAAATTGCTAAGAAAAATAACGTTCTTAAAGCTAATGTTTCTAAATGTTGGAAATGCAAACACTGTAGAAGGGTGTTTGCCACTAGAAGAATGCTTGTTGTCCATTTGAAAAAATGCAAATATAACGCTTTCGAGTTAGAAGATGGAATGTGTTTGCAATGTGGAAAATGGTGTGAATCGGGGAAATCTAGAATCTGTAGGTTTTGTCTCCCAGACTTAAAGAAAATTCCAAAGGCCAAAAAAAGTTTACCTGAATCTAACTTTCTGATGACGCCAAAGTCAGAATTCATTATGAATCCAAAGCAAGAAGTAAATTCAGCCCCTGCCAGAATACTGAATCCTGGTTTCCCAGGTTCATTGCCTAAAATAAAAGCTGCACCTCCTATAAAGGGAATACGGCTTATGAAATGCCCTGTTGGTAACAAGTATTTTAGGAGTGAATTATTAATGATCAAGCACTATTCTCAGTGTGATGGAAGCTGCGAGAACCGCTGTAGTCATTGCAGAAAACTCTTCAATTCTGCAAAAGAATACAGAGTTCATTTATTAAACAGTAACTGTTATGGGCACAGCAGAGGTAAACCCAAAGCTGTCAAGTTACCCTTGAAGCAGGCAAACAGCTTCTCTGTATCCAACTATTCTGAGGTTGAGCCGCTACCGCTTGCTACCAAGAGCAGTGATGGAGATGTATCTACTGAAATGAGCACGATAGACAGTAGCATTTCTGAAGAAAATAGTATGATGGGATTGGACTCGGGATTGTTAAATGACCCTTCCAATAAAATAGCTGAAGAAAAATCGATAAAAATTGGTAGGGTTTGCACAATTTGTAACAAAGTTATAACTATGCAAAGAGGTGTCTATCGTCATGTTTACAGCTGTTTTAAAATTAACATGCTTACTCAAGAAAGTGTATCATGTAGAAAATGTAGTAGAACATTCAGTAAACATTTATCTATGAAGGAAAACACTGCTGCGATCAGGCAGCATATACTCGACTGTCATTATATTCCTTACTATGAAGGGGAAGGACTTCTAGAAGATGGAAGTCCTTCAGAAGTTCCCCCTCCCCTATTATGTTATGTTTGTTCGTTCGGCTTTTCAAGTAATGATAATCTTAGGCGACACATTTTGGAGCACAGGAGTAGGAAAGATGAAGTAAACAACATTGTGCTCCTTTTAGAAGCCGAACTGTTATCTGAAAAAAGAATAAATTCTGGAACAGTTTCTTATAACATTCAAATACAGCCGGAAAGCACTGAAACTTTATCTTCTATACCAGTGAAAAAGAATAATGTATTGCGTTTCAAAGTCCCTGGAATGCATATAGAACCACGAAAAATAATAAGAAAAAAGCTACTGGAATGTGAGAAGTGCAGCAGAAAATTTACTAATCGCAATAAATTTTTAAGGCATAAGAAAGTTCATGGGATTGTTACACAAAGTGTGTTTCATGAAGTTTCTGAAAACTATTTAGACTTCATTGCTGACCATGCACAACCACAATCGACACCTCCACCAGAACCAACGCCACCTCCACCACCCAGTAATTAATTTTTTTTTTAACTCGTAAATTAAAAGGGTAATATTTAATTTATACTGTAATTATTAGTTCTATTTTCATTAGATGAATTTCTGATATTCTAGTGAATTACAATATTAAGCAAACTAAATAATAAATCAAGGTTGATACCTTGTGGTGTAAATAGCTAGTTCTATTAAATAAAGTTTCTATGAAATTTTAAATTTTTCTTGACTTAAATGGGTTGAGTTTGACTGCTTTTGTCTTTGATGCAACCAAACCAAATATTGGAATGTAATGAATTATATTTTTGAAGCCCATTGTTTTTAAATATATATATATATATATATATATATATATATATATATATATATATATATATATATATATATATATATATATATATATATATATATATATATATACATATATGTACTAAAAGTATAATTATTTTTAATTTAATTTAATTTCATTCCCCACTGTAATTAGTTTCATTGTAGAAATGTTATGTTTATTTTATATTTATATTTTTCCTGTTGTATTTTTCTTTTGCATAATGTGAAATTTATGTATCATGTTAAAAATATATATATATTTTTTTTAATACAACCTAATTTTTAATTTCTTTGAAGCGCTTAGTTCCAATATTAATTATTGTCCACGAGTGGTTTGTTCAATCGTATATATTTGTTTTATTTTATTTTTAAATTATTTGTAATGATTTTTTAAAAAATACTTTTATGTTAATAGAGAGATCAACATTTTTTTTTTTTTAGTATTAATTTGTTCGAGGCATTCAAGTTTTGCTCTGAGTTCCTTTGACTTGAGATTAATTTCTGGCATTGCCTTTGTAAGTACTGTACAGTGAAGAATAAATTTTTTTTTCTCAATGTTAAAGTTTTTAAAACCAGCTTCTTTCAAGTATATATTAATTATTTTATTTTTTCATTAAAGTATGAATTATTCTGAAAAGGAGCGATTTATTTATTTTTTTCTTGTATATGAATGTAGATTTCTGTAGAAGTAGCTTAGTATTGTTATTATAGGGATATTATAAATACATAATATATAATATTGCTGTTAATGTTGTAGTTAATTTTTTTATAGGAAATATACTGAATGTTGATAGGATTAATCTTTAAAATATTTGGAATTTACGAACAAGTAGATTATTTTTTCATGAAAGAATTCACATTAATATTTTGCATCTCCGACTATGTTATTGGGAAATATATGTATTTTTAAATTTTTTTACTCATTGTCAATTTATCCTTACTATTGAGCTATAATTCATGATTGGAATTACATCATTGAATCCGTACTTTTATACTGATAAATATTTAATTTTTTTTTCTGTATAAATATTTTTTAACTTATCTGGTTATATCACATTAAATGTAATTTTTTCTGGATAACATAAAAAAAAAACACCAGCAAAAAAAAAACTTCAATGAATGTAATGTTATTTTTTTTGTTTGTTTTTCTTTAACGTCTCTTTGACTGCCAAGGCCATTAGTGACGACTAGTGTTTTTAAATTAGACGAATCAGTTTTTTTTGTCTTAGATACTGTAGCCTTTTATGAATTCCACAGTTCTCTTTGTATAGAATTGAGTTTTCAATTTTAAGGTTGTTACTTTCTCTTTGATATTTTCGACATTGGAGTAGATGCCCTATAGTTAGAGATACATTGTCACTGGTTAGGCACATTGATCAATACAGTCCCAAAATCAGGTGAGATGGGTCAGTTTGATGTGACCGCTTCTTAATCTACTTATTATGCAGCATTCCTTCGACGATATACTTTTTGGAGGTAGCCAGACATGATTAAATGATTATGATCGGATGAAGGTGATTAAGTGGTTGGCTTTCCCCCTCTTATTCCAAATTTTCTTCATTGTACTTGCAATCTTGTGCATTCATTTAGAAAACTGCAAATGGTGACACGACTTTTCCTTATTGCTTTGGATTAAAGTTCTATTCAAAATATGTTTGCTATGTCTTTACTAATATTACTCTGATTAATATTTTATTATGTTTAGCTTTGTTGGCAATTAAATTATCTTTCGAATGAGCATCTGGAATGTTCCGGGAGATGCACAGTTTTTGAGTTATCAAAAAAGTAAACAAAGGTGTACCAGTTCCCATTGAAATTAGTGCTGAAAGCTTCATAAAATATGTGTAAAAAGTGTAATACACTATAACTCTGTCAATGCTGGTCCGATTTTGATGATTATTTTGTTTTTGTTGTGGAGGTAATTTAATTGCCTTTCGAATAATCTTCAAAAATCAAGAAAATCTTAAGGGCATATTAAATGTCTAATCGGCCACCATTTTGAAATGAAACAGCAGATGTTAATATTGAGTTCTTAGAATCTGACCTGTGATTTTGGTACCAAAACTATCGGCCCAGTAGCTTGGGAGAAAAGCCACGGATGGATGGATTTTTTAAATTCTGGATTTACTTATCTTGAAATGCAAAACCTCAAATTTTTAGTGGGTGTTTAAATTGTTCATTATTGAAAATAATAAACCAAAAGTGAATTTTAAAAAAGAGGCCTCAAAATTTTTTGCTGCTTCTTTTACTCCTTCATCGGCTTGTTCATTGCCTCCGATGCCTTAGTTTGAAGAGACCCCATAACAAGTATTTTCTTACCACTTTGTTCTTGTGTCTTGTTTCTGAGATGAGTTTTTTAAAGTAATTTGTTAGTAGTCCATAAATTTTGCAATTTGTTAATAACAGATAAAGAGTCAGTCACAATAACTGATTTTTCTGTATTGTTATTATTTACATCCTCAAATATCTTCAGTATTGTCTGTATTCCACTAGTGAAAATGGGTTTCAGGTTATTCAATTATTTATTTTGGATTACTATCCTACATTTTTTTTCCTGATTCAGATCCATCTATGGAAATTACTTGAAGATTTGGAAATAAGTAATTTTATTAATTAACCAAATTATATTTCTTGACTTTTACTCTATTCTTCTGATCAAGTTTTTTTTTTTTAGTTTAAATTCTCACTTCATAAAAGCTTCACTGGAAATAAAGGCTTGAAATTCATTTTGTATAGTACCACCAGTTTTAAAAACTCAGCTTTTTATATAACTTTCAAGGCTTCGAAAAGAGGTAATCAATCAATGGTTGGTATTGAATAAATTCAATTTTTAATCCTTGAAGGTGTTGCATGTTCAATCTCCAAATGGATAATCACTAATTATGTTGTAGAATTTGCCCATACTTACAATTTAAAATGAATCTTCCGCTCTTATTACTTATAATTAGTTCACTCATATTTCATTCATATTTTTCACCACAAAACCGACATTCCATATGGTAAACCATGTGGTAAGCATATTTATTATCCGATGTGCATTCATCTTTCGCCTTCCCCTGACATTAATTGGTAATTCTTTCCTTATATTGCTGAAAGCAATTAAAGTTTTTTTTTAGAATTTTATAATTAATTTTATTTTTTAATGATCTACATTTTGATAATCTTTTGAAGTTTAATTTTATCAAGAAAATTGACTATTCAAAAAAATGTTCCAAGTAAATAACCATAAGTACTGTACAAAACCAGTCAAGTATATAATTATGAATATGGATTAGTTGTTTTTCTAACATCAGTTTTGTGAAATTAGATAAAATTAATATAAGAAGGTTCTGAAAAGTTACTTTATTTAATGTTTATTGTTTTACTTTTCTGGCTTTATTTTTATTTTTTTAACCTGTGGTAGATATTCTGGTAAAGGGGAACACTCACCTGAGGTTTTCATTTGTAATGTTTGTTAATGTTAGTGTCAAAGTATTGGTTACCTAACCAAAAATATCAATAATTTTGCTGCCCTTAGAACTATTTGAGGAGTGAGGTATAACAGACAGCACCCTTTCTCAACTTTACCACATTTTTATTAATGAAATCTTTAAATTCTTACTATAAATATCTCATTTTGCCTCTGTTTAATCAGGAAATCTGGTTACACCAAAAATATAGAAAACTTATGAAAAATCATCTTGTGCTAACTTTTCTGTGAAGTAAGTAACATGTTCTATGGTATTGATTGCAAAGCACTACATACTTTCCAAAAAATATCAGATTATATTTATAAGAGATGTTAAATTATATCGATAAATTATAAAATTATAAATTATTTTTATGTTACAAATTATATCTCGCATTATACCTAGACTCCTTAGAGACTGATGGGCCATACACATGGTGGTGGGTGAGCAATAGCGCCTGCTTCAGAGCAGTGTGGGATTCCTATCCAGCTCAATTAATATCTATTTTGTGGTGGCCCTGTAACATGAATTGACACTGCCACTCTGGCTAGTCCTGGATTACAACCTCTAGTTAGTTATTAGGGGCTGATAGTTCCCAACCAATGACAGAATCACTATGTAGGCTAACCCTTGCAAAATTTTATCTCTTTCATTAATCTGTTTCTCCTTTAAGACAGAAAAATTTGAATTTGCACTGATGAACAAAAATTATGCAGATCCAAAAGCTTGAAGGCTTGTTTAAATCTGGTTTTGTGATTTGTATTCTCTTCATTTTTTTTTTATGGATTAAGAAACTGTTGTAAATCAGTAAACATCCCTAGTAGGTGATACAGATGTGCAAGCAGATCATTCACTATTGGCCTAATATTCTTAAATGAGATGTTCCAAGGTTATTTATCAATTTTTTTTTTCTCTTAGTATAAGTAAAGTTTTTTCGTTCTATTCATTGCTGATTTGGATTTCAATAAATATAAATTATAACTTTCTTCTTGGACTTGGAGGTGCCTTCTTGGACTTAAAATGTTGTTTTGGGGTAGAGAGGTGGCAATCTCAGTGCCTGGCCGCCAGGCTGCAGTCAGTCCATGGTCCTCCAGATTGGACTAACACTACACTCACTACATACTTATTCAGCACACTATAAACACTCCCTCATCTACAGACAAAGGCCATCATCAGACAATTCCACACCCTAGGGTGATTCTTCATAAAGTCAGGTTCACCCTAAAGTGTCAGTCCCTTAATCTGAATAAGGACTATGGTCTGATAACTCACGTAGCTTAAACTTCGATTATCATTGAACCTCTAAGTAGTTAAGAAGCTTGCAGTGTAGAAGAAATTTCCTGAATAACACAACCTAAATCAATCTCTATAAGACATTAGTCCTAACAAGGGGAGTCTGGAGAATTACAAAGACAGATCAGAATAGACCTATATATTTTTTTTTAGTAAATCTATAATATATATATATATATACAATATACAAATTCAACTTTCAAACTTCCTAGAAGAACGTTCCCTCATTAACCCTCTCCAATCTGGCTTTCGACCTTGTTACTCAACACAGTCCGCTCTCCTGAAAATAACCCACGACCTCCAAACCGCCATTGAACACCAAAACCTAACTATCCTCATCCTTTTAGATTTCTCCAAAGCTTTTGACACAGTTGACCATAACATCCTCCTTAACAAATTACAAAGTCTACCTTTATCCAACAGTGTTTTACGCTGGTTCCAATCCTTCCTCTCAGATCGGTCGCAGTATGTAGTCGTTCCAGGACAACCTCCATCCAAGACACAATCCCTCTCCTCTGGTGTCCCTCAGGGCTCCTCATTGTCTCCTACTCTGTTTGCTATTTATATTAATGACCTTCCCCTTCTTATCCGTCACTCCCAATACCATATCTATGCAGACGATTTCCAAATATACCTGTCGTTCCCGCCTTCCGAACTATTATTAGCCACCAAAAGACTTCAAGAGGACTTGAATCGAATAAGTCACTGGGCTGTTGCCAACAAGCTGAAGTTGAATACAGAGAAGACAAAGGCAATTGTAATAGGTTCCCATCACCTCCTTAAAACTGTTCCTCATATCCCAAACTTGTTCCTAAATAATAATCCCATTAAATTCTATCCAACCATAAAAAACCTTGGAATCACCTTTGACCAAACTCTTTCCTGGAAAAATCATGTTTCCGTTATTTTCCGTCGTACCTTTTACACTTTAAAGCGACTAAATTACCTCCGTCACCTATTTCCACTTGAGACCCGTAGACTCCTAGTTACTTCCTTAATATTCCCCCACTTTGATTACTGTTGTGTGGTGTACGGAGGCGTCTCTGGGGACCTCGAGGCAAAAATAAAACGTTTGATAAATTGCTTTGTACGATTCATCTTCGGGATCCCGAGGGACGCCTCTGTCTCCCGATATTACGAAGAGTTGAAGTGGCTTTATCCTTCCTACCTTCGTAAGTATATCCTTGCATCTTTCCTCTACCAAGTTATCCAATCCCACCGTCCATCCTATATTTTCGATCTCCTCCAATTCAAATCCTCTGTTCATTCTCGTCATACCCGTTCTCGGCCTTCAGATTTATGTACAGCGGCCCACCGATCCGCAGCTTTCGACAGATCTTTTCTTGTCCGATCCTCATCCTTATGGAATTCCATTCCTCCTTCCATTCGTCGCTCCAATACTCTTATCACCTTCAAATCCCGCTTGTTCAATCACTTATTTTCTATCCAGTTCCAAAAAACATTGTAAATAGATTTTCTATTATGTCAATCAACATTTGTGAATATGTTCCTTCATTTATAATTTTGTCATATCTTATTAACATACGAATTTCGTGTGGTTTTTGTTTTAAGACATAATCAATTAGAGTATTAATACCTATTTAATATGCTAGTAGTTATTGCATTATGACTTGTTATAATTTTCATTTGTATTTATTTATTGACTATTCTTTATTTTTATTTATTTTATTTTTTTAATTATCTGTTAACGCATATGTTCCTATATCAACTACTCTAAGGCTCTGAAGCCCACCTATCATTGCCTGTAATTGTTATTCTAAAGGGACTTGTCCCAGAATAAATAAAGAGTTTTTTATTATTATTATTATTATTATATATATATATATATATATATATATATATATATATAAAGTTTACTTCTATAAGTATTAAGTATATAGCAAACTTGACTTCCTTTCATTTTGTGTATGAATTAATAACTATCATCCCCATCTTTAGAACATTTTTTCTTAAAGTTTTAATCTAAATTTAACAATTTTTCTTAAAAGTCGTAAGTTGAATTAGACTGAGACAATTTAGAGCTATTAGGTGTACTCCTTGCATTATTATTATTATTGAATGATTAAGTAATTTATTTAATTGACAAACGGGTATATATGAAAATTTAAAGAAAGATTGTTCTGAAGATGGGGATGACGCCCCGAAACTTTGATGATTTAAGATTTATGCAATAGTTATTAGCTAATACACGAAATGAAAGCTTTTAGTTTGCCATTTATTATTACTATCAGAATAGACTTCATGTCTTCAAGAGAATTGTTAACTGGAGAATTTTCAGTTCAGTTAAGGAGGCTAACAGGTTCAATAAAGTTTAAAATTTGGAATTACATTTTCTCAAGAGCCTTTAGAGGAGACATCTACACAACCCTCTCTTCAACTTGTGCTCTCACTATGAAGTAGCACAGTGGTATAACATATAAAAGACAAATATTTTTTGTTTAATAGCATTGTTATTTTCTTATATTGTATATTTTACTGTAAATATGTACATATATTACCTTTTCTTATAACAAAGCTCTGACATAGATGTGTACTAATCTACGATAAAAATGATAATTTGAAACAACTCTCCCTCATTTCTCTCATTATATCTCTAATTATATCTCATTTCTCATTATTTTATCACATAAATTTTAATTCTCATTTTTACATACATTTCATCTCTTTCTCTACATATTTATTCATAATTTACTCCCCATATGGTATCTCATTTAATATATCCGCCCATTATACTCTATATTCACTGTGTATTTCCATCCAACACAGTGAGGTGTCTAATAGCTTCCTATGTACAGAGTCAGGTCTAATATCTCTGGACTGTACCTCTTCCTCCCACAAAGTCTTGAGACGAATTGTGGCTGCCTTTCTGCAATGTTCTAAAGCCAATACCCTTAGCTCGCTGAGCGCGCGTCATACATTTCGAAACGTCCGATCTTCATGTTTCAATATCTCCACAAAATTAGAGCTACTCCAGCTACTCTTATCCCATTTGGATACGCATCATCCGAGACTTGGTGACTATATCTACAACACTTCAACATCTAGTAGAGGATGAGCACCCAATTGAGGGGTTCCCAGACGGTGGCAATCAAGGACGTTCCAGGTGTTACGTGAACAAGCAATCTAAAGGTGCACATCAAATAATCTTTTTAAAACGTTCAATGAGGGATAATATTTTTAAAATAAATTATTTGAAATAAACACGATCTATAATTAATACAAATAATTCAGAATGGTTACCTAGGCCATCAGTGCTGAATAGAAATTAAGAATCAAATTCAACATTCAAGCCTAGCAGCTATGTTCTGATTGTAGTTAAACAACATGGCTCCTTGAAAGAGGTTTTCTTATTTTTGATGGATATATTTTTATTTGCAGAATTTTTGATGTTATACAACTCTTCCTGTAGCTGTTCTTGTGAGAAATTGATAAACATTCGATTTTTGAACTTTGTTATATTCTTAAATTTACCGTAGTATATATTGTTTTGTTATAGGTAAACTTAATTAATAGGTAAACTTCAGAAAATCAGTTTGTATTTTTTAATGAAGTCGGATCTTTAATATTAATATTATAACATGATGTAGTGGTAGGCCTAGTTAACTGAAAAGTGGAAGTGGTACGCAGTGACATCAAGTCTGGGAATCCCTGACCTAGTTTGTTATTCATTTTTCCAAAACCTGCCTCGGTAAATATTATTTCCATCTAAAGCAGTAATCCATTAAATAGCATTGTGCATGACAATGTATGTCGCTGTTATTTCTGCAGACCGATTGGTCATTTATTTACAAGAGATATTGGGGACCACTTAGATGGATTACGAACTGAAGCGTTATGGGACAACATTAAGGTTATTGCTAAAATACAATTGGAAGATACCACGCAGGAATCCTCGAGTCTCTAAAATACCAGTACCTTCTCTATAATCATGAATTGGCGAAACTTTGATTATCTATTTTCTGTTATTTTAGAGACAACCCATTCAATATGGCGGCCATATTGCTGAACTTACCGTGCATACGTCGCAATAATAATAACCGAAAAACTTCTGTTACTGTTACCGCCTTTTAACATAAAAATTATTTTATTTTATTGTTAAATGTAAGTTAAAAATATTTAAAAATTCTCTTTAGTGTTTTTTCACTAAAAATGTGGTTCACCTACCTAAACTTAGAAGGTGTATAACTTCAAAACGGCAAAAGGTATCCATCCCAAAACTATCACCTGCTCCTAGTTTTCGAATTCTTTGCAGAAATACTGAAGTGGCGAGGAAGGCTTTTCTGAACGACTGAGACCTCAGAGGCGGCCTAATTATTTCAGAGAGAGAGCGCACCGGCGCGCTCTCAGTCATTGGGAAGTGATAGGGACAGTGCAATATTGGAATGGGTCAAGGCTTTGTGTTTGGAATCTTCCATTTATATCCTAGTATTTAGTTTATGTCTCCTTTTGAGTTTTTGCTCTTTTATATTGACTAAGGTTATTATTCAGTAGTAGAAATGCCTATACTAGGAAAAGCAGCCACTCCATTAAATTAAATTAAGACATTTCCAGGACACGTTACTACTTTGTATCAATAGTTTAAATATTAATTAGTATTGCATTAAGTAAATTATGCGATAGCGGTCGTAATGATGATGAAATTGCTTTGGATATTTTTTATAAGTGATGATATACATTGAGTATCATCAAGCAAATATAAATAAACTGATGTTTGTTTGCAGAATTATAATTACAAAAATTACAGACTGTGAACTATAATGGAGGATATTATACTTTTTCATATTGAAGATATTTTATTTTTATTTGCTACCTATATTTTTACTTCATTGTCACAGATGAGATTGTATTTTTTGTTTACTCATAGTCTTTTTCTAATTATTTTTTCTTTTTTTAATCGATGCTACTCATATTTTTTCTTTTCATATAATTTAATTTTCGTTGAAAATTTATTTCTATATTCATTTCATATTAGAACTCCATCAATATCTTTGTTTCAATTTTTAATGTATATTCACATTCTAACATATCTGAAAATTGAATACTGTATAAAAAGTTGTATCCTATTCCTCAACCTCCTCGATCCTTCTCCTGCTATTTCACTTCCCCACAGCCGCAGTTATGACTAATACCTGAAACTCCTGTCACGTTAATACACAATCCATTATTGCCCACTATGATGAATTCGAACAATATTTCCTTGATAATTTTTATTAGATAACAGCCGTGTCGGAAACCTGGCTAAAACCTCTTATCCCTTTCTCCCAAGTATATCTTCCTAATTACTCTTTCCTGCGACATGATAGACCTGATCGCACGGTAGGTGGAGTCGGGCTATGTATCCATTACAGCCTAAAGGCCAAAATCCTACTTCAATCCCCTTCTACTCCCTTTCCTCACCTAGAATACACATTTCTTGAAATTTCAAATATATCTTCTCCTCTATTATATGTCATTGTCTACCGACCTCATCGTGTCCCATTCGGCAACACCTTCAAATCCCCCCCTGTCCAACTGGTTTCTACCTGTTCCAATATCATCTCTGGTGATTTAACATTAATATGCTATCTGAATCCAGTGATAACTCCTTTCTTACGAATCTAGTGTTTTCCCTCAATCTTTACCTCGTTCACAATTCTCCAACCCACCACACACAATTTTCTGACCTGATTAGACCTTCACATTTCTGATTCTCTCATAGATTTCCTCTCCTCTTCTCAGCTTCCTGTTCCTTTTCTTTCATCACACGATCTTATCTAGATTTCATACGATCTACCCGTCAAATCATATAAGCCATAAGTTGTTTCATATCGTAGTTTGGAATCCCTTTCCTATGAATCTCTTCAACCTGAACCTGGATACTTTCCACTGGGGCATCAAATATTCCTATAATTCTATAGGTACTATGGTTTCCATCCTTACCTCAAACCTACAATCCGTAGTAGACATTCATGCTCCCCTTAAATCCCGAACCTTAAGCCGTCCCACTGCCCTTTGACCTCTGAAATAAAGGAAATGATAAGAAGAAGAGAAGCAGCAAGAGGCAAATTTCGTTGCACTCGTTTTTCAGCTGAATTTCACGTCTTTCAAACTACTTCGCAATGAAACCCAATCCGCAGTCCGACTTGCCAAATCCCTCTATATCCATTCTGCCCTTTCCAATGCTCCTGATTCCAAATCCAGATGGTTCTTTCCCAGTCACCCCAGACGATCTCAATGGTCATTTCTCATCTTCTGCTTCTAGCCCTTCACCTACAGCTGATGTTGAATATAATAGTTTCAACCCATAAAACTTCTTTTTCTCCCACGTGTCCTATGACGAATTACTTTTCACTATCCTAAAATCCCACACCAATGATTATGGTCCTGACGATATCCCAATAAAGCTAATAAAATCCTGTCTCCCAAACCTCATGCCCCTTCTCTATCATATTTACAACTTATCTCTAAAACAATCAATATTCCTCTCTTCATGGAAAACTGCCCTAGTCCGACCATTAAATAAAATTACAACTTCTTCCTCATACCATGACTTCCGTCCTATTTCTCTCCTCTCTAACCTCTCAAAACCACTGGAATGCCTTGGACAAATTAGTCGTTCCAGGTCAACAACAATCCAAAGCATTGTCCCTCTCTGGTGCCCCTAAGTCTTTGTCTCCTACTCTATTTGCTATTTATATTAATGATCTTCCCCTTGTTATCCATCACTCCCAATACCATATCTATGCTGACGATTTCCAAATGTCCTTCCCGCCTTCCGACCTATTAGTAGTCACAAAAAGACACCAAGAGGACTTAAATCGAATAAGTCACTGGACTGTTGCAAACAAGCTGAAGTTGAATGCAGAAAAGACAAAAGGAATTTTAATTGGTTCCCATCTTCTCTTTAAAACTGGTCTTCTTATCCCGACCTTGTTCCTGAAAAATAATCCCATAAAGTTCCATCCAATCATAAAAAACCTTGAAATCACCTTTGACCAAACTCTTTCCTGGAAAAACATGCTTCCGATATCGTCGTAAAAAAGTAAAAAAATCGTCGTACCTTTTCCAATTTAAAGCGACTAAATTACCTCCGTCACCTATTTCCACTTGAAACCCGTAGACTCCTAGTTACCTCCTTAATATTCTCCCTCTTTGCTTACTGTTGTGCTGTGCACAGGGGCGTTTCTGAGGACCTTGAGGCAAAAATAAAACGTTTGATAGAGTAATTGCCTATTTCTTATGCTAGAAGTTATTGCATTATGACTTGTTATAACTTTCATTTGTATTTATTTATTGACTTTTCTTTTTTTTATTTTTTTTTTATTTTTTATTATCTGTAAACTCATATGTTCCTATTTAATCTACTCTAAGGCTCCGAAGGCCACCTACCATTGCCTGTAATTGTTATTCTAAAGGGGCTTCTCCCGGAATGAATACAGATTTTATTATTATTATTAATATTATTTTAATCTAAGTGCTATTTGCATGAGTTTGAATTTTTGAGAGTCCAGGAGGGAAAAATCCCACTTTTCTTCGACTAATTATTTTTGATTAGATGTATATTTATTATTGAATTTCAACTTAATCCTTCATTTCTATCGCATTGCTATGTTTCTGACAAAAGATCCTTGCATAAACAAGGCGGACGACTTGCTATTGGCAATTACGCAAATGTCAGAGTTCAAATTTTTGCCAGGTCGATAGGATGGTTCCCCGAGCCAATCCCTGCCAGGCGGGGAGAGCGCTCCCTCCTCGCCAATCTATCACCCCTTTATCTACAATTACATTTTCAATTCCAATGTCTATTCTACTAGTATTTAAGTACTTCTTAGACGGTATATTAATTTTTTAAAATGTATTAATTAAAATATGAAGAGATTAATAACAATAATTACGCAGTTTTTAAACTTCTTCCATCGGATGCCATACTAATTATTCTCTGTTTTTTTTTTCTCCAGGGGGAGGTGTTAGGTCAGCGTTAGCTGATATATATTTCGTCCTCACCTTCCAGAGGAATTCTTCAGAGACTGGTGGTTCTGCATTATCAGGGCCATATGGTAGGATTGAGATGAGATTGAAGATAATTATAATCCTTTCTTTTAGAAACACGAAGATAGTTTCTTAGGTCATTTGTTGCCAAGTTTAAGAGGCTTTGTCCTACTTTCCTATTGCCGTACATTCTCGGTGTCGTTCTCTTCAAGGATCTGAGCTAGAAAAACCTTCCAATATCCATGAAGTTCTCACTCAACCTTCTTCTATTCGCTCTTTGAATACAATATCCTAACCTCTCGATCTGCATATACCCTTTCATACAACGGGTTTCCGTAAGAAAAACCTTCAATATTTGTGCCGCTTTAAGGAATTTATACCAGCCTTAAAATGCCATTGACAAATGAAGATCCTTGCCTCGATCCTGTTTTAGATCCTTCTACTCATTTATCATTTTTGGAACAGTAATTTAGTTATTCTTAGGTGACATTTTGTCCCAAAATAAAATTTTTTTTCTTTCATACGTTCGTATATGAATGGATAATTTAATACTATCGTAGATAATAACATAACTTGCATTGAGGAAGATACGTAATATCCGATGTTTTGTTCTAGAAGTATATAATATGAGTTACATTTCTAGAAGAAATCTCCTGGAAGGTGAGGGCGAAATATTAGGAAGGTAAATTGATCCATCTGGAATTAAAGCCAGAATATCTCATATAATTATTTTACAAATGTTTAAATATAAAACCAATGGTAAGCAAGAATCAGGAATGTGGTTATGAAGGGTAGGAGATACGGCTGTGTGTTTAACGTGAATACGTCGATTTTTGGTTTTTATAGAAGAGTATGTCGTCATTCTTGAGCACAAGAAGCCCTTTTGATTGGTGTGTTTTATTTTAAACATAATAAAATTGTCTTCATCAATATCGGAAACAAAAATAAAATATCTGATGTGGACAACACATGATTTCCTTGTACGCCAATTAAACTATAAATCGGTGGTTCAAAAAATGATCCTAAATTTTTTTACTAGTTTCCGAAGATTGCAGTATCTCAAAAACGACACTCACCGTCGCGACATCCATCTATTGGCACACACAGACATACTCTTATTTCTGGAGGTCTCATTCCGTTATTATAAGTCGTTTTCTTTCAGTTGGTAACAAGTTCCCAAGAGATTTCTTCGTGTTCCGTGTCAACATTAGAACAGTCAATATCTCTAGATAAAGCATTGGAAAATGTCGACATTTTAAGCGGAAAAACCCACTCAACTTATATCTTATTCTCCTATTGACTTGTATTTTATTGTTCACTGCAGACTTGTTCATCTCACAAATGGGGAGCAAACCCAGTATTTTACACTCAAATTTAACATTTAAAACAAGTAATAAAAATGTTTAATTGGATTGGAAACCAAAATGCGTTTGTAATCTTTATTTCCGAAACATATGATTTCTGTGTTTAATTTTAATATAATTTTTGATGTGTTTATTACGACCTTCACGTAAAATATCCTTTTCGGCTCACCAATTTTAACCGATTATCCTATTTACTATTCCGAGTCCTATTTACTAAATTTGAGATGTTTTACATTATATTTTAATATAATTTTTGATGAAGGTCTAATATGACCTTCAAGTAAAGTACCACTTCCGGTCTGCTAATGTTAAATAAAATTTATTATATTATTTATATTAATATAAAAGTCTTGTATACCTAATTTGAGAAGTTTTTCATAGTATTTTAATATATTTTTTGATGGAAATCAATTATGACCTTGAAGTAAAGTACCACTTCCGGTGATCAAGCAATGTCCAAAAAGGGAGGTTCACAACTAGATTTTACTGCAATCCTAAATACGAAATTTCAACTTTCTACGGCTAACCGTTTTTGAGTTACGCGAGATACGAACCTACGTACGAACTTACACAGACGTACCACGACGAAACTAGTCAAAATGGATTCAGGGATGGTCAAAATGGATATTTCCGTTGAAAGCTGAAAACCGAAAATTTTCGCGATTACAATACTTCGTATTTCTTCGTCCTTTACTTCGTAGAAGGAAGTAAAAACAAAACAAATAATAACTCGGTTTTATTTTATATATGATGTGAAAACTAGGACATAAATAGCGTACATGATATATCGAGATTTGTGGTGAGCGTTAAATCAATATAACGAATCTAAAATTGCGAGGCACCCTCCCCTCCCCCCGTCTCCGCCGCGCACCATGTTTTGTAGTCACCACTGAGCTTAACAAATTCTTTTGTTCTTTTGGCTATAGAGCAGTATAATTGAATTTGGGATGTAGACGACACGTTTCTGCATTCGGAGCTGCAATAGCTAACTGTTTCGCCCGATTATGTTATCATACACTACGGTAGCAAATTCATAGACGTGTACATAGCCTGTAATTGTTTTGAAATAAAATTCGTGTTAAATACATTTTATAAATCATTTATCAAATGTTTATAGCATAAAGTTATGTTATAATTGAAAACATATCTATGTATAAATATTACTTAAGCTAACTGCTAATTATGGAATAATGACATCACGTCTTGAATATCTGCCCCGTCTTGGTAATCTTTTAATTTGCATAGCTCTTGCAGAGAGGCTTCAATTTTCTCGAAGTGTGAATCCAAAATTGAGTTCAATGTTGGGATCACCACCATTTTGAAGTAGCCGTCCAGGCGCAAACCGTCGTACTTCGGCCTGGAAGCTCTCAGGTCCACCTTTTCCATCCTCTCCACCAGGATTTCGTCCAGCGAGACGTTGCACTTCTCATGACTGAGATGCATAGTGAACACAACGTGGACGGAGTTGTCTTCGACATTAGCGTACGCCGACATGTTCTTTCCATGAACCTGCAGACGAGGTAGTATTATTGTCATCAGTCGGAACCCGTAATGGATATCGTAGGAAATACTCGATCCCTCAGCTTCTTGCCAGCAGTCGTCTGTCCTCTGGATCGAGTCTATACCCAAAAATACGGCACCGGAATACTTCACCTGTAAAGTTTAGTTATTTGATTGAAATAATTGTAAAAGAAGAGATTATAAAATACCTTAAAACTTTTACCTCTGAACTCAAAGGGATTTCCGGAAAGGGTGCTGAAGTGTCCCCTGCTTGACGTTGGTACTTATTCATCTGTTCCATAAAGCGATCGAGAAGGCCATTGATATTGGTCCTTTCCCCTTCGGCAGCCACGACAGCTGTAAATAGGACTAAGCAGAAGAACTGAAACATGTTGAAAGACAAACTGAACATTGCCGATTAATTGAGACACATCAAATCATATAAAGTGTTGACTTCCTTTTAGAGGAGCCTTGAACCATCGTCTGTGTTTCCTGCGGAATAAAACAAAAAAATCAGATTATAAGTTATGAATATTTCCTTGTCTGGACCATTATTATATTTTTAAAAGTCAATTATTATCTAGCATAGAACACATAAAATACATTCCGATACTTTAATGAGTTCAATCAATACAAATGAAATTACGGAAATAATTTTTAATTTTCGTTGATAAATACGTTTTGGGATCCAATAAATTGTTCTGAAGCTCATTGTCCGCAATATGAGGTGTGGAGTGATAGTTGACAGTACTGATATACGCTTGATAGTGATAGGCCCTGACAGTGAACTGTCGCAGCTTATCTACCAATCAACCTAACCTTGTCTACTTATCAGCTGTATGTTTCGATTATTTCTGAACTTGAAATTAATTGTATCTAACGTTTTGACGTTATTTAATTCTTGGAGGGGGAATAAAAACTATTTCATTTAGATTTAATGATCAGCCAGTTGTTCTACATCCGCCTGATTTCCGACTGCCGCAACGTTAACTGTCAGCTAGAGATATTAAAAAATATCGACATGTTTGTCCGATAGGTTTAATACAATATATCTTAATATCGATATTAAAAGTTGAGTTTCGAAAACTGATATTTCCTCTCTCCCCCTCCCCACAAAAAAAATAATAATATAAAAAATATTGGTTTAATAAATTTTTTCTATCTTAGTAATTTTTTTTTCTTATTGATTGTATATAATGAAAGTTTTAATTATAAGTTTGATAGGTTTCAGTCATTAATAATTCATTTTTGATTTTATTCCTTCTTTTTTTTTAGTTAAGTATTTTTTTATGTTGAGAAATTTAATTAATTTTTCTCTAGTTCTTAGTAATCAGTATTTTTAATAATAAATGCTAATACTTTCATAGGCTTTTAGTAACTCATTCAATATTGATTGTATTCCTTTCTCTTTAATTTTTTTTTTATGTTTAAGCAATTTGAATAATTTTCAGTTGACATCCGCATGTTAGAAGGACCAATCTAATTAGGGATTGATAAATTATTTGCCACTTCTATAATTTTGTTTTATTGAAAAATAGTTTCGAATGCTATACATTCATCTTCAGTTCAAGGTTTAAATGGTTATATCAAACAGAAAAGTTTAGATTGGTTTCTTCTCGCACTGAACTAACAAGTTGAAGAAACCAATCTAAACTTTTCTGTTTGATATAACCATTTAAACCTTGAACTGAAGATGAATGTATAGCATTTGAAACTAGTTTTCAATAAAACAAAATTATAGAAGTGGTAAATAATTTATCAATCCCTATTTAAATAATTTTGTTTCTCCAGTTCCTAGATATATATATATATATATATATATATATATATATATATATATATATATATATATATATATATATATATATATATATATATATATATATATATATATATATATATATATACTTACTAACATTTATATCTATATATATATATATATATATATATATATATATATATATATATATATATATATATACAGTGTGTGTGTGTGTGTGTGTGTGTGTGTGTGTGTGTTTGTGCGCTTTTATATATATATGTATGTATATGTATGTGTGTATATATATATATATATATATATATATATATATATATATATATATATATATATAGATATAAATGTTAGTAAATAGATACTTTTTTTCGTATCAATATATAAATATTTAATTGCTGCTATTAGAGCTATTACAAATCTAAGACTTGTAAGTTTATGTTACACTATTTTCCAATTCAATGTAAACCTTCCTCCTCTTCTCCTTTGGAAGATTAAAAGTATCGAGGTATCGAGGTATATATCAAGATATCAATATTTGTTTACTGATATATCGAACTAATACTTCAATGTATGAATATATGTATGAATTATATCGATACGAGATATACTCTCAGCTTATAGAGGACATTGCCGCATTAGCACACTATCGATAGTACCAACTGCCATGACAGAAAACTGTTTCCGTGTAAACGAGGCTTAACTTTTAATAACAATAAATAGATCCCAATGAATGATTTTTAGTTATTGGCAGTCTTTTATGATTCTAGTTAAAAATATTCATTAGAACATTTTAAACTATTCAGTGTTTATTTCAAATCGATATTTCTTCAATAATTTGATTATGAACTGATATTTTAGAATAATTTAGATGGAATAATAAGATGGTCAATTTTCTATTGCTAACGCCACAATTAATATGTAATTATTATCTATCGCATACAAACATGTTAAACATAGCTGTTTTACAGTTTGTTCAGCTTAATTGTCTCAAACTGTATTTCTCCTTTTTCAGAACTACTCAACTGAAATATAAATGATAATTTTAAAATCATAAGAAAATTATAGAAAAAATAAATATATGAAAAAAAAAAAATCAACTAAAAATAGATATTGTAAAGTCTTTGATAAAACCTTTGAAGTTCTCCATAACTTTTTTTAGCAGGATTCTTTGTTATTTTTTATAAGTATAATAGAATGGTTAAATATCATTATTAAAGATAGATTTTGATGTATTCAAGTTATCGTCATACTACGAATTGTAATTTGACTCCTACGTCTAATACCAAGAAGAATTATTTTCAAAACCGTGTGAGTCATGTGAAGTTAGATTTAAAATATTTTTACTTCCTTGTACGAAGTAAAGGAAGTATTGTAATCGCGAAAATTTTCGGTTTTCAGATTTCGACGGAAATATCCCACGACGGTATATATTTACGGTATATATATATCAGGACCATCCCTGAATCCATTCTGACTAGTTTCGTCGTGGCGTATATTCGACGTACGTATATTCGTACATTCGTATCTCGCATAACTCAAAAAACGGTTAGCTGTAGAAAGTTGTAATTTTGTATTTAGGATTGTTGTAAAATCTAGTTGTGAAACTCCCTTTTTGGTCACTGCTTGATTACCGGAAGTGGTACTTTACTTGAAGATCATAATTGATTTCCATCAAAAATTATATTAAAATACTTTGCAAAACTTATCGAATTTTGTATTTATAACTTATATATTGTTTCAAATAAATTCATTCATACTAAATTTTGGTCTAAATTGGAAAACCGGAAGCGCTACTTTACTTGAAGGTCATATTAGACTTTCATCAAAAATTATATTAAAATATAGTGTAAAACATCTCAAATTTGGTAAATAGAACTTTTATATTGATGTGAATGTATTTAGTATACTTTGGTTAAAATTGGTGAGCCGAAAAGGGTACTTTACTTGAAGGTCATAATAAGCTTACATCAAAAATTATATTTAAATTAAATACATAAATCATATGTTTCGGTTATAAAGGTTACAAACACAATTTAGTTTCCAATCCAATTAAACATTTTTATTACTTGTTTTAAGTGTTAAAATTTAGTGTAAAATTTTAACGTCGTGGCGTCTGTAGGTACGTTCGTATCTCGCATAATTCAAAAACGGTCAGCTGTAGAAAGTTGTAATTTAGTATTTAGGATAGCTGTAATATCTAGTTGTGAACCTCCCTTTTTGGTCACTGCTTGATTACCGGAAGTGGTACTTTACTTGAAGGTCATAATTGATTTCCATAGAAAATTATATTGAAATACTATACTAAACTTCTCAACTTTAGTATTTATAATTTATATATTGATTTAAATAACATACTAGATTTTGGTATAAATTGGAAAACCGGAAGCGGTACTTTACTTGAAGGTCATATTAGACTTTCATCAAAAATTATAATAAAATATAATGTAAATTATCTAAAATTTGGTAAATAGGACTTTTTTATCGATATGAATATATATACTATATTTTGGTGAGCCGAAAAGGGTACTTTACTTGAATGTCATAATAAGCTTACATCAAAAATTGTATTTAAATTAAATACATAAATCATATGTTTAGGTAATAAAGGTTACAAACGCAATTTGGTTTCCAAACCAAATAAATATTTTTATTACTCGTTTTAAGTGTTAAAATTTAATATAAAATACTGGTTTTGCTCCCCATTTGTGAGATGAACAATTCTCCAACAGGAGAATAAGATATAAGCTAAGTGGGTTCTTCTGCTTAAAATGTCGAAACCGTCGATTTCCTATACTTTATCAAGTGACATAGACAGTTCTAATAGAACACGAACAAATCTCTTAGGAACTTGTTACCTACTGAAAGGAAACGACATATAATAATGGAACGAGACCTACAGAAACAAAAGTATGTATGTGGGTGTGTCAATAGATGGATGTCGCGACGCCGAGTGTCGTTTTTGAGATACTGCAATCTTCGGAAACTAGAATTGGGGATCACTTTTTGAGCCACCGATTTATAGTTTAATAGACGTGCAAGGAAGTCATGTTTTGTCCACATCAGATATTTTCTTAGTTGTTTTATTGCATATGATGACATAGAAGGTCATCATTGGGGGATGGTGATGCAATTTATATCAGTTTCGTAACCCCTAGAATACGATTATGGTATACATATAATCGCCAATCAATTCTTCTGCTATTTTAATTAATCTTTTCAATAACAGAATTGACACCACTTCGTAGATTGTACATTGTAGTGTTATCTCTCTATAATTCTGACTCTCTAATTTATCGCCATTTTTGTGCCGATACATAATAATGGCCCTGATACCATTCTTTAGGCATTTGTTCCTTGTTCCACATTTCCGAGATGAGCTCATAAATCTCATGATACAACATGTCTCCTGCATATTTAAGCATCTCAACTGAAATCCCATGGAATCCCGGTGCTTTGTTATTTTTTAACTTTATTAAAACGTCTTGCATTTATTCTGGGTCTGGAGGTTTAAGGAACGTATCATCTTCTTATATATATATGGCATATTACTTGAGACTTTTCTGGGCTAGAGTTAAGTAATTCGTTGAAATAGTTTCTCCGTCTTCCAGCGACATCTTCTCTGTCTCGCAGTAGTGCTCCATCCCTATCTTTGCAGAAACTTATTTGAGATTGGAATCCTTTTCTTAGTACTTTCATCCTTTGCTATAAAACTTTACTGTTTTTTTTTTTTTTAACTTTTATAAATTTTATAAATTTTAGGTCTTCTTCTTTCTTTTGTTTCTGCACAGTTTTTTTTATGGTTTCTCTCTTTTGTTTATACTTTTCTACAATTAGTCCGGTTCTTCTCTGAATCATCCTCAAGTAAGCCTTTTTCTTTTCATCAATACAAATCAGAAATCCCTGGTCGAACCAGGGGCTGCTCTTCCTATTCTCCACATCTTCTCCTATTGTTTCCTCAGCAGCCTTAACCTCAGCGTATGTTTGACCCTCACTAAGAAATGATCACTACCTACATCCGCCACTCACATCTTCAATGCCACTTTGATGCTTGCTTCCTATCGTTACACGATCTATTTGTTTTTGGTCTTGCCGAATGGAGACGTCAAGGTTTCTAAGTTAATAGGCTTATGTTGAAAGGTGAAATGTGTGTTTACCTGAAATATAATCTATTCCCGAAACGAAATTATTTTTGAATAAGTTTTTACATAAAATATTTTGTAAAGCATAGAGATTGAACATGACTTATGTGAATTCCGAAAAAGGTCAGTTCGAAGCAAGAAATCATACTATCTTATTACATTCTACATTCTCACATATAATAGTTTTATTTGTTTTTTAAACGGTCTTTATGTTGAGGATCCCAAAGTAAAGATTTATTTTCATACATATCTAAGATACTTAATAGATAACCATACACTCTCTTTATGTAGTAAAGAATTATAGAAAATAATCTCGTCCGATAGCAATGGATCATTCTAATTTTTAATGTTTGGGTTAAATATTTCAATTATATAATGTCGAATTTAAATTTGGATTTGACGATACATTTTCTTCTAGATCAGCCGGAAGTTCTAATCATTATTTGAGTTAGCATTTTCTGAAATCTGAAAAGTAGCATTTGTTGAAATTTCTTCTTTATCACCATCACGTTTTAAACTGCGAGCGAATTTAATTTCGAATCATGATTTCTCTGAGGAATTTATTGCTGAATAAACAATTTTTGTTTCTGTAAGATAAGTATTGAATTTACAGTTATTCTTTCTCATAGTCATCTATTTTTTTTGTCGTATTTTTGCCGAAAAAAATATACTTTTACACTGTTCATCGCAAGGAAGGAGGTACGGTTCTATTTTAAATCCGTTCCGTAACTCCTAGAATACGATTTTGGGAGTTTCGGAGATGTTTTATATATATTTCCCTCTAAATTTGGATACTACCAGTGGTCCCCTTCGGATCAAATGAGCAGAAATTAAGTATATATAATTGTTTTATAGGCAGAATAGAGAAGTGAGGGTAAATTTCAGCACGTCCAAACGTTTTTAAGGTTTTTCGTACACCTACTGACCCTTCCTTCCAAATTGAGTTAGAGGGTTAAAAATTTGTATATGAATTTAGTTGGAGTAAGAGAAGTGCCTTTTGGGGGTCTCAACTTTTTTCTCGCCCCCCTCCCCCCCCAGACATTTCGATATCTTCAATTTTATATTTTAGTTAAATATCCGAAATGGTCTAAAAACCGAATATTGATGACGTCTCAGTCGCTATTCTGGCCTTAACTTGTGCTAGAAGCCTTGAAAATATATTGTAATTATAAAGGTTTTTGCAGGTAAATCCTACTGTATACGATAAAAAATAAAATTAAAAAAAAATATATTGTTATTAGGGGAAAAATCGTTTTATGTTTCCTGTAAAGCGCTTACGCCTTTTTCAAAATATCTGATGTGGACAACACGTGACTTCCTTGTACGCCTATTAAACTATAAATCGGTGGCTCAAAAAGTGATCCCCAATTCGCTTACTAGTTTCCGAAGATTGCAGTATCTCAAAAACGACACTCGGCGTCGCGATATCCATCTACTGACACACAAACACACACAAATGGGGAGGAAAACCAGTATTTTAACTTAATTTTAACACTTAAAACGAGTAATAAAAATGTTTAATTGGATTGGAAACCAAATTGTGTTTGTAACCTTTATTACCGAAACATATGATTTATGTATTTAATTTAAATATAATTTTTGATGTAAGCTTATTATGACCTTCAAGTAAAGTAGCCTTTTCGGCTCACCAATTTTAACCAAAATATAGTAAATACATTCATATCGATATAAAAGTCCTATTTACCAAATATTAGATAATTTACATTATATTTTAATATAATTTTTGATGAAAGTCTAATATGACCTTCAAGTAAAGTACCGCTTCCGGTTTTCCAATTTAGACCAAAATCTAGTATGTTATTCAAATCAAAATATAAATTATAAATACTAAATTTGAGAAGTTCCGGATAGTATTTTAATATAATTTTTGATGGAGATCAGTTATGACCTTCAAGTAAAGTACCACTTCCGGTAATCAAGCAGTGACCAAAAAGGGAGGTTCACAACTAGATATTACAGCTATCCTAAATACTAAATTACAACTTTCTACAGCTGACCGTTTTTGAATTATGCGAGATACGAACATACCTACAGACGCCACGACGAAACTAGTCAGAATGGATTCAGGGATGAATTTTTTATTTTGTCCTCTAAATTGGATACCTTTCCAAGTGCCTGATTTGTGATTACCATTATTTAATAATTAACCAAGATAATGTTCCTGCTGCTAAGTTTTATAATAATGCTAATTACCATAATGCTAATCAAGTTCATTGTTGTCATACTTAATCAAATACATTCAAATTAATAATGGGAGTGGTTATTAAAGAACAACCTTCGGTCTCCCTTTTCTTCCTTGTTCTTCCTAAGAGGGGGTCGAAGACGTTGTTGGTTGGTTAGATTCCCGGCACTGGGCGGTACCATTCTCGAGATTGGCCAACTAGTTTTATATAGGGAGGAAATTCTGTGCATAGTTCCACCCCTTGTCCGAGGTGGGACGATCTCTTCGAATCCATGAATATCCTCTAATCGAATGACGTCCTTCCCAGGCCTCCGCCGTTTTTTCGGTATGCCAGCCGGGATCCCAGGGTGACTGGTTTCCTAAAATTGATTACGTCTTACTGGACGGACCACATCTTGCCTTTGTCACACTCCCCACTTCTCGGTAGGTTTTTTAATTTAAAATTCTTATATCCGATTGTAAAGGTAAGTGTTGTGTTGACAGCTGCCTTCGCCTGTCAGTTACCTTTATACCTGCTCGTCCCTTATCATCTTTTGTTCGCACCTTGTGCATGTTACTTATAATTTGTACCGAATATTAATATTGTCCAAAAATAAAACATATATCAATACAAATCAATTAAAATGGCAAAACTTTTATAATTGAAATGAATTTTTAAGAATTTTAGGCCGGAGTGACGATTCAGAATCGACGGTATTTGGCACTTACCTCATGAATAGTCGATTTTTAGACTATTTCCTATTTTTTTTCTGGATATTTCGTTAGCGCGAATCGATAGAGGTGGTGTTTACGTCCCATCATAAATTGAAACTTAATTTTCGAATTTTTGGTGCTTAAGCCTATTTCAATAAACGACGTCGATATCTTTTAGTTATTCTTTTTTAATTAATTAAACGAAAAAAAATTGCATGACTAGAATTAGAAATACCAGATAAAACACGAAGGAAGGTACAATTTAATTTAATGTAAAAGAAATTGTAAATTCAAAGAAAATTGAACGGAAATATATATTTTTTATAAAAAAAAAGAGATTTCACTGTACATGCTTAACGTGATGTCATTTAGGAAAAAAATCCATGGCGTTTATGCATGGACGATGAAGGGAAGATTAAACACAGTTTTTCCATGTTCAGTTTGGCGTGGAGCGGTTCTTGCAGAGTGATCGTCGTGATCCCCTTAAGATGAGATACTTTTAATTCCTGCCGTTGTCTGAATTTTTACAACGTTGATTTTAGTTGTTATCTGCTATACGCGAGACTTGAGCTGTGCTGCTATGCTTTGAATCTCCCGATAGCAACCGAATTATAATTTATAGTATATTTCACAATCTTACTCCATCTCATCCTCTATTCGATAAAACCTTTAGGAATAATGTAGTAAAAGAAAATAGGAGGCTATAGGGACCCTAGAGGAATGTTAAGGAGACGGTGTTAATGAAGCTTAGACGGGCATAGGCTGACAGATACTAGCGCGCAGACGCGGAGCGGCAGTCGTTACCCGCGACAGTGGGCTCTTCCCCTAACTGGGCCACTAGCCTAGGATCAATAAAAAATTGGGTCGCCTCTTCCAGCCTCCCTTATCTGTCTTCGTATGTCATACTGTGTCCTTGTCTCTTTGTTTGCTATAGTTCAAGCCAAAACTTATGTAGAAATTTCGTACAAGTCTATGGGGTTACAGCTATCTAGAATGAATGCGAGGAAAAACGTAAAATTTGGTTACTTTTACATAAATTCCCAAAAGAATATAAAAGGAATGCGATGGATAGACAATCTAACTAATTGTTACAGTAATATACTATGAAGATTCTTAAAATGGGGTTGTGTTTCGCATTCGGATCAATCCATATGTTTCGCCGACGGAGAGCTACAATTATAGATGCAATGGATAATATGTAAGATAGAAGTTTATACCTCTAAACATTTTTATTTTTTTAATGCTTATACATATCTACAACCCTCACTCATTACACAATAATGTGAATATAATATAACTGGCATGTTAGACACGCTTATGGGTGGCAAATATAGAATCAAATTCTCAATTAGTTCCCCTCTATTTCCAAGTTATATCATTAGAACATCTGTATATATATAATATTCAAATAATATTGTTGGAGGGCTCTTAGGATAACAAATTTGCATCCTAGCACGACCTTAAGATAGACTTTCGCTGGTACTGCCCATGGTTGCGATTGGCAGCGATTGCCAACCGTTACTGCTAACTGTTACTGTTAGTATATTTCGTTGAAACTACTCACCGCAGTAGCCAATTTCCCTCGCATAACCTATATCATTTAACCTTCCCTGTATGCATAATCATTCTATATCGCTATAGATATATAATATACCGTTAAAACCTTTGAAAGTATCCGTCATAGTCTTCGTGAAAGGAATACATACACGCAAGTTTGCAACATGGATGTAATTCTTGTTTTTTTTATTAGAAGAGGAAAATGAAATTATGTTACTAACAGGATGTAATGCCAACAGCATATTCCAAATCCGAAAAATTGAACGGTTTTATGCAAAGTTAATAACTGACCATTTGCGGAATGATGGGAAGATATTCACAAGCTCCAATCGAAGCTGATGAAAAACTAGCAGTCACTTTACGGAAAATATGCAAATATATTTTTTTATCGTGACCACCGCTTATAACTAATGCATGTGAATTAGGTACTTTTCGAGAGACCAAAAAAGAGCTTTAAGTTTTACTTGTAACTTCCCCTTTGCGAAAACTTTTTTTAACTCTCGGCCTATTAACTTCTCCTAGTTCTTGATTTGTGTTTATAACATTTTATTTTGCAAACATGCTTCTGGTAAATTAATAAAATTAAGGAATTCCAAAAATTCGATTTTTCACATCCTGTTAGTTATACGTGGTGAGGGCGATATATGTATTTATCAATGTTCGTTTGCATTTCTGGAAAATAAGATAAAATCCTGAGAAGAAAAATGTTTGATAATTGATTCTATACCTGTTCTATTTGTTAAATTTTTAAAAATAAATTTTAATAAAGAAATAGACAAAGAAGTTTGTTTTTATCATAAACTTTCAATAAGCAAACAAATAAAGAAGTTTATTTGTTTTATTTTTGTCATTCTCATTAAATCCCTTCATTGTCATTTTGTTATTCATTCATTATTTATTTTATTTATTGAACATAATCCAAGCTGCCATACTCAAGGGCAATGATTATTAGGCCTGAAGTACCCATTCACACTGTATGTACACAATAAAATAAATATAAAGAAAAATAAATTGATAAAACAAAGCGGGATTTGTCGCAACCGTGGCAGTATGACTCCTTCGAGAGCTGTCAGGGTAGCTGTAAGACGCCATACATAGACTGCCGGGCAGTGCCAACAACATATGCCCCGTTTCAGCTGTCTCTGCCAGCCGCAACCGCGGGCAATACCAGCGAATGTCTACCTTTACCTTTCAATGTACGCTGGAAATTTATTGGCTCCCTTTGATTGAATCAAATTAATGTTTGGTACAAAAAATTAGTTGTGAGCGATAATATCTTAGTAAGAATACCTTACAAAAATATTTTTTGAAAATAGAATATAATTAGGGAAAAATATCTGATGTGGACAACACATGACTTCCTTGTACGCCTATTAAACTATAAATCGGTGGCTCAAAAAGTGATCCTGAATTTGGTTACTAGTTTCCGAAGATCGAAGTATCTCAAAAACAACACTCGGCGTCGCGACATTCATCTATTGACACACACACACAAATAGGGAGGAAAACCAGTATTTTACACTAAATTTTAACACTTAAAACAAGTAATAAAAATGTTTAATTGGATTGGAAACTAAATTGTGTTTGTAACCTTTATAACCGAAACATATGATTTATGTATTTAATTTAAATATAATTTTAGATGTAAGCTTATTATGACCTTCAAGTAAAGTACCCTTTTCGGCTCACCAATTTTAACCAAAGTATACTAAATACATTCACATCAATATAAAAGTTCTATTTACCAAATTTGAGATGTTTTACACTATATTTTAATATAATTTTTGATGAAAGTCTAATATGACCTTCAAGTAAAGTAGCGCTTCCGGTTTTCCAATTTAGACCAAAATTTAGTATGAATGAATTTATTTGAAACAATATATAAGTTATAAATACAAAATTCGATAAGTTTTGCAAAGTATTTTAATATAATTTTTGATGGAAATCAATTATGATCTTCAAGTAAAGTACAACTTCCGGTGATCAAGCAGTGACCAAAAACGGAGGTTCTCAACTAGATTTTAGAACAATCCTAAATAAAAAATTTTAACTTTTTAGGGCTAACCGTTTTTGAGTTATGCGAAATATGAACGAACGTACGTACGTACAGACGCCACTACGAAATTAGTCAAAATGGATTCAGGGATGGTCAAAATGGATATTTCCGTTGAAATCTGAAAACCGAAAATTTTCGCGATTACAATACTTCCTTTACTTCGTAAAAGGAAGTAATAAAAAAAGAATGTTTAATAAAAATAAATAAATACTGGAAAACTCAACTATACGTCCTTGAACAATGAATAATTTCTGTAAATATTGTATTATTATAAATAAACCAAACCAAGAAAAAAAAATTCACTCTGAATGAGCTCATCAATTATTGAGCAATTAATGAAATAAATTAATGTTAGTAAACACCCTTGGTATATCAATCGATGCAAGTCGTTGATCGTATCACAAGCGTCGGGAGAGCGAAGCAAGTACCTTTGGCCCATCTGTTGATGTGCGAATCTCGTTGGTAGATGTTTCAAGCCGCCGAAGTCCAATCCATTTCAGTTGGAAATGGTTGTAAATTAAAGTCAGGTTGATGAAAGAAGGCGCCTCCAAATTGCCAATAACCGAAAAGTCATTGGCGACTTGCAAAAAACCTTCATCAATGTCCTGACTATAAAGGACCACAAAATGGACTCACTCAGAAACTCCTACGTATTAAGTCTGACGTAACAGTTGCACATAAGCAATTAGATTACAGCTGTTAATTTAATTATACACTGAATTAAGCTTCATATAACAAAATATTATCAGCTGTTTTCCACCAACAATTAGTAATTTAACTTCACAATATTAAATTTAAAATTAAAATTTATATCACATCTAATTGAATCAAAGGATTTATCGTATTTCTCCGTTTTTCTAATAATAATAGATTATTCCAAATCTTTAAATCTAATTTTAGTTTTCAAGTATTACTTTCAAGTATTGTACCTGCTCAATTACCAGAAAAACATATAATGACAAATGAGCGACCATAACAACAATAAATTTATAAATTAAGACTAAATAAATAAATGTTATTTTTTTTGTATAAAAATAAAGGCAGGCTGTTGCTATTTCAATTTATTTATTACGAAGCAAATTTTCGGCCTACAAGCCATCCTCAGGCATCTCTTTAAAAGGCCCTTATTTAGTTCAATTTAAGCATTTTAAATAATTTTAGTATGTGTATGGTATTTATTAGAATATTTAATTCTGTGATATGTTATAAATTAACATATATGAATTATGTTTTTTTCAATTGATTTCAATTCCCTTCTTAGGACGGAACTTTCTTTAGTTATTAATAAAATTACATTCTTAACCCTCAACTGTTGATGAATTCTTTAGCTCAGGACTGACATGTCTCGCTTACTGATTCTTGTATAGCCCAGTCTGTCAGGCGCTTTAGATTTATTTTTCAACATCAACTCTTTGGATCTTTGTTATGTTGAAATTCAACGTAAATTTTTGGTGACTTATTAACTGTTTTTATAGAACTCAAAAATAATCCATTTCGGTCATATTTCCTTCAATAGTACATGGCATGTTGATAGCTGCTTCAGAGGTCACGCGACCTCACACCATCGAATTATCGCCTGCAAAGTTGGTTTCTTCGTCGATGGCTTTCATTTCTTGTTCTTATGAAAATGGAAACAAAATATAAGAAAAACTGAAGTAATTTTGTTCAAATTTAAAACCTTAAAAATGTAGATTTATTTAACTAAGGCGGCAAAAAACCGATAGCCTGACAGTTTTTTTCTCAACGAAAAATATAAAAAAAATAATGGATACGGTGGTCTGGGTGGCGGTCAAGAAAAATAGGTAAAACTATTGTAAATTTATAAAATGACGTATATAAGTATGGTATAAATACGAATGGAGTGATATTAAAATACATAATAAGAAAGTTGAAAAATTAAAACAGTAATTACTGATAAAGTAGTAAATTTAAATCAGATCAAAGATTATACTGATAAAGTAATAACAGATAACGTAATAATGCAAGAAATTATTCAATAAAAAGGTATTGAACAATTAAAATAATAATAAAAGCAATAAATATTCAATATGTATCCTTTATTATATCAGAGTTCCTATGGTAAACTTACGAAATGTGAAAATCATGTGAAAATCACTACTATAGCAAAAAAAAAAAATTGTTATAGTCTTCCATGTGTAAGAGCCGATTATTTTAAATGTTTTTATTGCTGTTTTATTTCTTTTATCTCATAAGTTCATGTGTAATTATTGTTTTACCTTTATAATAATACGTATAATCGTTACTTTAACATGGCAGGTTCAGACTTTCAGACTTTTTTTCGTAAAAATGAAAATTCTGCAATTTCTAATACCATAAAAGATTCGTAACTTTATTACAGGTTATATCAACCGAAATACTATCGAAAAATAACAAAAACAAAAAATCGAATTTTTCACATTCGTTTAATATGGGACCAACGATGCATAATGTCAACTGTTAAATATTCAATACAGATAAAAAAAAAGAAAGTCACAATATTGTTTTAATAATATGAAAATAGTAAGAGGCGATACTGAGAGACATTAAAACATATTTTAATTGGGTGTGCAAATAGTTTCTTTGCATTTCTTTAAGACTGAAGAATATAATTATCGAGTCTTAACATTGGGACGTGGCTATTATATTTTAAATGTTTTTTTTAAATCAATAGGTATAATATTTTATTATAATATTACCTAAGTTACATTATTTTTTTTTTTATGGTTTAGGTAATCAGAATATATCATTCATCTTAAATACGCCAAATTACCCCGTATGCAACAAGACGGGGATGATAATCCCTTCTCTAATCATTAATTTAGCTGGTTTATGTCGAGTATAACTTAATAACTAGATTAGTCAACCATTGAATTGTTGATTTAGGGATCAGCCAAGTTAATATGAGCCCCTGCTTGAAATTTATCTCCGGGATAACCGCAAAGGATTTTAGCTGTATAAGCAGATTTATGAAGTTTGCCTTCCTCGGATCTATACATATTTTTTTATTTTGTCATTAATGCACTATTTTTTTTTAAATTGTCTTGTGTACCAAGCTTGCTAAAGGAGGTGAACATTTGAACACTCGAAATCTTTTATGCGTTTCGATTCAGATCTTTTAACAAAAATAAAACTTTCACCAAAATTATGTGACTACAATGTCTATTATAACCGCATCTTTATGAAGGAAAAATAAATATGTATATCATTGGCATGAAATAATAAATCTCTGATATATGTCTCCTAAGAATAACATGAGAGCACAACTGATGTTAGTATGGTAGTTTTTACATATAAAGACAATATTAAACTCAAATATTGAATAATATTTAATATATAATAATATTAAATATTAAATATTAAACTCAAAAGAAAAGAAAATAACAAAAATATTTACATACACAGGTGTATGTTATTTATACATATATGGAGGATTGATAATTGAATAGATGGATGAATGAGTTGTATTTAAAGAATGCTAGGTAGGAGGCTTTTCGCTCGGAGATGGGTTAGAAATCCCAAAGGAGGTAGCATGAATGATCAATTACTTTTTAAGAGAAGTAACTTCTTTGAGAGGGGATATATGAATAGGGTGAGATGCCTTCAAGAAGTATCCGAAATAAATACTTCCATAGCAATACAACCCATGAATCTTTTAAAACCTATACCGGGCATGCTCCATTACTACATTACACCACCGTCGAATTTTTGAAATTATTCTTAAATAAGTTTGCCATGTTTGTTTTATGGTTAGAAATAAGCGCCTATAATTACAAGATGCTGATATATCGTACATCCAGATCGAAAGGGGTATCATTCAAAAAATCAGTTTTTGTTGGAACGAACATTAGACAGAGGTTAACATCTACAAAAAGTTCCCTGTAACACATTTTGCTCTCTATATATATATATGTATATATATATATATATATATATATATATATATATATATATATATACATACATATACATACATATATATATAAAAGCGCACAAACACACACACACACACACACACACATATATATATATATATATATATATATATATATATATATATATATATATATATATATATATATATATATATATATATATATATATATATATATATATATATATATAGCGTTTGTGTGTGTATTTTAATTGTTTTACTTTAACCTTATATTTACATCTATCAATTAATGTGCAAAGAATAATATGCTTGAATAGATGAGTTATAAGTAAGAAAAATCTTAAAAAGGATAGTCCACAAGGTTCCGGGTGACTTTTGTCAATATATCAACATACCTTCGCGACTACGTCAGATATAACCCATTTTGTTGCGATAAAACTTATTAAATATTATTGAATAAATATAAAGTCCGTCTCAGTCCGAGGATATTAGCTAAATGAAGAGTTGCAGTCGAGGTGAAACGCTCACCTTCGCTGAAAGGGTGTTGCGAGAGAAGAAGTATAAATATACAATATATAAAAACAAATTAGATATTATAATATTTAAGGTAAACATAGCATAAAGTCTCATCAACTGGGAATAATAGTAAGATATATGAGAGCTTCTGGGAACGCCATATTTGAATCTCATGAAGCAATTCTCTAATCTCTTTAATCTTAACTGAAGCTCAGCAGGCATTCCTTCATAAAGTAGGCATCCGTACTCAAGTCCCTACTTCTAAGTAAGTCCCCATTTAAAGTCCCCCCTACTAATACAGAAAGGATGTATGAACATGCGGATGTGTGCCTGACTCCTCCATGTCGGAATCATAGGAGAAGGTGAGACTGATAAATTTATTATAAGTGAGGCAATTAGTTTCAAAATCGACTCCATCCATTTCCAAACAATTTTCAGAAGATAACAAAAGTATATGATTGTGCCCAATTTGAGCTAGGTAATCTCATGAATTTGAACCCACTTGCATACTGGATTGAAACATGGATTGATCAATACGGCTTTGCTAGGTGATTGTGCATTGAGAACTTGTGAAAAAAATAATAAGGTTTTTAATAATAATAATGCCATTGAAGTAAAGTAATGGAGAGCTGACTACATGGATTAAGAAATGATTTTTCATGTTAGTCTTACTGAGTTCAGGAGAGATTCATTCTCTTATCGTATACGTTTAATATGCTATTAATGTCGTTTTGTAGATGACGAGACGCCTCGAGTATGTAAGTAAATTCAGCGTATTAAACCAAGAGATGGCCGTGCTAGCGGTAAAAAGGAAAAAAAAAATAGTGCTGAGATATGAAGTGCATGCGGACGTTTTGGCTCACTAAGTAGGAGCTCTTCAGGACTGCAAAGACAAGATATAGTATGAATAAGAATTTCATATTAAGATATTCAAAACAAAGCAATAAAAAGTGAAAATATACAGAAGGTATAAATAGTATAATAGTTTATAATGGTATAAATATTACAGAAATAAATATAAAAAAAAAACAATAAAAAATTACTTTCACCTTTTATTTTAGCTTATTAGGATGCTAAATTTCAGGGCAAATTCTAACCTTCCAATCTTCTTCTTCTTCTTTATTAACTACATAAACGACGTTTCGGACAGAAGTAATCAATTTTCATGTCTAAAAATAAAATATGCAATAATTACTGTACAAAAAAAAATAATAACCTTTATATAATAAATAAATGTTGTATACTGTCCAATAATTATTATTCAAAAAGATTAAATATCATTATGATCATTAAAAACATTGCTATAACATCACTGTATTAACAATCTAAAAACATTCCACAGTTCAGTCTAAGATAAAGAAGCAATGTGAGCGGACGCAATGGTATCCTTAGATAATTAATTCATTGATATGCAAATAGTTTGGTATATAGTTGTTGCATTAATTATTGTGAAATAAATTCAGAACTTACTATTTGCAGGTATAGTATAAAATAAATTTTAATTATATATTTTTATTTGACTGTTTCTCAATTATTTTATCAATAGTGATGTTCTAAGATTGTTTGTAATGGTTTTAATGATATTTTATCTTTTTGAATAATAATTATTGGTCAATATAGAAAATTTATTTATTATGTATTGTTTTTAAGGTTTTTTTTATTTAGTTATTGTTGACAAAGTTTCTGTATATTATGTTTTTATACTAGAAAATGGACTGGTTCTATCCGAAATGTCGTTGATGTAATTAATAAAGAAGAAAAAGAAGATAGAAAGTTTATAATTTTCCCTGAAATTTAGCATCCTAATAAGTCATGAAAACCTTTCGTCGCAGTTAGCTAGGATTTAAATCAAGATTTTTATTTTAACTGTCATTGGTAAAAATACTATCATTATTTTTTACTTTATTTTATTTTTTTATAAAGGGAACATCATGCTTGCTGCCCTGAAGAAAAGCTCTAAAGTGAATCGAAAAGTCGCCAAACATTAAATAGATTCGCTCTATGTTCTTCTTCAGTTTGACAGCCCCCATTCTCCTTGGCCTCTCCTAAATAAAAACATGACAAAAAAATTAATAATTGCTTTAATTATTTATACTTAGAGAATAAACTCCAAAGGCTTGGATGAGAATCAAATTGAGTTTTCGTAAAACTGCTATAAGATATTTATATTAATTTTAGGCTCACAATCAGTATTTTCAAGAACAGTGAGAAAAACACTATTAATTACTTGGAATAAACGTTTATGATAATTTGTGAAAGCATTTTTAGAACTTAAAAACGACTTTAGACCGAATAACAATATTTTAATATTTTAACATGCCCAGAGTTAGTAGCCTTCCTCCCAACCTAACAATAATTTAGATAACGAAATCTATAACAATATTGTCGACATTTTGGAGGTACGACAGCCTCCGCCATCTTGTCTAAGTCGCGTAATAGCTCCTTTGCTAAGGGGCTTCAGGTTTCATCCCCTTTTCCAAATCTTTGATTGGTCACTACGCACTTTTCATCGATCTCTTGACAAAATCTTGATGAAATAGCATTAATGCAATAATTTTCACATATATAAAAAATAAATATTGTTTATATAACAATAAACAACAACAACCCGATCGTAACATGACTATGGTTTTTGGAAGGAGACTTTTCCCAATGTGCTATCAATCATATATGTATAAGAAAATTAGTCGGAGAACTATTTTTATTTTACACAAATTTTATTTTTACAAAGTTCATCATAAATTATGCATGATGATCATCAGGGCTACTTATATTGCCTGGATCTGTGGTATAGAAACGTGGTGGAAAAAACATATTGTTACATAATATGGACAGTCAAAATTTAAAAAAATAAATAAGCATTGTTAAATATTACAATGTCCATTTTTAATAGCACAAAGCAATAGAGATAAAAATATCATTTATACCATATTTATGTATAACAAATAATAGCAATATAAATAAATAGAAAAAATAAAATTCAAATTAGAGATAAAATAAAACACAGCTATACTTATGAACGATATCTACACTCGCCCAGAGGAATATCGTACTGAGTTTTTCACCTCCAAGCAGCCATGCAAATAAAATTTATCTTAACTTAAAATTTGTTTACTAGTGCCAAACTTTTTTGGTTCATGGCATTAGAAATATTTTTGGAGTAAACATAAACCTAAAAAGCGTAATATTTCTTGGAAAAAGATTACTAATATTGTAGTTGCATGTTTAATTTCCAAAAGATTATTCAAAATAAATCTTGATTTCATTGACTATTTATCTTGATGGTTGTTAGCAGGTTATTATAAACAGTTTTTTCGACATGTAACCAAAGTTTTGGTTTAGCTCGTTGTCAGAGACAATCGCAATGCAGTAAAAAACATCCATATAAAATAAAAAGATTAAATTAAGTTCATTACTACTGCAAAAAATATGTGTTTAGTGAATTATCCTTATGGAGAAAAGGTTTATTGTTCATGTAGTATAGCAGGTGTGAAATGATGTTGCGTTTCAAACTTTGGAAGGTGTTTTCTTTTTTAATGAAAGATTTATTTCAATTATTTTATTCTTCTTGTAAAAGAATGCCTGACAGAAGTGACCTTTCAAAGTTTAAAAGGAGATATCACAGACTGAAGTATTCAATACAGTCAATAGTCAAACCTGAACATTTTACAAGATCTAGAATTAATTAATAATTAACAATATATTAATTAATTAATTAGGAATTAATGTATTTTGTATGAAGCATACGATTCCTATGGCATAGATCACACAATATAGGCAAGGGGTCGTGGGGAAGAAAGGTTTCTCATTCCTCAATATACTAATAATAATAATAATAATAATTATTATTATTATTATTATATCATAGCTGTTTCAACCCTTTAGGAAGATCATAGGGCTCAGTGGAGCAAGGAATGGATTGTGCTGAAGGATTAGGATGATGAGTAAGGCTCTCATTAATTTTGGATGAAGTAGGGTCTAAAACAAATGGGATGTTGAATTCATAATGTTGGGTTGTGGTAATTACATAGTTGTTAATTCCTAATAAGAGCAATTAATGATCATAACGGAAATTGCGGACTGCGTACCAGAAAAATGGATGGCACCGATTTTTCCGAATAGATCTGACAGTATTAATGATAATGTTTTTTTTAGTATAATGAAGCGTTTGTAGAGAACTGAGCAATCGGAAACGGTGAAGATATTCTTATCGAAACTTATGTAAACCATTGTTTTAATAGGACGAGTCCTAAATTCGTCCCCTTCAAGGTTTTTAAATCTGGGGACGGATTTCGGGCCGTATTTCGTCCTCTTATGTTTATATTATTTTCTTCGCCGCGTCTTATTTTCAATTTAATTTTAATGGAAAATAAATTCGCATTTTTAAATAAAATAATCAATAATTAAAATTTGTTGATTATTTTATTGTAAATAAATTTCGTTTTGGGGAGTTATTCGTCTTTATATAAATGCCTCTTCTAATTAATAGTTAATTGTGAATTTCATTGGGGGAAAGTATTGCAGTTTATTTATTTAATTAGGTAAATATTGTTATTGTTTACTCAGTGGAAAGATTATTTAGTTATTATTTAGTACGATACCAACTACTGCTCCTGTAGAACAGAGCTCCTCGTATTAACTTTTAAGAAATTTTACACTTTAGGGGACGATGTTTGGCCACCTTCCCTTAGTCGGTTACTGAGATTTGTTCTCATTTATCATAGTTTAGTTGGCTTAACACTTTTGTTAAAGAATTATCATATATCATTGGAAAATTATTTGATGATTCCATTGGTGGCTAATTGCTTTTATTGAATAAAAGCTTGACAAAGCAATTTGCCAAACATCCATTCCATGTGACTGGTAATATAATTACTATGTGTGGGCTAGACTACTTGATATAACACATCTTACGTCTACAAGTCAAAGGATACTCAAGAATAACGGAAGCTAGATTCACACGGGATGCAACCCTAACAAATTATCGTGTAAGGGTGCTATGCATTTATAGGATTTGACTGTAATTTATCCCTAATGATGCTTGAATAAAGGAATCTTTGACAGGTTACTTATTAACTGCGACTTGAGAAACTTAAGGTTTTTGGTCTATAGGCGTTTCAAAAGTTAACTAATTATAAATTTTGCCTCTTAATCAAGCCATTCTCTCATTATTAATGCCGAGCAACATTCCAGAGACCCAGGCCTGGGAATCACCCGACATTTCTCTGTCGCCTTGGACCGGCCTGAGATTGATGACAAGACACCCCCACCGCTCACCCCACCTTCCTCTGATCAATCCGTGCGGAGAGATATATGTCGGGGGTGAACAAGTTCTCTACCTGTCCTGGAGCCAATACTTCAAGTCCTGTGGGTTTCTTGCTTCGAAGACAACTTTAAGAGACAGAGATCGTCCTTTGAGAGTTTTTGTTACCTTGAATAGTTGATAAGTAATTCTTGACATGAACCAGGAAGACAGTCAGTAGTCTCTTTTTTGACTTACTTCAGTTTACTTAGTTCAGTTCATGATTTTAATATTTCTGTGTTAAAATGTCAGAAACGGTAGTATGCATGGAAATGACAAAAGAAAATAATCAGGTGCGGTGCGCACATCACACAACTCCCCTTACTACCCTGTAATAATAATCTTTTAAAGATAATTTTAAAAAGTTCACACACACATTACTTGAAATAGACTCATCAGCATTTACTTACTAACGTCTTCTCTCACAAAAGTACAACAGAATAGTTTTTTAAACAATTTTGGTACTTAAATTCTGTATACTATATATTTTAGGTTTGTCAAGCTGAAAATATATTTTAAAAGTTTCGGTTTAGTTTCTTTGGAAGTTCCATTTAGTTTCTATTGCAAATATTTAGTTTCCATTCAATATTATAAAAGTATAAATTATTAAGTTAATTTCTATTTTCATATTCTTAGGAATAGGGAGGACGATCGCTCCTATCCGTCTCCTTTCGGACTCGCTCGGCTTTCCACCTGGGGTCTTGTTGTCCTTACAAGATACGCTGTATCTTTGCTAATACTGGTACGATTTTGATTATTCTTGTTTTGATTTTAGAGAACTTAATTACCTTTCATATGATCGTAAACACAATTTACCATAAAATATATAATTTTTTAGCTATGCGCAAATAAAATATTCTTTTCATCATAACTTTTTCTCTTGCATTACCTCAGTGGCTTACTACATATATGAAAAGTTAAAGGGATTTACGAAGAATAATTTAGGCGAGTTTTTCAAAATCGCCAGAGCAGTTTTCGAGAAAATTATAAAAGCGTGTAAAATCGATTATAATATTGATTTTGAAGAAAAAGTTGCTGTAACATCACATGCATTTACGAGTTCATACCTTAATTACGTAATTTCAATGTTTTATAACTTTTCGTTTTTGAGCTAAGCTGTTCAAGTACACACAGACACACGGACACACAGACCATTTTGCGAGTCTTGGTTACTTGGACTTCTCAGTACTTAGGTGATGTTGTGAGAGAACAAGAACTATAGAGCCTATCATTATCATAATTTTAATTTTGGTTTTGTTTTTATATATGTGAAATTACTAGAGGTAGAATTTTCCCAAAACTTGTTTTCAACCTCAAAGTGAATTTCAAATGACCGCAAAAACAAAAAAAAAAAGTATGAGTCTGATAAATGTTTCAATCATAGTTTAGCAACATGGTTTCGGTAATTTCAAATGAATTGACCCAAAGTAATTTCCTTAAATTAGTGATTTACTCGTAAATCTACACCTACAGAAGTAATTTAATGTAAGAACTAATTTTGTTTCTAATAATAATAATACCTATACCTAGGGAACGGGGTAGCTCAGTGGGTAAGGCACTGTGCTACTAATCTCAAAGTCCCGGATTGGGGCAGATAATTATTTATTCTGTATTCAGCCGTGGATCGACCATGTGGGATCGGGAGACCCTCCTGGGGCTCACCCAGCCTCTATAAAATGGGTACCGTACCGGAGGAAATACTTGGCGGTTGAGCATGATCTTCGCCGAATTATCTCCTTGCACAACCGTTGGTCTAGAAACAGTACGGTCCTTCCCAAGTTCTGAACCCGAGACCCTTATCGGGTTGTAGTGGTACAGGGTATACCTAGTTATAGGAAAAACCTTAGAAATTCACTTTATTAAAATGTGCACCAATCATCATTCAGTTGCATAACATTGAACATGATTCAGCAATTATTTATATAATTGCAGGATGCTGCATAACTTACTCTATTATACATTAATCATTGCAAAAACACTATGTGAACTATTTAATTTTAATTTCAAACCCTCGCTGAAGGATATCATATATGCCTGTATCCACGTGCAAATTAAATGAGGAAGAAAATACATCTCATACATTAGCTAGGTTGGTTGTTTTATTTCAAGGCACTAAACATCGTGGTGCCAGGTACATTTATAAGATAAATTTAATCAAAATAATTAACATCTTATGAAACAAAAACAAAAAAAAACAGCTGCTAGACGATGCCAAGTATTAAAATGTTATACATGTAAATACTTAGGAAAGAATGTTCTTAATTAACAACAGACAATTTATAATTTATAAATGGTCCAGAGTGGTATAAATTATATTTGTTCTTGAAAAAACTCATTAGGATGCAGACACTTTCTGGTATCAGAATTCCATCATAATTAAATTAGGATTCTTAATTTATTTAAAATCAGTAACTTGGTTTATAATATCTTTTTTAACAGTAGAACTATGAACGCTATTTTATTAAAAATTATTAACACGGTTTATACTAATTTTATATCGTATGTGTGGTTTTCGCCGAATCATAACAATACTAATTATATTAATGATAAAAATGGTATTAAATATTTAGTTTTCGCTTCATGTGTTTTTGCTTACACCTCAAGGAAAAATTGGGGTACGTAAAAAGCTCTGAAATTCCGAAACCATTTGAAAGAACATTTAAAAAAAATCTTCAAGGTTTCAGGCGTTAAAAAATTCAAATTAAAGTTTGTTATAATTGATACTAAAAGGTAAAAAAGTCGAATATATTTGAACTTGTAAAATTGCTGGCAGATTTACACAGCTTTTGTAGGATATAAAATCTAACAGAGTTTGAAATAGTCCCTTTACCTATAATAAGATGCGCGCTTTAGTAATCGATTTCTTCATTTTTTACATAAGGTATGATTATTTTTGTAAAAAAAAAAATAGAAACTTTTTTTCCGATAGCTATTGAATAAAAAAACTAAGAGATACAGAAAAAACAAGGCAAAGAGAAAAAAATTAGTGTTTTTCAAAGAAGAACATGGACCTGTGGTAAAAAAAAAAGATAAACATTTTTAGAAATAATTAAAAATTGTTAAAAATGTTAAAAAAATGTTACGCTTACTCTTCTCCGATCTTAATTTTATTCATTGAGCTTTAAATGTTTCCTGGTGTGATGCATTATAAAAAATTAATTTTTCTGTGTAGGTATAACAAATTAATCATTTTATTTAATGCTCAAGGAATATTAAGTGTAACAATTTCCCTCACACTTCTTTAATTTCATTTTTTTAAAAACATTTCTAAGCCATAAAAAACAAAATAAATATTTGTCTACCTTTTTTTTGTGCCACAGATCCACGTTAATCATTAAAAAACACAACTTTGGACATTCTATTCAAGAAATATACTCTAAAAATTGTGCACATTTTTCATTCCGTGCTCAATATCTTGAAGTACGTGGTTATATATTTAGTACATAGTTGTATATTTTGGATGTTATATATTTATTGCATTTATGCTATATAATTTTACATATTATTTAAATAAATTGTAAAATTATTGCATATGCATATTATCTAATTGTATTTTTTTAGTTTAGTTGTAAAATAATTGTATTTTGTATATTGTTTAGTTTAATTATAAATTAATTATATTTTCAAGTTTAATTTAAGATTCAATATTATTGACTTTTTTTTTTATTTTTTATTATTTTTTTTTTTATTATTTTTTTTTTTTATTATGTTTATTTTGTTTTGTTAATTTGTCTTTTGTTTACTTATTTTTCTTCTTATTTTATTCTTTTGTGTATTGCTACGTTTATTTTTCTTTCCTATTTCTTCAATAAACATTTTAATGATATAATGTAACTCAAACATTAATATATAGGTAGTATGCTTATTGCAACATATAATATATGGATCCTGTAAGTTTAATAAATACACGACCTTCCCATAGGGTTACTATGGAAGGGGAAAAAAAATTAATGGACATTAAGGATACCAGCAATTATTTAACTTAGTAAGTAATAAGACTTTTATTTTCTCTTTTGCACATAAATAATGATAATAGATTTAATAATCACTATAAAGTTTATCTTATATATACATATATATATATATATATATATATATATATATATATATATATATATATATATATATATATATATACAAAATAGTGTGACTAAATAACAAGAATACAAGTGTTACAAGGGCTGCAACAATTACAGAATCATTTGTGTGAGGTTGGCCTGGACTTGGACTTGACCCACTTGTACTCATTCTCTAAATGAAGGTGAGAATCGATAATTTTTATCGACTATAAATCGACTTCCTAAACAGTTTTCTGACCAAGCTTAGAAAATTATAGAGAATTATAGAGAAAATTATTATTATTACCGTGCGATTTCACGTGATTCAGGCACTCTGACTAAACTTTTTCTGTCTAAGTGTTTTTTATTGTCCACAGATCCGGCTTCTTTTTGTTTTTACTTCTTTCAGTTTTTTGTTCTTTACTTAAGTAGTAATTAAAATTAATTGCATGGTCGAATTAGGCAATCCCATACTTCAGATATATCGATAGCTCAATCCTAGTCGAAAAAAATTTAGCAATTCATTTTTACAGAAGTGGATCAAGAGGTAGTTTAAACTGGGGGGGGGAGGCTATCAGCGCAGGGCAAGGGAACTTCTTCCTCCACCTCCTCCAATAAAAGTTTTTTTACCTATTATACTGTAGTAAACAGTATTATAGAAGGTGAATACAATCAAAAAGTAGAAACAAATATGTTTTACTTAACCTAATAATAAAATTTCGCACGAAAATTGCCGCCCTCTAAATTTCGCCGCCCGAGGTAAGTGCCCTCTTTGCCCTCTCCCCTTGTTCTGGCTCTGTATCAGGGTGACCATAGAATTTTGGATACTCGTAGATCAGAGGTTATGCCATACATTTTTTAAAACTATTTTTTAATGCTTGTATGTATTCTTCCTTTGAAGCATCAACCATTTTTAATTTGGAACGCATATTTATAAGGGGGTGAAGAAAGTACGATCTATAGAATTATATGATTGTATTGTCTTATCCTGGCTCAGAAGAGATGAAAATTTAGTTTGTAATTTTATAAATATCCAATGTTTTGCATTGAAAACATAAAATGTGTTCTTTTTGTGTAAGAACACAAAAAATTTAAAAATGTGCAATTTTTAATAATAACAAATAATAAAACTTACATGTGTTTATCAGAATTCATTAATTTGTGCAAATGAATTGTTTTGCTGGATTTAAAGCCAGCGGAAAAAAGTGTAATTGCACGAGAATCCGGGCTCTATACTCATAAGTTTGTTTTTTTCCAAATTTGAATTTTAGTTTTATTGATATAATAATTTGACAAAGCCAGGGCTACAAACATTTACAATACACTCAACGGATATGTCATGAGATCAATACAATAAGGCGCATGTTAGTGCAAACAACAGAATTTACAGGAAAGGTATAAAATAACAATGGAAAGGTTTCCACCCTTTGCCGTTTTAAAGGGGGTAATTTAATCCTCGAGTCCTGTAATTTAACCGTAAAGTCTCAAAGCTGAGGCCGGACTCAATTGTATCTTCTCTGCTTTACTCAAATCTCAAATACACGCCTCACTCCTTTGCCAAGATACTCGAATTACATCCAATTATACCTGAAAGGAGAAAATGACAATATACTCAATAGTTCTGAACATTCCTGTTAAAGTTCAATTAATTATGTAATTATTTTGCTATTGTTTAATCTATTAATCTATCTATTGCCATTTGTGATGTACATATTTTTTAACGTTTGTGATGTCTTTTTGCATAATTTTTTTAAAACTTTGTATATATGGTATGAATGGATTCTTACTGCCCTAATTAATACCTACTGTCCTTGAGCGTGGTAACGTAGGTTGTATTTGTTATTTCTCAATTAAAACTTTTATCTCAGAACATTTTGCATTGATATGTTTGGAAATATAATTCATTCATGTATCATATATATTTATATATACATAAGACTCCTGTAATTTAACTTGGTAATACAAAGAGACCCATTATCAAGTACTTCCTTTTATAGATATTACATGATACGATGCTCCTTCACATCACTTTAGCTTCCAACGTTTCGGAGTAATATCCCATCTTCAGGAATGTTTTTTTTCAGTTTTTTTTTTTTAAATTATGACAAAATAATATTAATAATAAAATGGCTAGTTCTGTATATGCTTACAAAGAAAAATTAAAAAAAATTAACAATAAGCTGAGTTGATGCTTCGTGGTTCATTCTTACCCCGAAACGTTGAATGCTAAAGTGATGTGAAGGAGTATTGGCGGTACAACTTTACGATGCAACCTTATCAGTAGCGGCCACCGCACTAGCGCTCTCTAGCGCCATTTGTGCTCATTTACAGCTTTGTATTCAATTGTAAAATTAGTATTGGAATTATTAAAATCATTACTGCTTTAATTAGATATTATTTAAAATTATTAGAGCTATCGACTTAAGGGATATACGAAACCCCAATGGATTATTTTTTTTTCGTAATTCGAATTCCTTTTCAGACGAAATTTGAATTATTACTGCTTTAATTAGATCACAGCCGTTCGCAAAGCTCGCTCAAGCGATAAGGAAACCCTCAACGGATCCTTTTCAGTTGAGGTCGAACCCTTAATTTAAACTATTACTACTTTAAGTGCTACTTCCCCAGTCCATCAGAAGCCGACAGCACTAATAATTTAAAATAATATCTAATTAAATCAGAAAAATTTCAATGAATACGAATTTTACAATTGAATTGAGCAGTTTGTTTGCACAAAAGGCGCTAGAAAGCGGTAGTCCCGCGACCGCTGCTGATAAGGCGACTGCATCATAAAGTTGTACAGCATTGTGTAATATCAATAAAAAGAAGTACTTGATAAACGGTTTTTATTATTAAGTCATATAATATAATTTATTCATTGAATAAATTTAAATGCATGCATAACAATTACTATTTTATTTTTATTTTATGATTTTTTTTTTTTTATCTTTCAACTATTTGTTCGCTGTAGCTGTCTAACAAATGAGTGACAATAAATGTGATTGATATAATAGATATACGTGGCATGAGATATGACCCAGCACTACTTCTTTCCGGTCTTCAATTAGTCCTTTAATTCAGGAAAAAGAGATCTCTCGTCCAGTACCTTTTTATTCTTCTCCTAATGCTCATGCCAGCCATAGCTATAAATTTATACATATACTTTTATAAGTTGGGCCAACCTCACTCCGCCAGTGACATTTTCATTTATTTTTCCCATAGTTCCTTATTACGCTTTTAAATACTTGATTGTCTGAAGATTCCCTTTTTTTCTGCAGATATCCGTTTTAAGGAGATGTATCATACATCTTCAATTTTTGCTTACGCTTTCCTGTATATAAAACATATAGAAACGGGAGGTATTGCGATCTTCAAAATTTTCAAATTCCAGTTTTCAATGGAAATACACGTTTCAAAGCCCCCTGTGTTTAAATAACCAAGTCTCGCAAAATGATATGTGAGTCTCTGAGTGTGTATGTGAAGAGCCTCAAAAGCTCAAAAACAAAACGAATAAATTGTATTTGTAATTAATTGTTCAGCATCAATTTTGAAATTATCAATTAGTGAGTTACTCAAATTGAATTGAATACTTGTATCTTCTTCGCCAATTAACGCACCTGAGGGAATTAATTACATTTGAGATTAATTTCACTGATTTAGTTTTTCTTTTAAACGGTTAGCGAAATATGGTTGCTTATTAATACAGCAAAAAAAAAATTAAATTAATTAATTCGATTCTTATTTCCAAAATGTCTTTTAAAAAGGATACAACACATGTTATTGATTCCATGATATAAAGCATTACTATTTATTAATTTATTGTATTTTATTTAATAGTCCATATTGCGATTATGCTGTAGAATGCGCCTATAGATCGCTGGGGTAAGGCCGTTCACCTTCGAGGCAAACTAGTTTCCATAGCCTTGTCAATCCTTTTCTGACCTCAAAATGGCACGTAAGTACCATCTGCCCTTAACCTCATCGAATTCGTATAATGGTCGTCTATGATGGTATAATAAAGATGATTATTAAGTTGAGGATCAGCAATTTACGAAAGCAAATATTATTATTAACGTAGCCAACGTTTTGGTCGAACTATCTTCAGGACAATAAGAAAGGCATATAAAATCAAAAAAATAATATGTATAGCATTGATGGTAATAATAAATATAATAATTTTAATTAAAACTTCTAAGACAAGTACATGGAAATGTTGCAAGATAGAAAAAGATAGAAGAAAATTAATAATAATGAGTCCTCCAATGAGAGTACTCCAATGAGAGTAATAAGTCCTCACCTAATGTAGTTTCCATATTTTTCAGTAATTGTATTTGCTTATATAATTGTATTCTTCATTTCTTTATTTTTTATTTTTATAGATATAGAAGCTGATATTCATACTATTATATAAAAGAACAACCCGCTTTTCGTTTGTAACCGCTAACAGCGAAAACTATGGAACCGATCTTTACCAAATTTTAACTACATCCTCTTCATGGTCTCCGTGGTCTCCGTCTTGCCAAAATATAATCTATCGATTTTTCATTAAAATTTTGTTAAAAAAGCGAATAATAAATTGTTAAAAGAAAAAGATGTCCAACTTGCGTACGTGTCATAGCCATGTCAACTTCATATTCGTGGAAGCAAGTTGACTACAAAATAAAATGGGAAGATAAGGAAAACAAAATAGTGTGAAAACGTGAAACTTTATTGTCGTAAAATAAAAATATTAAGACTTGTTGCAAACATTGAAAGGGCAAACAGAAACGTCGGAATAGATCTTCGTTGGGAATGTTTCTCCCATCGCCAATTGCGTGTAGGATTTTTCAGTACTGGAAATTCTAACAATCAAATCATTTTAATACCAACGTGAGACAAATCTCGAAATATAATATATTCTGTTTTGAAGTCCTGTCCAATGTATTTCTTCTCTTACAATAATTTCATTATTGGTAAAATCATAAAGCTCAATTATTGCAAATGTGTGTATTGTTGCATGTTCCAGTGTTGGAAAACTAAGGGATTTGTTTGAATATATGCAAAATGGTATCACCAAAATAATTTTTTATCCAAGAGCATTGCAATGAACTTAAAATTTAATAAAACGATAATTACAATCTACGTGATCTTAAACATAGAAGTAATAATGCTTTAATTTAATTTTACATATATACAATAATTTATATCAATCCTTTAATTGTGTCAATTTAATCACTCTCTCTCGTTTTTTGTCGACCGAGATTAAAAATAAAATAACACAGGCTTTAATCTTCCCTCTTGTTACTTCCTTGTACGAAGTGAAGGAAGTATTGTAATCGCGAAAATTTTCGGTTTTCAGATTTCAACGGAAATATCCATTTTGACCATCCCTGAATCCATTTTGACTAGTTTCGTCCTGGCGTACGTACGTCCGTTCGTTCGTATTTCGCGTAACGGTAGAAAGTTGAAATTTTGTATTTAAGATTGTTGTAAAATCAAGTTGTGAACCTCCTTTTTTGGTCACTGCTTGATCACCGGAAGTGGTATTTTCCATCAAAAATTATATTAAAATACGATGCAAAACTTCTCAAAGTTAGTATTTATAACTTATACATTGATTTAAATAACATACTAGAGTTTGGTCTAAATTGGAAAACTGGAAGCGGTACTTTACTTGAAGGTCATATTAGACTTTCATCATAAATTATATTAAAATATTATGTAAAACAGCACAAATATGGTAAATAGGACTTTTAAATCGATATGAATGTATTTACCATATTTTAGTTAAAATTGGTGAGCGGAAAAGGGATTACATGGAGGTCATAATGAGCTTACATCTAAAATTATATTTAAATTAAATATATAAATCATATGTTTCGGTAATAAAGGTTACAAACGCAATTTAGTTTCCAATCCAATTAAACATTTTTATTACTTGTTTTAAGTGTTAAAATTAAGTGTAAAATACTGGTTTTCCTCCCCATTTGTGTGCGTGTGTATGTCAATAGATGGATGTCGGGACGCCGAGTGTCGTTTTTGAGATACTGCTATCTTCGGAAACTAGTAACCAAATTCAGGATCACTTTTTGAGCCACTAATTTATAGTTTAATAGGCGTACAAGGAAGTCACGTGTTGTCCACATCAGATATTTTGGTATTGTGACTCGGTCTACATCGACAAATCTGATATTGAGGACGCCAGAATCCAGAAAGCCCTTCACTCAGCTGTCCGGTTCATTTTTCGAGCCAAAAGAGACGACCATATCACTCCATCTATGAAGGAGTTAAGCTGGTTGTGGGTAAAACAATATCGCAGACTTAACCTTATGTGCTTAGCTAGAAAAGTACAAGACTCAGGGGTTCCTGAGGATCTAAGAGAAGGATTGTGGAGGTACGTAGTGAGAGGTGGCACGGGGCATTCCAATTGCCAGCCTACCGGACTAATTCTTTTAGGAATGCTTTCCAGGTTGCGGCAGCGAGAGAGATCAACCGGCTTCCAGTAGAGATCAAATTCGCATCCTCCTTCCGCAAGGCTTGCCTTCGACGATTCCTGTGTGCATAATCTTTCAATATATATCTAGTTATTCCTTTCCCTTCCATAACCCCTTTCTCCTCCCCCTTCGATTTATTTATTTATTTCATTATTATTATTAATTAAATTTATTCTTATTTTATTTATTTTTCGTATACTTCATATCATTATTTTATTTTTTCTTTCTTTATAAAAATATATCTGGGTTACAAAATATCATTGTTGAAATATATCTGATATTCAAATAGATTGGTATAAGTAGATTTCTAAGCTTATGCATTTGCCTGTAAGAAAGATCCACAGGCTCTAAGACAATACAAATTCTCTCTCTCTCTCTCTCTCTCTCTCTCTATATATATATATATATATATGTATACTACTCTAACTAGCAATAGCGAAGCATTGCCGGATCACTAGTGATTAGTATACTTATTTTTGTGGTAGTAGTCGAAGATGATTCATTAGGAATACGATAAAATTTCATTTCATGTTTTCATTCTCTTTCAGGTGTTAATTTGGGTTGGTGCTAACCGAAAAAAAAAATAATAATTCACTCCCTAAAATTGAGGAGGGGACGATTTGGGGAAGATTCAGGACGGCTGAGACAAGATTGATCTGCTAAGGGAGCTCTTATAATGAGGATATCGACCTACCACCTCCCCCAAAGGAAGTACCCTCAAGATCATTCTTTAAGTGCCAATCGGCAGCAGTCTGGCTCCGCCTCTATTCCTGAATATCTTTCAGGGAGTTCACTTTGTAGCGGGAGCCTCCGCCCTTTGTGCGGGGCCTACAGGGAGGGGGGTTAGAATATTCTCCCGGAGCCACGTGACATTCCACATGGGGGAACGAGGGACAGCACGTTGAGAGGGATTCGTAGTAAATTATCTCTTCTTAAATTCATCGATCTATTTCCACAACAACCTGTGTTGTCCAGAAATCTCTTAATTTACACCCTTAGAGAGATCCATGAGATCTAAACAAGTTTATTGTCGTCTTCTTTTATTTCTGATAACTTTGTATGATGATGAACCACTGAACCAGATGATAGCTCTCGAATGTATAGAAAAAATTACTCTTGGCTGTATAGAAAAAAAATGTATAGAAAAAATTCTCACTTTATAAATTTGTTTATGGCTAAATAATCATTCTCAACATTGTGTTTGAAATAAAAAATACATTGAACCTTTCCACTTTAGCAACTTGGCTCTGAACCATTTTAGATGAAACTTTGGAGGTGCGTTGTATAAAGTTCAGATTCATGAAAAATGGAATGAATTTCGAGATAATATCTTCAGACATAGAAATAGTCCGATACACGGTCTTAAGATAATTAAATTGGATCGAAACACATTTTAAGTGACTTCAACTTTTAGGTATTAACTTTAAACATGGAATTTCATACTTTCAATAATATTTCGTCATTAATGAGACTGACTGCTGTATATACAAACTAATTGACGATTAACTGACTATAGTAAATGTTGAAGTGCCGAACCATCAATGTCATAAAATCCTTAGGAGAGTTCGTCCGAGTCCTTCGTTTAGACCCGCTAAACACTCACAACCGTTCAGTATTGCGAGTACTGTATAGCCGGACTCTTGTCTATTTCAAAGTTATATCAATCGATACTTTATGAGGTGAATATGAATAAATAAGGCTAAATAAATACAATCATTAAGACTGGATAAATATTATGATTTCTATTTTTTCACATAAACATCCTTGGTACGGGACCCACTCCCTAGTTTTTTATGAAACCTTATAATCTTAACTACGTTGACGTACTGTAACGTATTTTGATGCTTTAAATACCAAGTTATATTCCTTTTATTTAGGCCAAGGAAAACTTGACTCATTTATTTCTGCAAATGGACAACAAACAATGTTTTTGTAATTATCGTATTGAGTGTACTACTAAATGAATATATAAAAACAGGTACCAACGTTTTTAATTAATTAATACCTACATAATATTATTACAATCCAATTTTAACCCAATATAGTTTGTATAACAGAAAATATGGATTTTATTTAACTTTCTTGTGAAATCACACGCCCCGCCCTCATTCCAAAATGATTTCTGATCCTATTTTAAAGTATGCCCAACTGACTAATGACGATACCATTCCTAGTATTTAGAATATACTGACGAAAATTCTACCTTCGAGGAAATCTTAAACCGGGATCTTTGATGAAAAACATCCGCTTGGATGAGTTTTTGCATCTATCAGCTAATCAAGACTCCTGGCTAACACTGCTGACTTTTTGCTTCCATCAGAACATCCAATAATTGGTTTCTTCTTCAACACTATCAGAAATAAATGCTCAATTATACGCTCGTTACTATAGCTTGAAGGTTCATTTAATAGTTTCAATAGTGTTTGTTTTGCAATTACTTTTATAAATAGCTGATTCGCAATTATAATTATTAATAATTATCGGAACAATATCAGCTGATATTAGAAATAAACAAAATTTCCATTTCTATGGTTTATTCATACCAAAACTTACAAAACTTGGTTAGTAGACACATCCCTATCGATTTTTTTACTACTGAAACATATTTACTATGGATTACCACTTTATACTTCACTTTATTTTTTAATCACGAAGTGTTCCAGGAATGCTACGTTTGAGGAGGCCGGAAGAGAAGAAGGGGAGAAGGGAAGGTCCAGACCTCGAAAGGGGATCCACCTCGGCCGATCAGGTTTTATTTCTTACCTTCTAAATTTACTCTAAAATAAATTTGAAAGCAGTGGAGTAAAATTATCAGTGAATTTATTACTAATGGTGGTTTGTTTACAATTACAATATTGTTCTAGGGCAACGAACAGAGACTGATTTTAATGTTAGCAATTTTGTTGCTAAACTGGCGTGGCGACTGCGATAATATAGACTATTTACCAATTACTTTATTTGGTGTTTTATGAATTGCATATGTGCTATTGAACAGTGAACTGTAAGTAAAATATTGAATTTGATCCCAGATAGTCCATTAGGTACTTATGTATTATTAAAAATTTGACGAGTGCCAAAGAAAATTGGTCCCTGGTTTCTCTCCCCGGCCTAGCATTTGAGTTCCAAATGAAGTATATGTTACTGATTGATTAATGAGAGGAAAAAACATAAAGATAAAAAAAACTACTATTAGTTTATTATCGAAATATTCCAAGAAACAGTTGATATTCGAAAGCCTCCAGTCATCAGGAATGAAAAACAAATAAATTAATAACAAAACTTTTACAGCTCAACTCAACAGCCGAAATAAAACTAACTGTTTTTGAGATGATCAAAACAGTTGAACACATACTGATGGGAGATAACATTAGAACAGCTAAGAGAGATTACATTTAAACAGCTGATTAGTAATTTCCGATCAACTGAAAATATACATTAATTAAACATAAACACTTCGACATATCGACCATTAACTTTAAAAAGTGAAATATTATTTAATCATTAAAAAAATTAAAATAAATACAATAAAAATCATATCTTAAAAAAATTAAAATTATTAATTCAAAAAGACAATCTAGGTGAATGCACCACATAAAATACCTAATAGATTGAAAAATAATTAAATAATTTAAGTAATAAAAATGAAAACCACATCTTATAAAAACTAAAAAAATATTAATTTAAAAAGACTATTTAGTTAAATATACAAGTGTAATCTAAAATAAAAGTTTCAAAATTAAAACAAATCAAATTTCTGCTTACAGATTTATAATTTATGGAGAAATCCAAATTCTGTACAATGCGCATAGCTTCAAAACTCTTTCTTTATGATAACCCATTTCCCTACCTTTGAATCACCCGAACCTTTTCATAATCAAAAATCTGTTTAAATGTTTTTGTCTATTGTGACAATTGGTTCATTTCTTTTGCGCAGAATTAGTTTATCTTAAATAAATTTGCGAACTATGCGATTATATACACACATTATACTGAGGCTAGAAATTATAGAATGTGCTCAGTTAAGCAGACCTAAAACCCTGCCATTGAATGCTCATATACAATAGTATTATCCCTAAGCTCATCAGTAAGTTGACGCATTGTTCCCACAGGTAACGCCTCAGGACATTCTCTCACAAATCATTTATGTTGCCTTGTAAACTAACAATAAACCATGAGAAACATCATAAAAGCTTAATTGGAGATGTCTTAAAAGACGAAATAGTGGGGGTCTAGCCTTCGAGATAGGCGAAAATAAAGCATTCAAGGTTAGCAGCTAAATAAAATAAGAGTTGAAAAATTACAGAATTACATTTAATCCTAAGTAAAACAGTACAACAATTTCATGTTATTATTATTTACTTAGAACTTTGAAATTTATTTTGGTTAAAACAACATTTTAATAAAACTGATTTATTTACAAGAAATTAGGGGTCTGGAACAACAGACATGAAGAATAAAACGATTTTTGATGAAACTTATTTGTTAAGCTCCAGTAGGTAAAGAGTTGTGAAGCACGTATAGTATTTAAATAAAATATATTATAAAGTATTGTATATATTTATGATAGAAAGTAGGGGGTATAACAGGTAAATAATAATCAGTAAATAATAATTTTAAGCAACGTCTGCAAGCAATTTCGTTATTCTTGGTTTAAATGCCGTACCAATCAAGATCAATAATGTACCTATATAATGGTCTTATTGAAAAAAATATTAATCCCTCTCAACATTTGAGGTTGTACGTTTTCTCGAATAAAAAAATAAAAAACTGTCTCCGAGAATACTGTACCACTTTTTTTTATTTATTTAGTATCAAAGCCACTCCTGGTTAACTCTTGGCACTCGATATTACCATCCGCCATTTTGTTTCAAATTTGCGGCCGATTAAAGTTTTTATGTACCCATATCTTGGCAATTTATGAAGATAGAGGAAGCAAATGAAGTTTTTTGGAATCATCGCCAAAGTTGTATTTTTTTTTTCTTTCATAGAAACCCAACTATAGTATTTGAAATCACATCACTCACTTTTAAATTAAAACACAATTTTCGCTTGCGCTAACGTTTGTTTTGTAGTTTTTTTTTATTTCAGAAAACATTTTTGCCTATAGTTTAATGATTCCTTACACTCCCTAAAATTCATAAACAAGAATACCAAAATTAAAGATAATTTATTTTAATCGCGAAAAAAAAATATTAATTTCCTTGTTTTTGCCTGTTTATTGTTATTACGCCACCTAAGGGCCACCTAAGGACCACGCGTGTATCATTTCTTGGCTTCCTTATTAGCCCACATTCTCTTTATTTTATCACTCCTCTCTACTCTTCTTTTCCACTACAAGGACCTTAACGTATTTTCTGAATTTTTCTCTGTCCTGTTATTCTTTTTCTGTAATACCAAGTGTTGTTATTTCCTCTTTCATCTATCTTGTCATTTTCTCTGTTATTTCATCGGTATCCTTTGATGTTTCTTACTCCCATCACCTTGTCGAGCATCTGTTTGTTCAACCTTGCTTGTTTATAGTAAATGAAAGACATTTTTGGTAGCTATTATTTTTATTTATCAACAATTTGTTTTTTTTAATGACGAACTACCCGTATCGGGAAATGAAATAATTATCAAAAAAATGGATCATCGGATAAAAAAAAAATAAAGTGATAAATTTAAATTTTTTTATTATTTTAGATTGATAATGTCCTTAACTGAGGTCGAAACAAGAAGTACACACCTGGAGAACATTTGACCATTACGAAAAATATTTTTTCTTCAAAAATTACCAGAGGTCTCAAAATGAAAGAAATTTTCCAATTATATTAAAGCAACTTAAAATGTAAAATACTTAAAAAAATTAAAATTATTGACTGAAAAGTTGGGACGAAACAAAAACTTATATTTCAGAACATTTGTTTTATTTATTAGCATTTGTTGATTGATTAGGAACCAAGTAAGTTAAAAAAACTTCGTTTTTCCTTTTTATTTTTTAAATAAAAAAAAATTGAACAAATAAAGAAAAGAATATGGTTGAGAACGGAATAAGCAGCACGCAATTGAGTGAAGAAAATGAGGTATAGTAATTGCAAATTTTTAAATATTTAATATTCATTAAATCTTTCAGAGTCACGAATATCAATTTTCAAATTTATCACCTTCAAAACAAATCTTGCACGGTGATAAAATTTCCCTTTATTGACTGGTTAGCTTTATTCATATGGAATTTTTTCTATTAATCTACTAATTCATTTAGAATATAAAGTAGTTATTTACGCGATGGAAGGAAAAAACTAAGCATGTTGAACCATAATTTAACAACACATTCAGAAAACGCTTTTAAAACTAAATGATAGCATATTTTTAAAACCGTATACCAGAGTATCTACTAAATATACCAGCCACAAAGAAAAGTAAAACGATTTTTTTTTTTAAGCCTGATTGGTTACTTTCTTATTTTTTTGTAAAACATTATGACCACTAACTTTATTAATCAAATATCTATCTATAATTTTTCACTTTTCCTATTTAAATAATTTAAATTTAAATTTAAATTTAAAATTAAATAATTTAAATAATTAAATTCCATCCAATCAAGTAACACATACCACTTAGATATCTGTAGCTCATTAATTCTATTATATTTTTATTTCTAACTAGGTACATTTTATAATTGTTATTACCTGTGTCTTACGTGGTATTTTGTATTGTTATTTCTTATATTATCATTTAATTCTATGTTTCTAATTTTATTCTTCATATCTGTTTTTATATCTTATTCTTATTCTTTATAACTTGTTATTCTATTCTATGTTGTTTGTTTTTTTATATCTTATTCTAAAAAACATTAATTACACAATGTTTGTCCACTAAATAATTATATATTTTTACTTTTATTGTTTTATTGTGTTTTGTTTTCTATATAATTTGTGTTATTACAGAATTCATTAATATTGTCTATTTCTATATTACTTTAAATTCTATTTTTTTAAAATAATAATATATATTCTTTAATAGATATGAATAAATTATTATTTGTTGTAATTTATGTATAAATCCTTCATATGCTTAATTTCGGCATTTATTTTTAAAATTGTATAAATATTATTAGCGTTGTAGACTTCAAAGCACGCGACTAATTAACATTGTTTGAAAACCAAAAAAATACTGTATTTTAATTGTGTAATTGTTTATATGATATTCTTGGGCCGGTCTACCATCAGGTCGGATCGAATTGTTATATCATACTAAATAGACTATTCAATTCTATTATAGAAGACTCATAATGGATGTCAAAGGCCAAGGCATTGGATGAAAAAAAAATCTATTATATTGAAACTTGGATCTTTTTCAAGCATCTTCAGATAATGAGTTGTAAGATCCGAGCAAGAGGTGTATTGATTATAAAACGTTTCTAGCTAGAAGAAGAAACCTGACAAACAGAAACGTGGACAGGTGAGCTATTTTGAGCAAGTCACGTGCTGCGGCGTAATCTATAGGGCTGTCAGTGGTTGTAGAGGTAAATCATTAACACCTCCGCTCTTGTGTCAATATTGAACTCCCTTAGTTTATAATAGATAATTGTTTATTCATAAATATTATTAAAATCATCTAAATGGTTCCTAGTTAATACAATATTTTTCAGTAATTAAAGAACGTAAAAAACAAAACAAAAATCAATAAAATATTATTATACCAGTTGATAACTAACCAACACACATTACACATTATCTAATATATTATATATATATATATATATATATATATATATATATATATATATATATATATATATATATATATATATATATATATATATATATATATATATTAGATTTGGTATTCTTCAATAATAAAAACTATGACGTTCCTTTTATATCTCAACTAATTTATTGATTATATCTTATACTTCCAACGTATCGATGTTTAAGGCCATTATCAAGGAAAAACCTTTAACAAACAGTAAATATATATGTATATAATAGGAAACATAATTATAATAATATAATATATAATAGGAAATATTATACAATAGGAAGTACAGTCGAACCTCTATATATCGAACATGAAAAGGTTCCTTGAAAAAAATTCCATGTATGGATATTTTCGATATATATATAGAAAGATTACAATTTTTAACCATTTTTAGGCTAAAACAATTACAGCTATTCTTTAGGGTTAAAGAAGTATCAAAGGCAATTTTTTAGGTTCAAAGAAAAACAAAGCTGAACGATCAATAGCACTTACATGAAAAAATGTACCATATACATCTGTGATGACATATTTTTTACAAATTTAATAAGGACATTTTTTATTAATTTATTTTCGTTTTCGCGCAAGATGGTGCCATATGTATATTTAATTTGCGATAAATTGATTTTGTGGTTATAAATGTTTTATTTTTGATGTGGAATATTTTTTGTAGATTAACTGAAAATGGGCAAGGATAAGCCCCAAGCGTTGTGATAAATTGTTGAATAAAGTAATGAAGTATATAAGGGATCATTTCCTGGAATATAATAATTTTAAAATTGTTACATGCCCTTACGAAAACTTGAAAAAGAGATTTTGAACTGATCTGGAATAATTCCTAATTTAAAATGTATTGACAATTACATCGACAATTTATCAAAGTTTCGGGGTTCCGCCGGGTATACTGCAATATAGTATGTAATGGTAATTAAAAAACTAAATTTAAAGTTATATAAGAACAAGAATATTTTTAGTATAACAAATATATTATATAATGATTCTGATTTACCTTATTATAAGAAAAGAATATCCAAAAAGAAAAGAATGGTTATAAATGTTTATAACAGAATAGTCAAATATTTGAAAAAATTTCATTAAAAATATGTCAAAAAATGCTTTTATACAAATACATTCAAAGTTTCTTTTATAAAACCACCTGTACCAGACTGTTATATTTCAACGTTACTAATGGACTCTAAAGAGGATTAATCTCTAAATCTTATGTTTTGTTAACTTTATTTTTACCCCACCTCCTTTAAATTAGTTAAAAAGTTAAATACATATTAAATTACCACAAATAAAATATATCTGTATACATGCTCTATATAAATTTATCACATAAATTTTCCTTTATCAAATAGGCGTTACAAATCAACATTTTCAATACAAATTTGTCATATCCCCCCTAATAATTTTTTTTGTAATAATTTTCCAAAAAAATGGATATATCGACTTTTGTTAGAAAACTCCTCAATTATATTGTTAAAAATTTAATTAGGTTAATTAAATAAGAATTAAAAAAATGAAAATTGTTAATTTTAATTGTAAATATAACTTTAAATGTTTAAACATTAAATTATACTGATTTAGTTAACCTAACTTTCTGGAGGTAGTTTTGTGACTTCCAAGGGGAGGGCACGATGTCTCCGTCGCCGATTTTGATCAACATTTTTTGGGTTATTCTACATTGAAAAAAAGTCGGTCAATATTCTTCCGTTTTCTACAAAAATAATTTGAAAAAAAAATATAATATTCTTTATTTTATATCTCGTGTTTGAAAAATGATATCGACGTGATTTTTCCAGCTAAACATTTGTTTTTTTCAGAGTATATTAAAGGAAAAATATAAAAATTAAAAAAGAATTGATTTTTGGTCAAATAAATTTCAAAAAATGTTAAAATTATCAAGTAAACTAGCCTTATAGATGTTGAACGCAAAAAATGATGACAGATTTGGATCCAGCACATCAAAAAACTGTAATTTTGAAAAATAATCAGTTCCGAGTGTGCTCAAATATTTTTAAGCCACAAAATTATGTTTGGGTTTGAAGCTCTGTCTGTACTTCGTCTTCAATTTACTCGATATCGACGTTCTTGGACTTAATTAAAAAGAGAGGAGTTTCTTCTTTCCATACATATAGAAAACTATTGCATCGCACCATATTTTTTTTATTTTTTGGATTTCAGTTGATTTTTAATTTATAAATTATACGAATATATTTCAAATCACTTATTCGGTTTTATAAAAGCTGTATCCTCTAAAGGCATGATTTTTTATTTTTCTTTTCAATTTTTATAGTTCTGGTATCCAAGCCCATAAAAATTCTCAATTAAACTAAAGAATACAACCCGAGACATTCTTGAAAAAATTGATTAAATCTGTTATTGGTCAATATAGTGACGTCTAGCTACCGACAAACTGAAAATTGACACGTGTAAATAGCTTCATCGGTTAAACATGGCAGTTACCTACCATTATCCTTCCAGACAAAACGATAAAAACAAAACATTACGTCTGTTATAATGAGAATAAGTATTAATGAAAAACAGAAATAGCACATGGGAGCGTCTTCTTTTTTTTATTTTTTATTTCGTCTAATCATGACACACGTTCGCTTATTGTTATATATTATAATTATTAATGATGACGTTAATATATATTAATATTCATTTATTTTAATGCGATTTACGGTAGTTATACAGTAATCATCTTTAAAACCTTGAAAACACAGTAAACAGTACCTATATTTGATTACTGCGTATTTTATTTCTGATTGCATGCTTTATCAACATCTTGATTAAAAAATTTTGAATTCTTGTTTCATTTCATAGTAGATTCGTTTAATGTAGTGTCTTATGTAAAGAGTAATTAATTAAAAATTACTAAGTTTATAAATGTCACATAATCTACGTAGAGCTTAATTAATAAAATATCAGAGTGTCTGTCCTATATATTTTTCGCAAAAGTTTTTCAGTATTTTTTCTTTATCTATCTTATATCATGTATGTCTTTGTTTTTTTAATAACATATAAATGATAGGAAGAATATTGCAGTAACGTTTATTCATAATGTATATAAGAAAATATGAGTCTATTTAATTTATCGAATGTGGTATATTTTGGTTGACTACCTTCCCGTTATTGGCAAAATATTTGCTGAAGGGACGACAGCAATGTTTTTACAGAGGAGGGAGCTCATAGCCTGACACGTGTCCTATAAAACAGTTGCAAATATTAGACGAAACTTTCAAATGTTTATTGTATTTCATGCCTTATCTCAGTTTTCGTTGGTAACAAAAACTAAATGACTCTTTTCTCCTTCTTTATTTTCTTTAGATAGTTATTTTGTAAAAAACAAATAGAATTTGAGTTAGTTTAATGGCATTAAAATTTCCATTACAGTGTTCTGTTTTCATTATATACAACTATGTTATTTACAATAGAAAAAAAAATATGAAAGGTGAATGCCTGAAGTAATTATGAGGGTCAACATGAACTCATTATGACTCTTCGCACATCGAATATCATGGGACAATCTTTTTCGTATGTTGCCATTGTTGCTTTGTAATGGATTTGTGTGAAATTTATGTTCATTGTTTATTTACATACTGACTAATTACACTTTGGTCAAATCAAAATTATTCACAGCCGGTCAAAAGTTTAGGACTACCCGTTATTTTTATTATGGGTCAATCTATTTGAAATGAGCAAGACCATATTGCTCGACATTTTTATTTTTTTTTATTTTACCAGTTATTCCATATCATTTGGTGAGTTCAAAACCAAGTGTAAAACATTTTTTAGGCTCATACGCTTTCGCTTGCAGCCATTTCAATTTCGTTTCGAAGCTGAAAACAAATTTTAGTAAAATGTCCGTAACCTTGGTAATTTTTTAGATATCAAAACAAAACTAAAATTATGATTAGCGTGAGCTCTATATTTTGTCATCCTCACAAATGTAGAGTAAAACAAAGATCAGTTTCATAATTTTTCACGCAGTCCCTATGGAGATAACGCAAATTAAAAAAAAAAAAAAGGACAAAGTTTGCAATATTGAAATTTCTACACCAAGTAGTTTGACAAAACTATACAAGAAAAAAAAAATCAAATGTGGTTGTCTTTTCTTTCATACACTTTTACAGCGCTAAAGTTTCCATTTTTATACATTTTTCTTTATTTTTTTTTTAACCATTTCCTCACTACTTGGGTGATATATTGTCAGGGAAAAACATTTAGATCACATAATTATCATAATTTTAGTTTTTGCTTTCTTTTGATGTGTGCAAAATTATCAGAGCTAGTGGCATTTTCCCAAAACTTATTAACCAATGCGAAACAAATTTAAAACGGCCGAAAAAAAACTATGTGCTGAAAAATGATTTGACCATAGTTTTGAAGTCACCAAAACATATGGAATAACTATTAAAAAAATTATATGGATTGACCCTTCTGTATTCACCATCTATTTGACCGCTCTATCTTCCTTTTGTAACATTAAAAACCCAATATTCTTGGTTAATCCTATGATTTACCAGTCTTTAGAATTTAGAATTTATGTCTTTAGAAGATTGAATATAAATTTTTTTTTCTCAAAACATTAAATTTGCAACATAACAACTTTATCTACTCATGTCTTCAGTCATAAGAACAATAATAAAAAGAGGTATAGATATAATGTCTTTGCATTAATTAAACAGTTTTTCTCACATAATGTTTATATTATACAGAATAATTGGTTTAGTTACATATAAGGAGTTATAATTAATATTCATATAACGAGTTCAGAGGTTTCATTAAAATTACATTGCTGGTCAAAAATTATTCTAAGAAAGTAGTTTTGGATTATTTGCAATGCTTTGATATTAGAATAACTAAATTCCAACTAAGTACCTACTGCACAAGTTAATATAGGCTTTACAAATGGATTGTGAATAAGTAATTTAGTTGGGACATTAAGCTTTAACCGGATAGAGGATTGAAATAGCTGATTTTTCTGTTGTGCATAAACGATACAGATTCATTTATGAATTTTCGATTGTATTCTCCATACAGCTTTTTGATTAAGCTTCCTGCTTAAAAGGCTGATGCTTTTTCTAAAAGCCATCACATTAAATACATTTAAAAAAAAATCTGATATGATCACTCCATGACTTCCTGTAGACCTATAAATTATAAACTATAAATCGGTGGCTCAAAAAGTGACCCTGACTTTGGTTACTAGTTTCCGAACATAGCAGTATCTCAAAAACGACAATCGGCGTCGCGACGTCTATCTTTTTGTGTGTGTATGTATGTGTGAAAATCTATTCACACATACATACACACACAAACAAGCTCATGTTTCTTGAGGTCTTATTCTTATTCCGTTATTATATGTCGTTTTCTTTCAGTTGGTAAACATTTCCCGGGAGATTTCTTTGTTTTTCTAGATCACATTAGAACTGTCTATGTCTCTAGATAAAGCATTGGAAATCGACGGTTTCAACATTTTAAGCGGAAGAAACCGCTTAACTTATATCTTACTATCCTACTGCAGACTTGTTCAGCTCACAAATGGGGAAGAAAAAAGTATTTTAACACTTAAAACAAATAATACAATTGTTTAATTGGAGTGGAAACAAAAAATTGCGTTTATAACCTTTATCATCGAACCATATGATCTCTGTAATAAATGTCGAAATACCTTTTGATGTAAGTTTCTTTTCCCTTTTTACTTCCTTTCCTGCGTACAAGGAAGTAAAAAGGAAAGGTCCCTAAAACATTTTTATGGTAGTATAGGTAAAAGATATACCAATAGGGCATTGCCGTCAATGTTATAAAAAGAACTATTAGAAAAAAAAATCGTGTTTCTGAGTTCTCTAGAAAAATCAGGTGAAACCATCCTACAAATTGTATAGCTTTGACTGCCACTGAATAACTTCACAAATGGCCTTTCTTTCTATCCCATAACAACCATTAAACTCCCAGTAGCACGAAGATAAACTAAGCTGTACCATAAACGTTTAGGATTGGGATTAACGAATCCATGCTCCACTAATCGTTATTTTACAGAACAATGTTATTTATTTTACGATAATATATTTTTTTTTTCCTCGCTAATATGTAATTCGACAGTCTTGGCATAAGTAAGAAGGGTAATGGATGAATAGCTTGAGGCTACCGTTGGGAACGGAGTCGATGAAATTTTTCCCTCAAGGTCTTGTAACTGCCATTTAGAGCGTTTTGGAATTGGATGATTTTGCTTTCCAGAGCATGTATTTAAGCATCGGCACGAAATGTTACATTGTCCTCAGCTTAAGGTGAAGGACAGAAGGGTGTGGTAACATAGGCGTGCCGAGAGGAGGCGGTCCGTCCGTTAAGCCCTTACATTAAAGACGTAAAGCGCAGACCTGCTTGTTGTATTGTCCAGATTTGAGAAATTCTCATAATTTACATCATTGACTACTTTGTCGATATATTTATTCGATATACAGGGATATACATGGATCTACCTGCAAAGAGAATTATAACAATTTATTGAATTTTTTACACGAGTTCAGTTGTCTTACATTACACAATTATCGTTCATTTTTAGTGAAAAACAGTTGTGTTTATTATATAATTTTGTTGCTCGAGACAAGTATTATATTCAATATAGTCCTGAAAGATACTATTTTTCTGGACAGTTTTATTTCCATCACTACACCAATGTTTCGGCCATCAGGCCATTATCAAGCTAATCTGTTAAAATACAGCTTTATCAAACAGCATTCACATAAACATTTCTATCAATCATAAAAGCACATACCGCAAAATATAACATTTTGTTAAAAAAATTTAAAAACCATCTGTTCACTAAAATTCTTGAATTTGTTGCAGGCTAATATGCCCAAGTCTTTTACTAATATATATATATATATATATATATATATATATATATATATATATATATATATATATATATATATATATATATATTAAACCTATTGAACCAATAAATAATCTGAATTTTTTACATGGTTATTTTCTGAGTTCTGTTTTCATACATTGCACATTTATCGTTCATCGTTAAGTGGGAAACAAAGTTGAATTTGTTTATTGCCTCGCTTATAATTAAACTTGTAATGTGATTAATATATTATCAACAATTTAAATTTTTGTTATTGGACGGTGAGGTAGACAATCATCCTGGCAGACGGTATGTCCATGCCAGTATTGTATGCTTGGTATATAATGAATTGTGCAAGGGAAAGTTGGACTTTACAGGACTATAAAATTTGATGCAAGTTTTTTTGTTTTTTAAATGTTCCACAGATGATTATGTTTAAATATTACATTCAGCCATTCTTTTCATCCACGACCATTTTGATGGAATTGATAATTTAATTGAATAGTACTTAGTACGCACTTGGCTCTGCCTAAAGGGCGTTCAAGGTTCCTGAAAGAATTATTATTCAAGCATGAGCGGTTTTGGGGAAATTGCTAAATAGTTCGGTTTCAGAAGGATTATTACACGGGTGTAATCATCGAAAAATGATAAAACTTGTCTGAGATTCATATTTTACAATGTTCATTGAGTTATGAAAGTAGGATGTGGAATATACTTGAATAAATGCATTGAAAAAATAATCTTGGTTTTTATTCGCTAGTCTGCATGTGCCTCGACAAAACATGACAGTAAGGGTAAGTTTACAACACATACACTTGTTACATAACAGAGGTCTACAATTGTACCTACTGATATGTATTGCTGGGTGACTGCGGACAAGCGCTTAAAAATAGAATACTGTCAAGGAAAAATGTAGATCACAAAGTATTTTGAAGAACAGTTTCTGTAGATATCTTTTACGGGAAGAAAAAAAAAAAAGCTTACTGGTAGATAAACACTGCAAAAGTTGAAAGACTTTATCATCAGCTTGGAACTAATATTTTTACAACTCGATATCCTCCACTTTCATGGCTCATTTCGGATACATCAGTATTTAGGCTTCACAGCTCTGATCATTGAATGAGGTTTTGAATTTAAGGAGACAGTTAAGCACTTCCCCTAAAATGCATTTCTCCTAATCATCCTAAGTAAAAACACGTTTATTTACCTTTCTATCTACACTTTTATCTACTGAAAATGAGTTTTTAGAAGACTTTTTAAAAATGTGAATATACGTACAACCATGCATTACGGTTGAAGATCTCGAGGACGCTCAAGGATGTCGTATCTTGAGTACGTCGAACGTTTTTGCAGAAGGGGCAAAAATCTCCGACAAGTAAGGAACCTAACCAGCATCAGGGAAGAGTGGCACTTCTGGTTAAATCCTACGCTGAAGAGCAATAAAGTATTTTGCGAAAGATGAAGAAGACAATTTCAACAGACGAGATTCACCGTCAAGAAGAACGATGTCCAGCCTGTTTGTTTCTCAATCTTGCCTTGCATAAAGATTAGTTCCTTATTTATTCCTTATTAAGGAATAAATAATATGTTGGATAATGGAAGTAATTAGTAAAAGAAGAAATAACAGAAAAAAATTGTATGCTTATTCCTAAGTATCGATGCTGTGTTATGATAATATAATATAAATATAATATGGGGGAGAGTCATGTCCCAAGGACAGTTCTAATCACTGGAAATAATACTACACATAATATTTAATTATTTTGAAGCCCTGATTTATTTGTTTATCAACTTATTGTCTATTTATGTTCCCACAATAAAGTTGCCTACAGATAATCTCTTGATTTTCATCATCAGATGTTCATTAATTTTCTATTGATATAACTATGAAATAGACACGGGGTATAGTGTACAGTACCCGCAATACTGAACAGTTCTGAGGGTTTATCGGGTATAAACGAAGGACACGGTCGGACGCGTCTAAGAGTTTGATTATATAGATTGCCATCTGCACAGTCTAATGTCAAAAGTGAGATCGATGAAGTATACTGTGGTTAAGATTTGGAACTCTTTGTTTCAGGGCAGCATCTATTTCTTTTTTTTTTTTTATATTTATTATTTTTTAGCACATTCTAATAACATCTAAGATTGCGGACGGTATCATATTGGAGTCTTAAGTCCCGAGAGTCTGACAATGTTCGGTTCGCTAGTGAGAGTTTATTTGTTGAACAACATTCCAGAAAACCTACCCTATAGGAGCAACCATAATAAATTATAGGTTATAATTAGCTTTTCTTTAATATGCCATCCTTTTAACCCGTACTTCTGCTACCGTTCTTAAAATTCGTAAAACACCACACAACGAACCTTGCTCTTACTTTCTCATCTCGAAAGTGGGCCACAGCTGGGCCGAAGCGCCTCGTCGCATACAAGAAGGAAATTAGTAACCCTTCGAACAACTATTGAAAGCTTGACATTTGTCTTTTTTTTAGGTATATTACTAAAATTTACCATTAGGTCATGTTAATCATTGTTCCAAAAGATTTCCTATCGAATAATACGGACGGAATTATAATATTGATCATGAATTGAAAGACCAAAAGAGTTCAAAAACTACTTCTAAGTTTCATAAAACTATAGAAGGCAATTGGCATTCAGGACTATATTGAAATCGTAGCTGCTTCAAAACCTCTATTATTTCATTTTAGTATTTTTTTATTTATAACTTTAACTCTGAATGCACTTCTGTCACAAAATAATAACGATCGTTATTAAATCAAATTCCTGAAATTTGATGACTAGAGCAAAGTTATGGCATGGGGAAGGAAAGTACCCAGCAACAATATTTAATAATCTCTCTTTCCGGACTTCAGTACGGAAATTCACGACCGAAGATCCCTCATTCAGTTCCTTTTTAGCCACCATGTTGTAGTAATGGGTCCACTAAATTTTACTATAAAATTATTCATTTAGCACGTAGTTGTTAGTATTAATTTTACAGTAGATACATTACTTTATTTTGGTATATGTAAAGTTTTGTTGTTTAAGTACATAGGAGCGTTTTGGGCTGAAAAGCTTATAGTATAGTTCTTATAAGTGTGACTGTTTAGCTGAATCGTAAATCTGTGAGGCGTGTTTACGTGGGAATATGCCTATTACATATTATGTGTATACATACATATTATGTGTAACGGAATTCGATGGATCGATAAATAACCGCGATCCATACTGATTGTAATTGACATATATGGCACAAAAAAAAGATATAAAAAAATTCAATTAAAAAGTTACGTGCGACTAGCTATGATACAAATCGATGTATGTTTGACCGAAGGAAAAGAAGAGTAAAGGCCTGTATTATGTATTAACTTTCAGTAGGGTGCACCACAATCGGTATTGTAAATCGTTTTCATATTTCATGGTCATAGTATGTAGGTTTGCTATCAAAATTACTTTGTAAATTTCTTTATGTATTACCTTTCCCTTTTGTAATAAAATGTACATTGTTTCTTAAAAAATGTATTTACTCTGTGAACTGTATTTCAACGTCAAGTAACGCGACGCGGCAACATATGTATTTATTTTCTGTCTAATTTTCAGTTTTGAAAAACTATATAAAGTAATTTCAATCGTTTGTTAAGTCTCATTAGTTTCTTTTTTATGGGTTGTCTCTAAGTCTGCTTTTTAAAATGTTTTCATTATCTTGAAATATATTCAATAACTTTTTATATCCGTATCCAAGCTTAAGCCGAATATGGTCTCAATTCTGAAAAGAAAAAAATACGCCTGAAAACCAGGGATTGAATTGAATCGGTCATTTGGAAAAGGGCACATGTCCACAAAAGTAAATCGTGGGCATGTGCCCTTTTCCAAATGACCGATTCAATTCAACTCTAATTTTTCTCTCTCAGTGAATAAAAGTCAAGATATGATTTTTATATTTGGCATCAGAAAATAAAAGTCATATCATGACTTCTATTTTTCAGATAAGGCCAAAAATAAGAATCATGATTTGATTTTTATATTTTATATTAAAAAAAAAAAGAAAAAAAGTTAATGCTAAATTTTTATTATTTGACTACGATTATAAATAAGTTTTTCACATATTTTTGATATTAGGGACCATTATTATATAATCGAGGATATCAAACTGAGGTTATATTTTGGATATCATCAATATTTAGGTCGATTATTAGGTTCTGATTATGGAAATCTTATCGATTTTAAGATACCGATTTCACTTATCGATTTTTTTTTAAATATCGATTATCATCAATATTGAGGTCCATTATTAGACTACAGAGGATGCTGATTATGAACATTTTTTTCGATTTTAACTTCGTGACTTCACGTATCGATTTATTTTCACATTTTAGATATCCTTGATATGGAGGTCGAATATTGGGTTACAGAGAGTTCTGTTTATGGAGAAACAATCGATTTTAAGATACCAATTTCACGTATCGATTTCTTAAACATTTTGGATATCATCGATATTGAGGTCCATTATTAGCTAATCGAGGCTGTTGATTATAAAAAAAATATCGGTTTTGACTTCGCGACTTCACATATCGATTTATTTTACCATTATTAGGAAATCCAAAATGTTAAATAAATCGATATGTGAGCGCGCTATTTTAAAATCGATACTTTTTCATTATCAGCACCTTCGGTAACCTAATAATCGACCTCAGTATGGATGATATCCATAATGTTAAAATAAATCAATACTTGTACTCGCGATGTCAAAATCGACCTTTTTTTCATTTTCTGCACCCTCGGTAACCTTCAATATCGATTATATTCGATATTTAAAAAAAAAATCGATACGTAAAGTCGGTATCTTAAAATCGTTAGTTTTTTCATAATCAGAACCCTCGACAACCTAATAACCGACCTCAATATCGGTGATATCCAAAATGTTAACATAAATCGATATGTGAAGTCGCGATATTAAAATCGATTATTTTATATTATTCAGCACTCTCGATAACCTAATAATGCTCCCCGATATAAAAAAAATTGTGAAAAACTGTTATTTATATTCATAGTCAATTAATACAAATTTAGCATTTACTTTTTTTTATTTTAATCTAAAATATAAAAATCATATCATGAATTTTATTTTTGACCTATCTGATGCCAATTATAAAAATTATATTTGGACTTTTCTTCACTGAGAATGAAAACTAAGAGTTAAATTCAATCCCTGTCGAAAACTGTTAAAATAAAATATTTAAAAATATATTAAAATTAAATTTAAAATGAATTAAATTTTTTATTTTATTAAATCAAAATTAAACTAAATATTAAAGTGTTTTTTCGGACTAATTTGATTTCATAAGTTTGAATATTTGGGCCAAGAATCATCTCCTAAGATTAGTTTGGCAGTGTAATATATTTAGCAATTCACATTGTGCTTGCTTCATCAAGTCGGCCAGTTTACGATTCCTCATACAACTTCTAAAATACGACATGTAATAATAAAACATGTAATATCATTTGCTTTTCCTATTTGTTCTAGCGTGTTTCTTGGTGCTTTCGACTAAGCTAGTCATCCACATAGGAACTGACATTTTATAGTGGATTTTCCTTATCCACGCAAAGGTTGAAAATGTGTTTTCAGGTTAGTATATCTGAAAATGATGTATTAATTAAATATTTTTTTGGCAATATACTGATAAATTAAATGCTTATCTCTACCTAAACGGTTCAGTCCGATGACAGAAATAAAGTTTTAGAAGAAATATTCCGAGGAGAATCAGTGCTACCACATAACATTTGAGCTTGATTATTTAATGAAAATAATGTTTGAGGCTCATTTATGCGTTTGCCGAATATACCTCTCACTAACGCCACCTATCTGTTACAGCTTCAAACATTTCTGTACAAAACAATAAGTTATTAGGATGGAAATGTATTTCGAAAAGTTATTGCCAAATTTATTTTGAATTATGCATGGGGTGAGAAAACAAAAAAAAAAAAAAAAGACCGGCCTATTTTAGGTCTTTTCCTTCAGAAATTATATTCAACGTGACCTGAAATATGATAGCGTTGTCGCGCTGAGACAGACAGATAGCCTAGAAAAATAGGAAGGACATAAATTATTTATGACCGAAAGCTAATAATAATGAAGCGTATTATGGAATCAATATCTATTACTTATTATTTTTTAGATTTATGATTCAACCTTCTTGAAGACTTAGAGCGGACTATGTCTACGGGTGGGTATGAAGGCATCCACGCTTAACGGCTATATTTTTCCTCTAATTCGATTAAGGGCCATCTTTAGTGAGATTTATCAAATAATAAACTCTCAATCTCAGCGTTGCTCTTAATTTTCCATTCACCATTAACTAGTGTTGCTCCGTAAATCTTTCTTATAATCTTTCTTTCGTACATTCTCAGCTTACGGCAATCATCTTGGGACAAAGTTTCTGCTCCATAGGCGACTCTTCGTCTTATCAGAGAGTTATATAATTTTAATTTCGATGCTTTAAACAACAGTTGAGACTTGAGAAGTTTCTGGTTTTGCGTAGTAGGCTCTATTAGCAGCCATTCTTCTTCTGTTAATTTCATTTCTGATTAGATACTCATTATTTACGGCAGAACCAAGATATAAAAACGTGATTACCCTTTCAAAGTAAAATTCTTGATTTTAATTTTACTACGGGATCTCCTACTAGCTGCTATGTACAATTTTAGGGATTTTGTTTTATTTTCCTTGACGACAAGACCTACTTTATGACCATTTTAATTTTCAATTTCAAAGGCTTCTTTAAGTGCCTTTACATTTCTGGCAGGAAGGTTGTTAACGTAGGTACAAGTTTGCCATGTTTTATCAACAATTTCATGAAACCTCTTTGTCGTCAACAATGTTTAGCTTATCTTTCACAGCAGCATGTAGAGCTATGTTGAATAGAGATGCCGACAAGGCGTCTCCTTGCCGAACGCCAGATTGCATTTTAGCTAAAGGATTCACCAATGGTAGGAAAAAGAGGGTGGAAAATAATGTTAAATTACACATTTTCATACCGTGGAAGCGAAAGCTGGAGAGGCACTGGAGTACAGCAACAGCCTGAAATGAAGTACCTCCGGAGAGTGGCAGGACGAACAAGGAGGGGTCAGGTCAGAAATGCTCACGCAGTCCAAGGTCGAGAAGAGACAGCTGAAATGGTTCGGTCAACCGAATGAATGAGTACCGGGAACCAAGGAAGTTTTTCGAAGCTAGGCCCATTGGACACCGACCTCGAGGAAGGCCCAGCCTGTTCTGGACGGATCACATCTTCAGGATTGAACAGAAAAAGGTAAAGAACCTAATCTGTATGAGAGCGCTGGCTCGGGATCGTGACGCCTGGCTGGCTTGGACCGAGGCACCTACACGCTAAGAGGTCCAAAGGAGAAAGATAAAGAAGAAGGAGGATTCGCCAACTGTATTTTAAATTGCAACTTTTGATGAAGCATTTTCCATTTCATCATTTTGCAATCAACATCATGCGTATTAAATTAACACTCCCATTTTCACTAGAACTTTTAACAAAGTTGACTTCTTGAGACTGTTACGGTACTTCACATAATAGCACATCAAAACACTCAAGGAGGTTATGCCCGGTGACGGTTGCCACCCAGTGTTGCCAGGCGGGAATAATTATGTAATTAAATTAAATTCTGTATTTGCGTTATTTCTTATGCAGGCAACACTGGGTAACCAGCAATTACCTAGCCAAGTATTGTGAACATTAAGTGCCAACGTGGTGGACATTTAAGTTTGGTGTTCAAGGTTTTATAAGTATGGATTGTTTTTTTATTAAAACTTTTTTCTTTATTTGTATCATTGCAGCCAGTAGAAGTATTTTTATTTATTTATTACATCCAGGCAAGTTAATTTTATTTTCAAACCAAGTTTGTTTTTATTTCAATATATTGACTTTTATTTTTTATATCGTTTTTATTATTATTAACGTAGCTCCTTACTTCTCCTTACTTCAAAAGGCTATCGAATACCTCCTTGTAATCAAGGAATAATGAGTTCAGATCAATATGATGTCCATAGCATTTTTCCTTTGTTTATTTCTTTGGACATTACTGAGTTGAGGAAGCCTCATAGTTGTATTGTACAGTTAGTAAATCATTATGACATCAACTTGAGCCTTCTGAGGCTTCTCAAGCTTTTAACGAGTTTTACTTGTTTATTTATTTTTATAAGAACAATCAACACCTTATACCAGGCAGGTATTTGTAGTATACATTGATGAAATGAATTATAAATGATGTAACCTTCTATTTAAATAATAGTCATTGATTTCATCAACCATTAAACGAAATTATATAAAATAAAATTAACTAAAATTAAATAAAATAACTATTAAGTATTTCTCATGCTCCTCTGAATACGAAACTTTTGAACAAATCGATAAATGGGAAAGTGCTATTTTTAAAAATACCTTGTTACCTTAAGCAAAAAAAAAAAATTGATGATTACATTAAATCAGGAACAATTAAAATGATTTAAATTATTTTTTTTATTTGCAGTTTCAACAAATTAAGATTTGTTGATTTTAATGATTTTATGGTTATAACGCTCTTCTACTCTGGGTGTTGGGAGAGCGTTCTAACGAAGCCTTACGTGTATTGCACATATACCCGTTTGTCATGAAAAAGATATTTCATAAATGTTATGCGTCCCAAGATTAATGCTCTAAATCTCAGTAAATATTATAGCTGCAGCCACACAAATTTGACACAAAGTACTCCTTAACAAATGGAATACACTGGCAAAATCGGAAAATTGATCGATATACCTTTGTAGGAGGAAGCCCTCAATATATAGGTATAACTAAAAGTCTTACAAGGCAGTACTTAGCAATAATTCAATAATGGCCGTCAAAACATTTATTGAATTATGATTTCTGAGTCTAAGATTTCTATTGGACTCAACTATAAAGGAAGATTTTGCTGCATCAACAATTTTATGGGATATAAAAAAAATGAAATGATAATTACCAGAATGAAGTTTATGGAATTGAATTTTCTCTCCGTTAAATTAATTTTAAATTTTAGATATTAAAGGATTTTAAACGATTATTAATTCCGTCATGGCAACAAATGAGGAAGAAATAATGGCATTTTCCGTTGTTGTTGTAGACAGATTTTTTTTTTTTTTTTTTTTTTTTTTTTTTTTTTAACACTTATGAATATTTGCAAAGTAAACTTTTGCCTGATTATCCTTTAGAAACTACTTCCCTTCAAAATTTTTGTTTTAAAATAATTCTGTTTTTTTAAATCTAGAAAAATAATTTAATTAGAATATAATTATGTAATAAATAACATATTATCATATATAAATTTGTATTATCAATATTTATAATAATAAATATTGTCAGTATATGGGTCATTCTTCGAAAATAGGTAGATTTTCTAATAATTTTCTTATTACTTCACATATCCCTGAAATTAAAAAAAAATATATAAATGTTATTCATTTTAATTGCTTTTCAGATATTGTTGTCAAAATATCCTATCGTAATTGTTTCTTGAATGGAAGTTCTATATATTCCGTTTTTGCCAGAGTAAGGGGATAAGGGTGTGTATGAAGAAGCTGAGTGGGAAATGAGGATGAAGGAATATTAAAAGGAAATAACAACAATAAAATACAAAAAAATTATAGTTTTATTGAAAATTATTACATTGCTGTTGATTGAAACAGAAAGCAATATTGTTTGAACTATTAAATGAAATTCCAAGCAACGAATAATTTTTATTGAGAATCATCCTATTTATTTTTACAATTTTATGAAGTGCAACGATAATCTTATCAAATTTTATTAAATTTTATTGGTTATCATATTTTTCATTGATCTAATTTTCAAATCAGTTATGAAATCCTTTTGATTTATTTATGATTCGAATATTAATTAGAAAATAGTTTCACGATTGATGTTTTAAATGCGAGAATACTGCTAGGATATTTCATTTCCTTTTGTGTAGGTCAAATGATTTTTAGGAATTATGTCACAAGGTCAAAACAAGGTTTGAAAGCGTTTTATCCCAGCGACGAATGAAGGAAGTACATAACATTAATGGTCAGGTCTCAACTTTCTAATGATTTCTTCGATGTGAAAATTTTTGTTTTAAATCTAAAAAATCAAATCATTAATTTTCAAGCATGACTAGCTGAAGTAATTCAAATATTTTCTTTAATTTTAACAATATTACAAAAACTATTCATCGATTTAAGTAATTGTGCATTGATATTCAAGTGCGTTATCGACTCGATCGACAGGAAACCGTATAAAAATGTCATATATGACCTTCCGCTTTGTGTCATTATGGTATTAGGCCTTGGGCATTTTGGACAGGTTGTCGATAAGGCTGTTTAGGCAATACAATCGATATCTGCTATCATGACATTTAAGCTGACTATATTTTTTTGTTATTTTAGAGAATATTATTATTGTATCTATTTTTTTTTTTTTTTTATATATATAGGATAGACGCATATTGAAGAAAAATTAGATGTTCTTTACAAATGACATTTTACATAGATTTTGGTTGAAACATTGAAGGTTTAAATATTTTGGTTAAAATTATATAAAGTAATATATATATATATATATATATATATATATATATATATATATATATATATGAGAAGAAAACAATTAATAGAATTAACAGAAAAGTATTACATATATATATATTATATCTATGAGAGGAAAACAAGTATTTTACACTCAATTTTTACACTTAAACAAGCAATAAAAATGTTAGAGTGGAAATGTAATGTAATTCAAGTGGAAAAAAATCGCCTTTGTAACTTTTATTACCGAACCATATGATCTCTGTATTTAATTTTAATACAATTTTGGATGCAAGTTTATTATGACCTTCAAGTAAAGTACCCTTTTCGACTCTCCAATTCTAACTAAAATCTAGTAAATACTTCCATATCGATATAAAAGTCCTATCTACCAAATTTGAGATGTTTTAAATCATATTTTAATGTAATTTTTGATGAAAGTCTAATAAGACCTTCAAGTACAACTTCTGGTTTGCCGATTTTTAACAAAATTTATTGTGTTATTTATATTAATATGTAAGTCTTAAACAGCAAATGTTTAGAAGTTTTACATTATATTTTAATATAATTTTTGAGGAAAATCAATAAAGACCTTAAAGTAAAGTATCTCTCCCTGTTATTCATGTAGTGACAAACTAGGGAAGTTCACGTAGGGGTAGGTAAAGGGAAGTTCACAGTAATCCTAAAAACAAAATTTTAACTTTCTACGGCTAACCGTTTTTGAGTTATGCGAGATACGAACATACGTAGGTACGTATAGACGTCATGACGAAACTAACCAAAATGGATTCAGGGATGATTAAAATGGATATTTCCATTGAAATATGAAAACCGAAAATTTTCAATATATATATATATATATATATATATATATATATATATATATATATATATATATATATATATATATATATATATACACTAGTTTTTTTTTAAATTGTATTCTATCATCCCACCATAAATACATAGTTCATAACCTCATGATCTTCGATTCTTTTTGTCTCAACTCAGTTAAATTATACGATTTCTTTGAATAAATTTTTTTAGATATAGGAACATTACGAGTTACAAGATGAACACGCTTATCAATGAATGCACTTTAAACATACTATATGGACAAATATAAATTACATTGATTATACATTAATCCTATTTTATTAATGAAAATACCTTATTTAAGATGATGATAAGGATTATGAATTACAACCTTCTCTTATTACCATCATTTATGACAATATTTGAAATTCGTTAGATCGTTCATGTGGAAAAAAGCACCAAATAAAAACAAATAAAAATTCTTGGAAATATGCTATTGACATGTATTTCTTTGATAAAAAATGTCAGGTTTTTAGTTTCAATATTTTAAATTTGCTGTTAATTTAGCTATACAAAATATACTACATTATGACTTTCTTCAAACAGTGATTCTCTATTTTCCAAGAATGGCCCACCTACAGTTTTTTTCTTCTTAGCGCAATGGAAATTGCTTTTTTCATGATCCTCTCCATCTTTTTTTTTGCTCGAGGTCTCCAACTAACTATTATAATACTACTACAGCGATCTTACCTATCGATGGCAATGAAGTGATATCTCGTATGTGCACATTACAGTACGGACAAAAAATTATTTCAAAACACTATTAAAAATCTAAAAATATGAGGAGGTATATCAAGATGCAATCATGTTTATGAATTTCTCGATTATTCTCTGTTAGTTATAATACGAGCTATTGTCAGAAATGTTATTACTCTTCCGTCACTAGATGTGACATTATATTTTTCACTCATATTGACCTCAGCTACAAATAGACGTCAAAATGACCTATGCATTTTTGGCAGTTGCGAGGAAGCGCTTCCGAGCCATCGCTATGTTGAGGCGCTATAACTCACGTAAATTAGATTTATAGCAAATGTCCTAATCATCTTTAACGTTTTGACTGTATGATTTCGGTTTTTCTACAATGAAATCTCTTGATTCTGCTATTTAGATAATCAGTTAAGCCCAAATCAAGAGAGTAGACTACTTTCAATAGTAAAGCAACAAAGTAATTGAAAAAAAAATGTTTAAGACAACCAGAATTGGTCTGTTTCCATCATTGTAACAGTTGAAGGCATTGAAGAGAATTTCATCACAGCCCCTATTTCTGAGTATTTTGAGTAAAAATATAAAAGTGAAGGTATGAATATTTGATCATTCTTCCAAGTAACGAAAAAACCTTCATGAATTAATAATTAAACGTTCATTAGGGATAAAGGGATGGCGAAAGATTCTTAGAATTTTGCATTCTTCATAAGTACTGTTAGAACTTCTTTTTCTCTTTCATAGCCGCCCTTTTAGTCGTTTCGTATTGATCTCACGTTCTCCGAGGTAACAGGAGAAGGCTAGTGATGATTATTATAGCAGAATATTTATTTTTAAGTTGTTAGTTGCTTTCAAATTACTAAAAAAAATAATAATGAATCTTTTATGCTATTATTAAAATAAAATTGTATTTTGTTCTAAAGTAATAATAATTGAAATTATAATTTAATCACATTTTCAGAACATTGTGAAGAGATTACAACTGACGATTTATTGCTGATTAATCAGTAATTAATCATTGCTGCAAAAAAAAAAAAAAAAAAAATACCAAGCACACTCCAGAAAAAAATCTGATTATATATTTAAATTAATTAAATGTTAAAAGCTTTTCAAATTACATATACACCTGTATATGTTATACTCATGTAAATATTTATATATATTTTTTACTTATTACTTAAATAAATGTCATTATTATCAAGAATTTTTAATTTGCTGATCACACCATCTCTTATCCAGAATTTCGTGTTATCCTTGACAGCAATATTGTCCCGGATAAACGGGATTCTATTGCATTCTTCTTTCACTTGGAAGAAGAGTGCAAAAATACGCAAAATTTTTGTTTTTTCTTTTTTGCTAGGATAGCTTCCAAGTATGTATATTTCTATGAGAATAAATATAAGATTTATAGCAACAATATTTACCGCAATCAAAAATTATTGTTATTTTAGCTATTATAAGTCTAACATAATGACTTCCTTAAAGCTGTGATTTGGTTGTAACTTGATGAAGACTGTCTTGACAACGATAATAATAAATCATTTTTAATAATATTATTCTTAGGTCAATAGTTTAGCGGCCAAAAACTGTTAATATTTTGCTTCTGTACGAATCGTTAAAAACATCATTATTTATATTATTTATATATTATTTATGTATATATATATATATATATATATATATATATATATATATATATATATATAATTCTCTGAGGATAGAACAGAACACGACCACTCACCGAGCCGGTTCCCCATTCCCCACAAAACAAATATCAACCTCTCATTCCATCATCTAGCTCGGAACTGTGTCCTAAGCAAATTAGCAAAATTACCGTTTATATTTGATTCACCCTCGTAATATGATTTTATTAAATCACAGAATTATGTATAAATCCTTTTTGGAGAATGGATTTTCCCTTTGGTCGGTGAGTAAATGGTGCCAATATTATCTGAAAAGTGTGACTTTTGGAACTTAATTGGCTCTTAATGCTCAATGTCCATTCATGTTTCTTTTATGCAATTATATCTTCACGATTCTCAACTGTCTATACTACTCCTCACTGTTCCTCTTATTCACCTTGACTGAACTCATCTTTCAATTATATATATATATATATATATATATATATATATATATATATATATATATATATATATATATATATATATATATATATATATAAATAACTCCTTCAACAAAATATTTGAATTTATTTTTATTTTATTTTTAAAAAATCTGTCTCTATTATGCATAAACTCTGAAGGAGCTTATACAGTTTTTTTTTTATCCATAGCACAAATTGATTAAATTACCAAAAAATGAAAATCAACTTACTTTTTTTAAACAAACAAGGTAAGTTGTTGATGTTAAATTAGTGAGTTGAAGGACTGGAATAAACCTAAATAGGCAAACTTCAAAGTCTTCTCATGCCAAATTCAACTTTTCCGAATTGTGGCACTCTTCCTCCAAATTAATGGTATATTTACATAAAAATGTATTTTTTTTTTTTAGTACAGCTTTTATCCAGAAAGGGGAGCATTTCTGATTTTTTTTCTGTTTTCCAAATTTTGTTTGAAGAACTTCGTTAATGCTTTACAACAAATATGAAGTTTAGCAGGCATTTCACCATTCATTACAATCTCATGACTTTCATGTTTATTTCTCATTCCGCGAAGATGTGTTATATGACCAAACATTTGAGCCGATGGGTATAGTGTGATGAAGGTTTATCTTGCAGCAATCCTCTCTGCAGATCTCAATGGTCGATCCACAATCTACTTGTAATGACTTCCTCTCACCTTGATGTTGACTCCAATTTCCAGGCGTTAGATGTTTCGCTAATAGTTTCCGCTTATTGGTCTATTATTGGTTCTATCAATCTAGAGCCTAGATTCACCGCATGAGGTTTCCATCTTGGTAATGTTTGATAGCAAATCTTTTAAAATTGCAAAAAATAACTAACTTACATAAACAGCATTCATTATAAGTACTTTTAATTCGATACTCTAATTTATATTTCGCCACTTAAGGATACTACAGGTATTTTAAGTTAAAAATATTCAAATTTTTTTTCTGAAACTAAAGTATTTTCTGAGAATATTAAGACCAGTCCCATAACTTTCTGACCAGTGGAAGTGATTCAAATATATATATTTCAACTTTGCGGGTTAGGCTTTAATCAGTGTGTTGATATACTAAATTATGTGGCTCATTAGTTCAGTCAATGTCTATTTATTATTTATGAAATATTACAAGAAATATGTCAATACTAAAAAGAAAGGATTGATGGATAATACTAGGTTGTTACGAAAGGATTGATGGATAATACTAGGTTGTTACGAAAGTCCTTGTGCATTACTATAGCATTATTTCCGATTAAATATTTTATACATTATTGAATACTACTCTTCAAAGTAAAGTCTATTATTTTCAACTAATTTCACCCATCTTTCTGCCAGTAATTGGATTCGATGCTCCTTTGGTTTTGAGGCAAAGAACTCTTCACATCCAATAATTATGTCCTCGTAATTATCAAAATGCGATCTTTTAAAAAATGAGGCGTTGATCTAAACAAAACATAATCTGATGTTGCGATATCTGGGCTATGCGCAGGATGAGGCAAAACGTTTACTCCTCGCAGTTCCGATACTTTTTCTTTGGTCAAACGAAAACGATGTGCAGGGGCATTGTCGTGTTGCTCAATGCCTTGTTTCCTGTTGACCACAGCAGGGTACTTTGCAATCATAACTGCATAAACTTTGTCTAGCTGTTCACTGTAAAAGTTTGAGTCCCTACAACGGCCGAAAAATCACGAGTAATCCACATGCAATTACTCGTTGCATGTGGGTCCTTGTTCAAAAATTCGAGAAGAACGTTATCATCAACGACCAATGGGCGACATGATCTGGGTTGTGCGGCAGTATTTCAATGGGTAATTGACTCTCCTTATATGGCACAAATTTCTTCGGCGGCTGCCTTTGCGCTTAAACTTTTTTTTCCAGTAGGCTCTCAAAAGACCATGAAGCACGATTTTTTCTTCTGGCATTGTACGTGTGTTTTAAAAATGTAAATGACCCCATAAAGCCAACTCAAGTCGCATGGAACTAAAGGATCAGTCAAAGTAAACATTGACATAAATAGTAGGAACAAAAACATTCTTAAAGGATAATTAAGAGAGATGGAATTAAGGGTTGTGTTCATGCACAAGGACTTTCGTAATAACATAGTAATTGTCAGTTAAAACGTGGTTCAATAATTAATTTTATTCATAAGAGTTTTAAAAAGAACCGGCTGCATAACTAGTGTCTCCCCTTCCTCCTGAAAAATTAGGGTTTTTGTTCTTTCATTACTCTTTTCTCCGAACCTATAAATCCTATCCGTTGTTTATTTATATGATTTTATCTAGAAGCATAGCGTAAAAATATTTTGACATTTATTGTCATCAACAAACGAAAAAAGGCAAAATCATCGGTTGATAATGTAAAAATATTTAATATGAATTTGGACTATGCTTGGTTATTCAAAAGAAAAGGGTACCTGAAAAGATACTTCTTGAAAAGCATAAAGCCAAGCCGATAAACTTGGCCCTTCTGAAAATATGTTTGTTTTGCTGAAAAAAAAGCTTATTACAATAAAGTCATGTGTACAATAAAAGTTTAAAAAAAAATAACGATAATATAAATACTTTTGAAGACAAAAGATCTTGAAGGTAGTGGAGTCTGATCTTCAAAATTCGGTCGCAGTACCCTAAAGCTGTGGCAACTCTTAATAGGAAAAAGAAAAAATGTTTAAAAAATATATTTTCGATACATTTTTCTTTACTTATTTTCTCATTTCAACCATTTTATTATTTGAGTCTTTGAACCGGACAAAATTATTTGAAGCTTTTTACTTCCTTGTACGAAACAAAGGAAGTATAGTAATCGCGAAAATTTTCGGCTTTTAGATTTCAACGGAAATATCCATTTTGACCATCCCTGAATCCATTTTGACTAGTTTCGTCCTGGCGTACGTACGTACGTTCGTAAGTAGGTTCGTATCTCGCGTAACTCAAAAACGGTTAGCCCTAGAAAGTTGAAATTTTGTATTTAGGATTTTTGTAAATTCTGGTTGTGAACCTCCCTTTTGGTCACTGCATGATCACCAGAAGTGATACTTTACTTGAAGGTTATCATTGATTTTCGTCAAAAATTATATTAAAATACTTTGGAAAACTTCTCACATTTGGTATTTAGAACTTATATATTGATTTAAATACCATGCTAGATTTTGGTCTAAATTGGAAAACCGGAAGCGGTACTTTACTTGTAGATCATAATAAACTTTCATCAATAATTATATTAAAATATAATGTAAAGCATCTCAAATTTGGCAAATAGGACTTTTATATCGATATGAATATATTTAATATATTTTGGTTAAAATTTGTGAGCCGAAAAGGGTACTTTACTTGAAGGTCATTATTAACTCACATCAAAAATTATATTAAAATTAAATACAGAAATCATATGTTCCGGTAATTAAGCTTAAAAACGCAATTTGGTTTCCAATCCAATTAAACATTTTTATTACTTGTTTTAAGTGTTATAATTGAGTGTAAAATACTGGTTTTCCTCTCCATTTGTGAGATCAACAAGTCTGCATCAGAAGAATAAGATATAAGTTTAATGGGTTATTCCGCTTAAAATGTCGAAACTGTTGATTTCCAATGCTTTATCTGGTGATATTAACAGTTTTAATGTTCACGGAACATGAAGAAATCTTTTGGAAACTAGTTACCTACTGAAGGAAAAAGACATATAATAACGGAATGAGACCTTCAGAAACAAGAGTGTATGTGTATGTGTTTGTGTGTGTGTCTGTGTGTCAATAGATTGATCGACACCGAGTGTCGTTTTTGAGCTAATGCAATCTTCGAAATCTAGTAACTAAATTCAGGATCACTTTTTGAAGCACCGATTTATAGTTTAATAAGCGTACAAGGAAGATTTGTGCTGTCCACATCAGACATTTTTACTTTCCTACAGCTACAAATAGGAGTATTTGAACTTTAAAATCGGAAAAAAGACCGAATAAGGAAGATTATGAAAAACTCCAATAAACCCATCATTTTCATCAAGCTTGATAACCTGTTTTCATCCCTCTGAATTCTTCCGGGATGTCATATAAGTCTCTCCTGATTAAATTCTCGACGGTTTTGATAGAATCCAGGAGAAAATACGAAAAAAAAAATACTGCATTGAAATTATTATATTTTTTTGCTCATTATATTTGAAGTTATAAAAACAAAATGGCGGAAGAGGGCTGAAGATTTATTTATACTATATTGTAAATATTGGATTAAATTTCCTGTTTTTAATCAAAATTTCACCCGACAAGACCCGATACCCAAATAAAAACACCTTTACCCGATATCATGAAGTAAACAATTCTTTTTGTGAACAATTTTTATGATAAATATTTAAATAATTCTTTTTATTTAAATACTTTATTTAAATCATAAAAATTGTTCGAAAACAAGCAAAGTAAACAGTAAATCAATGAAATTATAATATCAATATAATTATAAGTACATAAATAAATACAGTATTTATTACGGGAAACAAATACCACGGATGAAACGACTGATAACTATGAGACTTGAAATTCTGACAATGCCTGAATTCCGATCGATTTTACAAGAAGTGGCAAGAGTGGGGGAAATTTATTCGATTACAGTTTGATGACCCTTCTATTAAGCTCGACGAATGATGGGATTAATGGAATTTTTCATAAACTTTCTGATTCGAACTATTGTCCGCTTTTAAGGTTTATGTACATCGCTTTGTTGGATATATAATTTGTCTTGTTCACTTACGAGATGTTTCTAGAATGATGTATTGATTTTTTTTTTTAAATGGTATAAACCGTATTTATTTGTTTTTTAGGACTTACCTAACAGATGTGTATTAAGGATTCTACTCTTTCAAATATATACTGCCCTATTGAAGCATGTCTTTCATCGTCCTTACGGGTACACATGTTCTTCGTTTTTCTGTATTGATAATTAGATCCAGCCTTACTGCAGACTCCTCCAATGATTGAAAAGCTACTCTTGCAGCGTTTGAAGTTATTCCTGCAGGATATATATACATATATACAAATATAAGTAAGTTATACTGTGAAAACATTGCAATAAACGTTTATCGACAAATTTATGGAAAATAAGTGACGACACTGGCAGTGCTGCATGGCCGTTAAGTTAGATTTGCCTGATTCTAAACAGTTACTCTATTTTCCACTCCAAGGTGACGCTTGGCAAATAAGTAAACTAGTTTTTGTTATCACCAACAGCGTAAAATCTTTTGTGTATAAATATCATAAGTGATTTGGAGGTATTTTACAAGGACTGTTTGCCTTCTAGCGACGGTTCGCTCTGAGAAAACAAAGGCCTGCTTTACATAACTCCTCGGGTTGCGCAACGGAGCCAATCCACCTTCCTTTAACAAAGATTTATAACTAATTGGTCCTCAGGCTACCCCCTCCCCCAGGACACCTTCTTCTGCTCGTTATGTATTAACAGGATGAAATGAATCAGGAAAAATAGAAAAAATATTGAAGGTGATAGAGAAGTGCTTAATTGTTAATTTCAATTATCAATTGGAACTGCTTCTATTGATTTTGATTAACAGTTAAAAGGAAAATTTAAAAAATAGTTACTTTTATGTGAAAACAAGTTTCGATTCCTCATAATAAAGGGTGGCTTCTTTTACTGGGCTCTCAATGTGAACCAACCAAAATAACGCGAAATACATACGTTGCTTAAGCTGTGTGACAACTCCTAAACAACGTCAATTCTACAGGAGGAAGAAAAAATGTTTTTTAAATTTATTTTTTACGTACTTATATATTAATTTTCTTGTTTTAACCATCAGATGTATAATTTTTTCTGACTTACGAGATGTCTCCATAATCAGCTATTTCTCTTTTTTAAATGATATGATGATTATATTTTTTATTATTTAGGACTTAGCAGGTAAATAGGTAAACAACTCCCAAAGGAAGAGCCATGGGCGTAGCTTAGGTTGGGAGGTAATGCTCAAGAAGGAAAAAGCCTTTTCCTCTACATTACTTAACACAGTTATCTTTTCAAATACCATCATGATTTTTTTTTTTAGCATTATGAAACATTGTGATTTGTTTTGCATGTTTTCGATCGCTTGCACTAATTTGTAAGTTGATTGTTATTTCAATAATAAAGGTTCTGCCTTAAGTTGTCTGCCTATCCCTATCGCAGCGATAGGGATATGGGATATTTATTTATTTTTTCTATTTTGGCTATTTTATTGCCAAATATTACAATATTTCAAATTAAGGGCGATAATATTGTAACAATGATATATGCATTCGTTCATACAATATTTATAAATTTGAAATAAAATAATTTTATATAATAATTAAACAACAAAATAAAGAAAAATGGAATTAAGGTAACTGATAAATAGACAAAATAAAGAAAACTCTAATTAGAGCTAAAGTAAAAAAAGAAAAAGAAAAACAAATAAATTGACTAAAGAAAAAAACTTAAAATTAAAGAACTAAATAAATGGGCAAAATAAATAAAATTGGGGTAAAAGGAAATTAGTTACATAAAAACTTTTTTTTTCTATCTTCAAATCAAATTTAATGGCAATCGTTAAAATATATTATTTCATACATGAGGAATGCAGTACCCAGCAGTACCTCTTCCTGGTCTTGATTTGAGCAACGTAAAGATCTCTCATCCAGCTCCTTTTGATTCTCTTCTCGGTATTAATGGGTATGCCAACCGAAGCTATATCGTTAGTTAGTCTATTGGTAGGTCCGTGAAGTTTGTTATAGACGCGGCTATAAAGAGTACGTATATGTGGGTCCATATTAACGTTAGCGTAAGTAATAAATAAATGTTTTTTTAGTATTTTTGTTTATATACATTCATGAAACCTTAAGATTTGTTTAAAAATCCTATCGTAGCCATTTTAAAACACACTTGCACCGTCGAAAGAACTTGAATCTAATTGATTAGCAGCAAATTTGATTTTTTCAAGATAATTTGTACCACTTCTACCCTTGAACCTGACACAGGCTGCATACCAGTTCTTTAAAATAAAAACTATGGAAATAGTTTTCATAAGACATATAAAAAAAATCTGATGTGGACACCACATGACTTCCCAGTACGCCTATTAAACTATAAATTTGTGGTTCAAAAAGTGACTCTGAATCAAAATTTGGTTACTAAATTCAGAAGATAGCAGTATCTCAAAAACGACACTCAGCATTGTGATGTCCACCGGCTTCGATTAATGGTAGCGGTGTCCGCTTTTATTTCTAAATTTGATAGAGGGCCATTTAACATATCTATTAAGAAAATTAAAAAAATCTATTATGACCTTAAAGGAAAAGTACCACTTCCGGTAATCATGCATTGACCAAAAAGAATGGCGCAGAACTAAATGCAACAAAAATTTAAAACACAAAATCTGGGACTAAATGTTTTTGAGTTATGCGAGATAAGAAAAAACGTATGAACGCACGTGTTCAGACGTCACGACGAAATTAGTCAAAGTGGATTCTGTGGAAAATGGATATTTCCGTTGAAATCTGATAACAGAAAATTTTCCCAATTAAAACACTCCCTATACTGCCTACCGGCAATCAAAAATATACGTAAATTATTACAGAAAGTACGTAAAAAGATTCAACCATTTTAATTAAGTTCTTTATTATAGGAATATACAAAACAATGGGTCTATTCACTCAAACAATAGTTAATGACAACCGGTCAACTTTTTGTAACTAAATAGTAATAAAAAAGTAAATAGTAAGAAAAACCGGCTAAAACCGTCACTAAAGATTAGCTTTGATTCACTTGAGTCATTGTGCAATTACCAACTTTTGACTCTGCACGAACTACCACTAAATTTTCATCGAAAAATTTAGAAGAACGAAAGGCTCTTGCAAATAACGATAAACATTTTTTTTTTTTTAATGGCGCCTTGAAACGTGTAAATGAAGTGTGATTACAACAAACATTTTCCAGCTTACTTGATCTTAGGTAATTGAGGAAGTAAAATGTTGTGTTGTGGATTAGGGTTGAGATCTTGGCAAATTTGTCCTGCCAAGTCCTCTGATCAATAGCAATTGGGTAGGCAACATTGCGTCAGCATAATCTTGTTTTGAATTACAAATGTTTTGTAAAAAAAAAGTTAATTACGCCACTTTTATTACTCTTTTAAGTTTATCATAAGTTTCTATTTCATTTTTGAATAAATATTCGATTACGAACTGATTGTTTTTTTAAAGATTAAATCTTCGTTTGCGCCTGCCATAAAAATAGTGACAATTATTAAATTGGTGGTGAGAATGTTATGGTATGTCAGACATGGTGATGGACAGTAAGCTGACTCTTCCGAAACTTGCTTTGAGCACCACTAATCCTGGAAGGAGATCTTTTATCCAAATCCTTTTTAGTAATCTTGTTGTGTCAAACAGCATGCTAATTGTAGTCATAGTGGCAATGGGGGTCCACACAAATAATGATATAATGATGATATAATGACACAAATAATGATCATAGTAACCAGCTCAAAAATATGACGAACAATGCGTCTTCAGCCTTCAGTTTTTGTGATTTTACTACTCCAACTAAGTCAGAGTAGAGTAGGCAGTTTCAAAAAAGCTGGAAGGCGTTAAAAGGGCTAATTGTGTACAGCCAGATTTTTTATAGAATTATTTATTTCTAAATTAAGAGGAATTTATTTCCTTTTCCACTTTATTTGGATGGGTCTTTTTCGTTTCGAATACCGCAGTTACTAACCGGTGATTTATGTGATCACTAGTTTAACATATGATGCTAAATTTTAGGTTATTAATAATGTATGCAATGACCAACAAAAATAAACATTTATATTCATTGTTAAACCATAAAATAAATATACATTATAAAAAGCTTTATAGATCCAAATCTCCAAGTTTAAAATGCCGCTTCTCCTCAATGATTTTCTGAAAACGGTCCACATTCCTGTATCTTTGCCTCGACATGAACTCAACAGAAGTAGATGTCGAGTGATAGAGAAATAAAAAGTTTTCTTTACATACGTACACTTTAACAATATTTTCAAATATTTTAACATGATTTCGGATAACTTATCCTTAAAATCAACAAATTAGATTTTTGAGAATAAGTCATATCTCATAAATGAATTTATATATTGGAACAACAGTAGGAAAAATTAATCAAAAACCTACACACAAACCTACAGAAATCGAGTAGTTTTCTTGAGGTACCACACATTAACTTGTTTTTTCTTTTGGCAAGCACCCACAATCCCTCAACACGATTAGTATGTGCGCCATATAACATATATCTGATCCATATAATAACGAACACCACTATCCTCGGTATTAAAATCAGTAAAAAGTATAGGGAAATTCGATTTACCCGAATTTAGAACTTTGGAGTGTAAACAAAACATGTAACGAGGTTAGTTGATAATAAAAACATATGTTTAAAATTAAGCATGCAAAATAATAGACATAGCACAGAAATCACCGGTTAGTAACTGCGGTACTCGAAACGGAAAAGACCCACATGATAATTGATACAGTGAAAATATATAGATGAAATTGAAATTATGTTAACTTTTGTAAGCTAAATTAGATGTAGCACGAAATTCTTACATCTGATCTCTAAGACGGTTGGTGCACAAATTTAGTGTGCACATTAGCCGATCATAGCAGATATCCTCTAACGTGAAATCCAGCTTAATATCCCTCTTCACCCCTCAGCTTAATATAGGGAGCTCACTGCCCTAGCTGTGCGGGTAGCGCCTGCCAGAATGAAGGTGTTCCGTTTCTGTTTTCTATTTATCTTTACTACTATAGTGTAATTGTATTTTTATTTTATGATGTTTGGGAAATGTCGTGGTCTTTTGCTCAAATTTAATAACCACCACTGTCTCTTATCCGTTTATAATTATGACCGCGTAGTTTATGATGAAAGCGGAGTGTTCTTAATGGTTTATTGTTGGCTGGTGTAAGTCAGTATGTAGAGTTTAATTATTAAATGGATAACTGCGTCTTTGATCTGGAAATGATTAGTTCACTATTTTGTTTTGATTTTATATATCGTTTTTCAAGTTTTAGTTATGTTTTATTTATTAATTATGTATTTATGTATTTAATGGTCCAATAAAGGTGTTGAGATATATAATATAACGCAACAAACGAATCATTAAATGGGCAGTGACTGCTAACCAGACGGATAAACCAGTCGGTCGTCTTGGTGTTAGAGCAGCCCCACCATCTAATAAAACAACTATTGACTTTCTTTATCGGTGTCCGCGTTTCATACCATGGATAACTGGACGCATGGATAAGGTTTAAGACTTCTTGATACGATATTTTAAGCAATATTATAATATATAATAACTTTGAGCTAGGACCTGGGACAAATTATACAGCGGACAATCTCCCACTCAATAGTATATGCTTTATTTTTGTTACTAATATTAACATGGAGTGAGGTATTAAGATAACTAAACTTACTTCTGCATTATAATAATATTTGATCGTCTAATATATGAAAATAGATTTGCATATATTTGCTCAACAAACTTTTTGTTTCTATCTCACTATTTCACTACCGAAGGTTGAGAACTTTTGTATTCATGCAGAAAGTTAAAAAAAAGTCTGTCCTTTGAATCGAAAATTATCACTAATGTTTTAAGTTTTAGACATCAAGGAACAAACATTGTTTCGTGTCTGCCTACTTGTCATCTGTCTGTTGTCAAATCCACGTTCCAGGCGTAACACTTACAACCGTTAATCCGATTTTGATGAAATTTTGAGGGATTGTGAGGGTCCGTACCTAGATGGTTCTATATTATTTTTTTCAATTTCCATTGGCTACTTTCGCTAATGCATGCGCAGAAGAATTTTCCTTGCCATTCCTTTATTTTAAAAACGGCATGTCCCTTAGATTTTATTCTCAAACGATAAATTATATATTTTGAAATATAGGTCATTAGGAATATAGGAAGCTATACTAGCGCCTACTTTGCAGTCGTGTTTTTATTCAACTCTTTTTTAAATCGGGATTTTGTTTTCTGCCCTCTCCCCTTCCTTGACGGCAGGCTTGGCTTGGAGATCCGTAACAACTTGTCAATTCTATCCATTTGAATGTTTTGCGATTAACATGCAGTTGTTGTTCATGTTTGAGAAACATGTTTTACTGGTCCCCAAGAAATTTTATGCTTTAACGAAGCACTGGTAACACTTTTTGCCTAACTCATGATCTAACTTTGCAATATCTTGAGATAAATGTGAGCATGCGCTGATCCCAATTTAGTGCACTGGGATTGCTCAGTGGATTAAGGCGCTAGCGGGCACTTGTCTATTCGATTCCTATGGCACACCCAGCCTCTATAAACTGAGTTTCTGAACCTTTAATGAGTTGGGAGGTAGGGTGAGGAGGGGGTAGGGTGGCTTTTGTACTTGGTTGCTGACTACATCACTTGCCTGTACGAGAATAACCAATCGTCTCCACTTATGACGGGTATTTTACATCCTATTTTTGAGTTGGTTATTATGAAGATTATTTTTTTGAACCTCTGTTTCCACTATCCATGAACGGCCAGTGCCTCCTTATCACTTACCCAATCCAAGACAAAACTTTCGTGAATTAATTTATGTGTTTATTATTATAATTATTTTTTGTGATCCAATTGGAGCAGAATGCTGAAGACGTATTCACAAAGCTTTCATCTTGAGAAGGTATACGACATAAAGTTCTTCAAGAAGAAGTTTAAAATTCTTCTTTAGAACCCTGAGGATACCCGTCATTGTTTATGTGAGTGGTTCTCATATAATTTTAAATTATATATCCGATAAAAAAATTTGCGAAATGCTGTATTGTATCTGTTTGTTGCATACAGTAAATGGCATTGGAAGTATTTCTCGTTCAATCAATTTAAGGCAGAGCATCCCAAACGTCACTATCTTCCCCTGTTCTAGGCCACAATTATTATTACAGTGTTACCAAATAATAAAATAATATTTTTGAACTTGTTTTACAAAAATATAAGGAAATAGGGCATGCTTTTGGACCTCAAAATTCCTGTCCCAAGATTTGGCCCCTCAAAATTCCTGTCCCAAGATTTGGTCCAGATCATTTACATTCCTTTCTGCTTTAAGGGCATTTCATTGGTAGTAGATGTCTATATCTAGAAGATAGTTTGAAGTTCGTATCATTTAAAAAAAAGTTTTTCACGAGCTAGAAGTGAATTCAAGTGTTTCTGCATTTGAGTGAATCAAGCGAAAAAACATATGTAAATTACTTTCATAATTGAACCATTTGAATTAATTTCATCTTGATTTGAAGCGAAACAGCTTTAGTAGCTAATTAGGATTGATAAATTACTTGCCACTTCTATAAATTTGTTTTTGTTGAAAACTATCACGTATCTATCATTTTATGTGTTTGTAATCAAAATAAGCCAATTATAAATGTTTTTTATTTTTACAATAATTAACACACAATACATTTAATTCTAATTAATACACTGAGGGAAGGTTAAGGTTAGGCTATATCTCAGTGTGTAGCCAATCCTAATAATATGTACTTCGACGACATATAATTTAATATATATAATAACACCAAACCGTATTTTAAATTGCTGATTTTGGAATTTTTGTGTGTTTTTAGAACTGAAGATGAATACATAACATTTGAAACTAGTTTTCAAAAAAAAAAAAAATTTATATAAGTGGCAAATAACTTATCAATCTTTAATTAAATTGATACTATGACCTTTAGTAGCAATGTTTGTTTGTAAACGTAACCTGAATTTATGCGAGACAAAAAAAAAGGTTACGCGATATCATTACATTCCTGTGATGACAGTCAGTAATTAAAGTTTTTTGACAGTACAATTCTTTCATTTAAAAAATAATAAAATGAAAACTTCTTTACGCCTTCTCCAAATTTTATTAGAAGATTCATGGCCTAACGAATGAACGAATCCCGTTCATTAGAGTTGGAAGAAGACATGAATGTTACAAGTTTCGTCATTACTCTCTCCTTCCTTCGTTTTTGATATTACATGTTCAATTACAGAACATTATAGGTAGCGAATTTTGGCAAGTTAGGCACAAATTCAAAACTAAAAAATATAAAGTAAGATAAACATCTAAAGCACTTTATTTATTGTATAAATTGACTTTTATTATTTATTTTTTTTGGTTGCAGCCACAAAATTGAAAAGTATCAGAGAATCACTGAAAAAAAGTTATGTTATATCTGTTGCAGTAGGATAAAAATATATACTATAAAATGATGTTTAAAATATTTATCAAACCAGTATGCCATTATGAAACTTTATCTTCCTATAAGGTAAAAACTAGATTCTAAATATTATGTCCGAAAATATTTTAAGCCCTGTAAAAAAAAATATAATGCTGTAACTTTTATCTCTATCTTTTGTTATTCCTGAAATATTCCGTTGGCTTGTGTTAAATGAGACATATTTTTTGCTATAAAATCCTCTTGTATTTTATATTAAATCCTTCCATGAGCCAGCGTGTAATCCCTTTCCGACCGTCTTCTACATAAACTGTTTCCCATGTCATCTTTTTCTATTCTTCCTTTAATGATGAACTGTCGGTCTTGACAAATTTATAAAAAGATAAGGCTCCAGGTCCCAGAGTTACTGAATTAATCTTCTAAGTGCCCCCAAAGATGAAGTAATTTAATTAATTTCTTAATTTTGTCTTCATTGTATATCTTTATTTATAAAATCAGCCGGAAACGATAAATGCATGAGATCTGGATGATTTATTTAATTAAATATATTATTTTGGTTCATTTTATTCTTTAAAAAGTAACTGTTGATTATATTTTTGTTGTTAAATTTATAACTTTGGAGGTTCAGCTGTCTTTGGGCGACCCTAACCCAATGTTAATCATTGTTAGAAAGAAAAAATAAAGGAAAGCTAGATGTGGATCTCTGTTTAACCTTTTTAACAAATGGAGGTGAATTAACCACATTTAATTTAAGGCTAAATGAAATGAAATGAAAATAGCCTTTATTTATGTATAAATAAAATTATTATAAAACATAAATTTACAAACAACATAAAAAAAACAGAAACAATTCTTTACATTATATATAAATATTTATACACACATTTTTTTTTTCATTTTTTCTTGCATAGGCCTTCCTTTAGGAGTAATAGTCTTTAACACTTCCCTGGGTGACTAGCCCTACTGGGAAGCGGGATTTGTAATGTCTAACCATTTTTTCTTCCACACATCTCTATCCTTAGCAACTCTCCACTCGAGGGGTCCTGCCAAAAGCCTAAATGGACCTCTCCATCTCTTCAATTGTCTGGCTCTCGTTCTTTTTCGGTCATACGGTGTCCATTCCGTGACTGTTTTTGACCATCTGTTGTCATAATTTCAGAAGGCTAAATAATTGAACTTAAATTCTGAATAAAAGCTTCCTTGAGAAGACGTGCAAATGAAGAGCCTTGCCTCGGCCACTTTCTGGGTATGTTTTGCTACAATTCTTTTTGCTATTTTGGGAGGTAAGAAAATAATTAAGAGGTAAGAGTAAAGGAGTAAGGATGTAGAAGTACCATTTATTTATTAAATTGTATGTATTTTTGTTATTATTTTTTTCTGATTTATTCACTGTGTAAAATATATTTACATAGCGATATATATATATATATATATATATATATATATATATATATATATATTATACAAATATATATACATATATATACATATACATATATATATATATATATATATATATACATACATATATATATATACAAATATATATATTTATACATATATATAAATATATATATATATATATATATATATATATATATATATATATATATATATATATATATATATATATTTGTGCTATTTATAAATATTGTTTGTCAAACATGTCGTCGTCCCCATGGTAAAATTACGAATGTGAAGATTACTACTTTTCAAGAGAGCTAAAAAACTGTACGTTCTTTTGTGATTTCGATTATTTAATTTTTTTTTGTTGGTGTTGTTTTATTTTATAGTTTCATGTGTAATTATTGTTTTATCTTTATAATAATACGCATATTAGTTACTTCAACATGGAAGCTTCGGACTTTTTCGTGAAAAGACGTTTTTCGTAAAAATACTATTGCGATTTATGCACTTCCTGATGCCTTAACAAATTCGTAATTTTACTGCAGGCTTTATCAACCGAAATAATATAAGAAAATATCAAAAACAAAAAATCTAATTTTTCACATTCGCAAGTTTAACATGGGACCAACGATCTATTAGGCCAGACGATATGGCTTGTGTTAAATGAGACATAGTTTTTGCTATAAAGTCCACTTGTATTTAATTTTAATAAATTGTCTCTCTCTCTAGGGTTCTAGATCAGTAAAATTAGATTAAAAAAATGGCCTTGGTTGGAAAAAATCCAGGTGAAGCTGAAAATTGTTTTAATCAATGTATTCTACATATATCAGAATTCATTCAACTCATTTTAGAGGATGAAAAAAAAATCCATTAATATAATAACGAAAATCAAAATGATTATTAAAATATATACATGCACACCTCATTATGGTAAGGATGCATAAAGATACGAAAGTAACTTAAGTGTATATGACCGTAGTGGTCGACACACTTAAATAATATACATACATATTTAAACATATATAATTAAATACATACATTTCTTCACTTATGTTCCACATTCCACGTTCATGACTGTCAGTGAAGGCTTAAAATGTGAATCTCAGACAAGTTTTAACTTTTTTCGATTATTACATCAGTATAATATTCATCCGAAAACGGATTATTTTGCACTTGCTCCGCAACCGCTACTGGCTGAATAAAGAGCCTTCGACATACCTTGTACGCACTTACCCCTTAAGACAGGGGTTAGTGCGAACTCAGGACCTCTCTATTGAATTATCAATCTCATAAAAATAGAGGTGGTTGAAACGTAGGCTTGAACTTAATATTTAAACGTAATTGTCTATGGAGCATTAAGGAAAATAGTAAAAATCTAGCTTCAAAAATAAATAAAATTACAGTCATGTAAAATTGAACTTTGTAAAATTTAGTCCACGCTACCCCACATTACCTTACCTAGAATAATTGGCGCGAGAAAGGAATTTAGGAAGCTATACAACTCGGAATTCCGGAATTGTTAGTAAATAAATTACTCTGTTAATAAAATCGAAATAACAGCACTGTGGCGGTTGAAATGGGCTTGTAAAGTAAGTAAGTATCTAATAACGAATAATTCACCTAAGTTAGCGCTGAACCGACGAGTAAACGCCCGAGGAGTAGACGAAACGTAAGTGGGAGGATTTCGCTAAGGCTGATCTTGTGGCATTGGACACTGACAATGGTCATTGGTAGTGGCATGCAGATATGCTAACGGCATTGAACTTTCGGGTTCTCTAAACCTTTAAGAATTATTCAATCTTTAAGATATGCATTAGTTCACTAAAGATAGGCTTTCTAAAATGCGTAAAATCTAATCCGCAATTCTATTATTTCCAAAATCAAACAGAGAAATGTTTTCATCGCTCAATAACGAACATTTTCAGAGTCTGTTAGATGTTTATCTCCAATTTTGGGTAATTAGAAGAGAAAAACAAAGCCATTTTAGGATGACGACCGAGCGTTTTAGACGTTTATCAAAGCATACCTAACAATCACTAAAAATAACAGCACCACTTTTAAGGAAAACTGTGCAGCTTAAGAGAATGTAAACTAATATCATTTAATTTTTCACAAATCTGAGCAGGAAAGAAGAAACTTATGCATTTCTCAACATGCATATATTTTTACCCATAAACTTTTTTTCATGAATAATTAAAAAAAAAGTGTATAACAATAAAAATATAAAATAAAATAATTACATTAAACTTTTATTTTAGGGAATAATATTGAATATATAAATATATGCTCATTTAACCTCAGTCAGAAATTTTTGTTTTTGTAAAACCTATTTTTATAATATAAACCTTGTATAAATTGTTGTCATTTATATATATATATATATATATATATATATATATATATATATATATATATATATATATATGTATGTGTGTGTGTGTTTGTGTGTAAATGTAATATTTTAATTTTTAAGTTTTTATTGCTGTATAAAGTTTTTTTTTTTTCCCCGTCCTGGGACTGAATAGCAATAGGGCCTGCTGGAAAAATGGTAATTCTTTGACCTCTTAAGATCCTTTGAATTAAAGATGGGTTGTAACAAATGCCCTATAAGAATTAATACATTGAGATGAATTTTGAATGTATAAAAAAAGTTCATTTATTATTAATTTAATCACAAAGCTTTTAAAATTTATTGTTGAATACAATAATACTTGCAAGCTAAATTTAAAAGAGACATATTATTAATAAAATAAATTAATATTTTATCTTTAAGGAACCACCGAACAAAGCTATGATGAAAAATATAGCGGAGGAAATAAATAAGCGTAAAAGTTGGTTTTCTTTAAATTATTTTTTTTTTAAGTCGAATCATAAAGCATCGGTCAATAGTGTGTTTATTTCAATATATCTGACAATTTCATTACATCGGTTTGTGGGAACATTTTTTTCTGTTGATTTGTTTCACCGGTTGGGGCGCTGTTGCCTTTGGTTTTCTTCAGGTATTTCGCAGCCTCAGGTCAGTCAGTTGGACGAGTTTTCGCCTCTGAGCTGTTATTCTAGGCATCAGCAAAGAGCTCTTCAATTACAGATTACGCTAGTCAATGTATCGGACGTGATAAGAATGATTATAATATTATTTACAAAATTAAATCAAATCTTTATTTAAATTTCGATAAGCCGTTGACTAGCTATGTAATGCATACGGTCCGTAACGGTTTGCTGTAATAAAGCCTAAACAATTGCCATTTCAATATGCTATTAAAGAAGAATTGAGATGAGAATATTCCGTAGAGCAATCGGTTCGGGCTAGTTGAACACGTGCAAGTGCATGGTTTTGCTGCCATGAATGGCTCACTCCTAGAACCATGAATAGCTGTGAGGAAGGCATTGTGACGGAGGTATAAATGAGCGTCGCTTTGTCCCTTTGCTGTCCAGGCAATTATTGCAGTCAGACCTGTCAGTGTGTTATTAGTGGGGTCCCTTATAGCAGCTTATTTACGTTAGGGCGTTTCAGCTAATCAATTTATACATTCACCTATTGTTTTCGAGGATGAATTTACTAGACAATGAAATAGTTGTCTAAAAACACGTTTGTTTGATTCGTAAAAAATAAATAAAAAATTGAAAATACAGTATAGCATTGTATCCCTCGTTTCAATGCCGTTCATTCAATAGAATTAATTCTATTCAATCACACATTTTTGTTATAGGAAACAAGGGAAATTCTGTTGATTTTTTTGTATCAAATTATTCTATCTGCAACTCATTCCTTACAATAGGAGAGATGGATAAATCTTCTTCCTTGTGTCGTTCTTTGTTTTAACTGTAAATGGAAGAGAATACCTGTGACCTGCTGTCCGTAGTACGCTTAGCGACTTGTGGTTGCAATAATAAAATATGTGCAGAAATTGGAGTTATTCCTCTCAACTTTTTAATTTATTATTATTACATTTAATATATTATATATTTAATTTAATTTATCTAGTTACCCATGCACTTCTTGATAAAATATAAATTTATTTGTTTATTTATAATTGTAGGTTGTATATAAAATAGCCTTCCTACATCAGTTTTGGAATTTTCAATTTCATTGGCAACACCTCCTGAGCACATTCTACAATAAAAAAAATAAAACTCTCTAGATTGCATTTATTATTACATTTGAGAAAATTCACTATTTGAGACTCACCTAGCCAAGAAATTGGCGTGAATAACTCGCATCAGACTGAAACTGACTACAACAGTCCTTTCAGGCTACATCCAAAAAATTTTAAAACTTATAACTCAAAAACTAAAAATAGGTTAAACCTGAAATTTTCAATTTTTTACTTCCTTGTACGAAGTAAAGCAAGTATTGTAATCGCGAAAATTTTCCGTTTTCAGATTTCAACGGAAATATTCATTTTGACCATCCCTGAATCCATTTTGACTAGTTTCGTCGTGGCGTCTGTACGTACGTCCGTACCTCGCATAACTCAAAAACCGTTAGCCGTAGAAAGTTGAAATTTCATATTTAGGATTGTTGTAAAATCTAGTTGTGAACCTCCCTTTTTTGCTTGATCACCGGAAGTGGTACTTTACTTGAAGGTCATAATTGATTTTCATCAAAAATTATATTAAAATACAATGCAAAACTTCTCAAATTTAGTATTTATAACTTATATATTGATTTAAATAACATACTAGATTTTGGTTTAAATTGAAAAATTGGAAGCGGTACTTCATTAGACTTTCATAAAACATTACATTAAAATATAATGTAAAACATCTCAAATTTGGTAAATAGGACTTTTAAATCGATATGAATGTATTTACTATATTTTGGTTAAAATTGGTGAACCGAAAAGGGTACTGTACTTGAAGCTCATAATAAGATTACATAAAAAATTATATTTAAATTAAATGCATAAATCATATGTTTCGGTAATAAAGGTTACAAACGCAATTTGGTTTCCAATCTAATTAAACATTTTTATTACTTTTTTTAAGTGTTAAAATTGAGTGTAAAATACTGTTTTTCCTCCCCATTGGTGTGTCAATAAATGGATGTAGCGACGCCGAGTGTCGTTTTTGAGATACTGCAATCTTCGGAAACAAGTAAACAAATTCAGGATCACTTTTTGATCCACCGATTTATATTTTAATAGACGTACAAGGAAGTCATTTGTTGTCCACATCAGATATTTTTATCATAACTGTTAATACTACATATGCACAATTTTTTTTTTTTAATTCTGAAACATCAAGTTCCAAACCATTTGTTGATTTGATATGACTCAAAAATCCCTAAAATTCTGTAAAAATTACTTATAAGAGACTGAACTCACCATTATCCATCTCAAACTATATGTCAAGGGATTGGACATTCCAACACTTTTACATCTTTCCAGCCGCGCAATTATAATTTTTTAAGTGGAGTTTTTACAATATATAATTTATAGTTAAAACTACTAATAAATATAAAATCAAATATTTATACTGGCTTATGAATATTTTTATTAATTTTTGAACCACCGGAATCGCTCTTTTATTCGTTATTGTTGGATCAAACTAGTGCAAAACGGGGCGTACTCCAATATCAGGCCCGTGCGCGGGCAGCTGGTCTTATTGCCTCTCTGTCCTAGATACATTAGAATGAGGAAATGATTCCAGCAATAGTTACAATATTAGGTCTATTTTATTGAGGAAATAAGTAATTGAGGCGTAGAATTCCAATACCAGGAAAGTCCATTTTCCAATTTGATTTTCTTAACAGTATTTGTATTAGATTAACATTAGGTAGAGGAAAATATTGAAACGAAAATTTTCATGTCTGTCATTATCTCCATTGAAAGTCAACTAAAGTTTTTCCAAAATAATTTTTATTTACCTGTTCTCTATTTAATATCTGTTAATAAGTTAATATTTATTTCATGTTGTTAAACGAATTGAAGAAAAGACTGGATAAGGTTTTTAAGTTTAAAACAAAGACAAAAAAAGTTTGTTTTTTTTAAAATAACTTTTCATGCTGGAAGTGAAAACATTCTTTGTCCTCAGAATCAGAAATTTCCACTCACTAAATATTAATATATAGACAAATCCATGCAAGCAAGGAAGAAATGTGATCATTATAAACAATTGCTGGAAAATCAGTATTGCTCTTCCTTTTAATCAATTTTATAAAATTCCATCCACCACTTTTGATTACGCATGCGCAAACATATATTATATTTCACATATATTTATTTCGAAAAGATTCGTCAAAGTTTGTCCCCAAGATGCCGGACAGTTGGTGATTAATGGTCGAATGGTCCAATATAAATTTTATCTAATTTTTTTATAAATTAAAAATTTTAAATAAAAAATTTTATAAATTTTTTATCTCCTACTTTCGCGTATGCACGCGCAAACGTATTTTGTTAAATACAGATTCCGTCCATTTCACTGAGACATCAAGCTATAAACCAAGAATCTTGAGTTGTTAATATTACAAGGCGTAGATAAGCCCATAACGTCTTCATTTTTAAGTAAAAATCAATTTTCGAAAATTGCTACATAGCACCTTTATCCACTCATGTCTTACATTATTTACGAATGTAATGTTAATTTGGGATGGAGTAACAAGCTGGATGAAGTACGAGGCTCGGGTTCGAGTTCGGCTGTTTCAGAAAATTTATTTTTTATTTTATCAGCCGTAGGTTGAGTCTGGTGTTTATGTTTGTACCTGGACCTTCATCAAAAAATGCTATTTACTTTCTTGTATAACCGCTGGTCTTAAGAAAGAAATGAAAGGGTCGTAAAAATTAATGTTAAGAAACTAAATTGAAATTATTTATGTGTTGACTATTTATTATAATTTAACCATTGATGAAGAAAAATTAATGCACTTCCTGGTTTGGCCAATATTTGAAATTTTATAAAATAAATTAATTATATAAAAATTAATATACGCCTGTTACAAATGTTCAGCAGTAGGTATATAATTATAAATATTTTTTGTGGACTATTAATGTTCTTAAGTTACTTTATATATAAGAAAATGTAATGTGATTTCTAGTGTAATTAAACGATTATAATCAACGTTATTCAGCACTGAACTTTTTTAAATAATTTATTACCAAGATTCTGGTTCCGAAACTCGATTTAATGGAAGTAATACAATTAAGATAAAAATTAAAATTTATTAACTCCTGGAAAAAGTAATTGTGTTAAACTTTGGATAGGTCACAGCCCGGATCCATTATCGATCGAACCTAAAGGTCAAACAAGGAACAGCCTTTTACAACAAACTCCTACAACTTCTCTCCAATAAGTTAAAACTATTTTCTTTAATGCACACTTTTTTTTAAACAAAAGCAAATTAATTCAACATTCATCGCTTAAATTTTGAGAATATTAAGTATTATAAAAATTTGATATGATTGGCGCAATGTGTACTTCCTTCGATGTATTTTCAATTTTTTTAAATTTCAATTTTTGGGTTAATCAATGTTACTCTTAACATTTATATTAATATTAGCCTACTTTATTCCACATTCTACTTGTTCATATTTCTGAGAAGATTTACAAAAAAAAAATTATTTTATAATTGCTACTAAAAAATTTCGATCTTTCCTGTGATAACAATTTTTTTTTTATAGAAACATATTACAAACTGTTTCGGGTCAAATTCCTTTGTAAGCTCATTCCAAATTATTTCGAGTACAATATTAAAATTAAATAATTATAACATAAAGAAAAAAAAAGGCCTTTACATGTGAAATTTAGATGATTCTATTATATCTTTTTAAAAAAATATATTTTATGTCTCGAGTTTGAAATGTAAGTTTGAAAGATAATCAAATTTTCTACAAAACAAAAAAAATCATCGAAATCGGACCGTTATTAGCAAAGATATAGCGCATTGAACATTGTAGCCATGTTTTTATGTTCACTTATAGGTTAGGAAAGATTAGTTAAACATCGATTAACTGCCACTGTCTATTTTGACGTATTACAGAAATACCATTCAAAATACAGTTTAACCTGCTGTTGGATTGAAACAGATCACTTTATAATCAATAATTTTTATACATTATAACAATATATGCACCCATAACGAATAGTTTCAAACTTGTGAATTATTATTTTCATATCGTCACAGTCACTACTAAGCCTCCTTAAAATTTATTAATTCATTATTTTCTTAGAACCTCGTTTCCTCATTCTTGTTCCCTTCACTTTCTGTCGAACAAAATAATTCCGAGATTTTGAGTCGGTGAATGTATATAATTAACTTATTTTTTATGTATTTGTCTTTTTTAAACACTATTTTGACTTTCTCAAATTGTATTTATCTAAAGTATATGGTTCAATTGTTTTTAATTTATAGTTCGTAATACGTATTTATAGTTAGTATTTACGTTGCGTGAATATAAAAAGTAGAAAACTACTTTTCTGTGAATATTTTCCTTTGAGATTCTCATACCATGAGTTAAAAACTCCACCTTTTTTTGTTCTTTATAGTACTGACGGTTAACAGAAACGGACGGATAAACGAGTGACGGTTAATCTAAGTTTTCCTGTAACTGTAATCGGGTAAAATTTCCGACATGCACTTTTCAACAGTTCTACGCGTTTCAGTGATCCCTGAGTCCAAATAATTTTAACTATTGGTCTTTCTGTACCGCGATTATCATTTAAACGGGTTAACTGATTTTATTTTGAACTTCAATTCATTCGGTTATTTAATTTCAATTTATATTCAAATAATAGGAGAGTTTTATGCTCATTTTAATTGTATACATAAATCAAAAAGCTGATGTAATATTGTAATTTTGGTCGAATTTTGACCAATGGGCGAATCTTGTAATAATAATTAAGAATATCAGCCCCAAAATATAATAAAACGGCACTAAATCAGTATTGAGATTTAAATATTATAGCTTTTTTTCGATTCAAGGTTTTTCAAATGCTGTTGTTTTCTCTTGTTTTAATTTCGGATATAGTCCCAGTACTGGTAGTGACTTGTGGTGGTCATAGCCACTGATAAAGAATAAAAATCATTTGATTGAATATAAAAAATTGACGGGAAATGTAATTCGAAAACATGAAGCTATATGCTGATACTAACAGTTATGGAAGTTCATAGAATTAATAATCGAAAGAACGTGAACACCATACAATTTTTAAGGATATGTAATCGACATAAATAGAAATTCTTTCCCATTTTAGTTATTCAATAATTTATTACAGGACTCTAAGGACCGAAGGATTGGATGGATCAGAGTTAGGAATGAGGATTGGAATCGGAAGAAATGCGATAGATTAATGTAGCCATGGACCTTAAGCTGAAATAAGATTAATTGTTACTATTTGGATGAGCGTTTTGTTATGAGTTAGAGAGTTTGTCTAGTGAAATGTCAAATCTGAAGCGATTAGGAGTTTTCAACTGCAGAAAAAGAATTTACAAGCTTGCAACCGAAAGGAGAAAATTTGAGTTTTATTAAGAAGTTATGTGCATTCAATTTTACTCTGTTCAATAAACAGCGCGGCTAGTTAGTTTCTGAGTAACCGGTTATAACCTTTCGTAAATCCGCAAATAATCAGGAACTGGAAACCAAAACATTAATGAATATCAAAAATTGTGCATCTCACTCCAGCAGCCTAATATAGACTAACCAAAAATAGATAGTACGCTGAAAAATGTGTTTTTCTAATCCTTTCTGGTTTCTTATTGGCTTTGTTTTTCATTCAAAGTATTTTAAACAATTTTTATTATATTATATTTTTAGGCGAAAAAATTCGGGGACAGTTGAAATGTAAGAAATCGCCATCGCTTAGAGTAATTGAGCGAATCCGCACAAGAGAGACCGTTATACGCGCATTCTGGACAATGGCACGCTAGCTGAATGAGCACCCTCATTGGGACATGTTTATTTCAAGCAGATAGGATGAAAGTATAACAGGACCGCCGCTCGTTCGGTACAGCTGCATCTGTCGCGGCACACAAATCCGCAATATCTCTCTTCTTATTTCTGCTTTATGCAAACTTGGAAATACGTTTGTATAAGGTTGTTGGAGTGAGATGCATAATTTCTGGTACACATTAATGTAATGTTTTGGCTTCGAGTTCCTCATTATTCGCTAATTGACGAGACGTTAACCGGTTACTCGGAAACTAATGTGCAAAATTCAATGCTCATAACTTCTTAACATAACTTCAATTTTCTCCTTTCGGTTGCAAGCTTGCTACTTCTTCTTCTGCAGTATCCTTCTAGGACTGAAACGACAGAAAACTGCTTATCGCTTCAGATTTTACATTTCACTAGACAAACTCTCTTATTCATTACAAACAAAGCAAAACTATCATCCAAATGATTACAACCGACCTTAATTCAGCTTAAGGTTCATGGTTACATTAATCAATCCATCGCATTTCTTCCGAATCCAATACTCATTCTTAACTCTGTATACCATAGACCCTGGAATCTAGAGTTTCATCAATGCGCCTGCGCCTCGGACGATCTATAAAGATAAAACGTCAATCAACTAGATTCTTTGTCTGATCCTGTCTATCTTCTGTCGGAGTCTCTTTACTTCTTTATTATGCTTAATGTGTCGAATTGACAAATTTATAATATGGAATTGCGATTAAGTATCAAAACTATGTTTTCAGTCCATGTTTAGAACATTTGTTCTGAACATTTGTTGTTAGAGCATTTGCTACAACAATGGATGATAACGTATATTAACTGTCTATTTTTTCTTCGCCGAATCTTACTCTGAAGGTTCAAGATAAGATGTGGCGTGGAATGATAAAATATCTGGTGAATCCATTCACACGGCCTTCCTTACTGGCCAAGGTGCTAAGTCCAATATAAACATTGTTTTGTTTATCTTTCCTATACCTTCCTAATGCTGGTCCCACAAGAATTTTTTTTAAGTTAAGCTTTGTAGATTATTTAATTATCTTTCAAATGAAGAGATGAAATGTTCCTGGAGATGTATTGTCTTCAATTATAAACTAAATAAAAAAGTAAACGAGTTTCTCTAGGAAAATACATAGAACACTTTATAAAAATCGCTGTAGCCGTTTTGGCAATACAGTCTTAAAAAAAAAATCCTTTATACCGCATAGGGTGCTCGAATTAATGCACAGGCATCATTCGCCGAAACCTTCAAAAAATAAATATATTACAAAACGCTCAATCAAATGACCATAATTATTTGAGCGTAAGGTTCATTAAAACTTTAATCCATCACATTCCTTCTGTACCCAATCCTCGTTCCTTAATCTGTAGACCACAGACCCTGCGGATCTAGAGTTGTCTTAATGAATTTCCTGCACCTCGTTCAGGTCGTTCAATTGCTACAGGCGTCTATAATTCGGTGCCTAATCGTTTCTCTCTTGACCAGACCTTTTCTTGACCGAAGTCTTGGCTTCTTCTGGCGAAGACTCATATTCTTCTTTCTTGGATAACGGCTTGGTATATTATCAAAATTGAGGAATTTCATCGCAACCCGGCTCACATGTCCTACCCATCATTTCATAAGATGTTTATAAAATCATTATAGGTTCTCTACAGTTTTCTAATTTTATTTTTAAATTTATTTAATTTTTTTTAAATTAATTTTGGTTTATTATCGACCAGGAAGAATAAAATTTTAACTCTTTCCCCCTCAAAATTTGAGTTTTTACGTTTCAAGACACGTGTAATCCAAACAACGAATAAAAAAAAAAAATGGTCCGTCCGTCGTTCGCGGCTTATCTCTGAGACTACTGGATTTTGTTTTTGTTATGATAATTCGAAAGATGATAAAATTTCTTATAAAACGAGAAAAAAACTCATTTAAATCGGACCAGTATTAACTGAGATTAATTCATTAATACATTAAATAAATACATTCAGAAATTAATGTATTCCTTCCGTATCCAATCCGCGTTCCTTAATCTGTAGACCATAGACTCTGCGAATCTAGAGTGAATTTCCTGCACCTCGGTCGATCAATAGCTAAAGGCGTCCATAATTCGGTGCCAAAACGTTTCTCTCTTGACCAGACCTTTTCTTGGCTGAAGTCTTGGCTTCTTCTGGCGAAGACTCACATTCTTCTTTCTGGGATATCGGCTTAGCAGACTAATTCTTCGGCGCTATAGGTCAGTGTGTCCGTTGGCCTCCTGTCTTATCAATTGTGGGCTCCTGGCTTCGTCGCATCTCTCTACTTCATCCTTACTTTGATTATTTCTGCACTTCCTTCAGTTTCTTTAGTCTTTACTATTTATTTTCTCACTGATGTGTATATCCAATATTTTCCTCTCATACCATTTCATCCTCTGATTACCTGTCCTAACCATCTCAGACTACAGATTGACACAGTTTCTTCTTAACACTCTCAGTTCGGCACTCTCAAGGCGATCATCTTTGGACAAGCTTCAAATTTCTATTCCATAGGTGCCTACTGCTTAATTTCTATTCTGAACTTGGTAGATATCTTTTATAAAGCATTTCTCACAAAAATCCTATGACAGTATTCGATCCTTACCACCCGAAATCCTTCATAAAATTCTCAATATCTATACTTCATTTGTAAACCCCATATCTACAGAAATCCACTAGTTTCTAACCTTGATTGCCAATCGGTTTACGATGTTCCTCTCCGGCATCTAAAAAAAAAGATTGACTCGAGACCTTTTTACCTAGAACTGTCGTTGTGTTACATGAAACTGTCATTTCATATTAAGAAGATAATATATTTACTTATTTTATTTTCAATATAGTATTGAATCATTAAAACGCTGCAAATTATTACACAATGATTTATTATTTCCAAATATTTGTGTATTAAAAATATCGGGTGTGACCTTTCACTTATCGCTTTGGGTTAAAGGTCAATACAAAAAATGGTTGTTATATCTTCGCGAAAATTCCTATAAGGATTTTTTTATTTTTTATGTTTAGCTTAGTAGAAAATTAAATTATCAATCGAATAAGCATTTCGAATGTCCCGAGAGATGTATAGTTTTTGAGTTATCAAAAAAATAAACAGAGGTGAACCGGTTTCCAGAGGAAGATGTCAATGTTCATTACGCTAAATCCCTGATAATTCTGCTACGGATTCAATGATTTTTTTTTTTTTTTTAGGGAATTTTATTACCTTAGCTAAACCATAACAAAATCTCAATAAAATCTTCATAAATGACAGTTATGGAGATACAAATATCTCTGATTGATGGGAGTTAATTTTTTTTTTTTGGTCGATTACAAAAGTTGATTATTGAAAATAATAAAATAAAATAGATTTAAATTTTTTTTTTTTTACAAAAATTAGGAAAACGTTTTGATAATCGCATTATAGAGTTAGAAAGGAATTAAACTTCCTGTTTTCTCTACATCTACTTGGATCTCTAATACCGTTCTAAAATAAAACAGCGTGAGACGATATGTACATTCCATTTGAGCCCGAACGTTTGTGAGACATTTTGTCGGTGGGCGTTCTTTCAATAGTGTACCGTCGCCGCAGACTTCTTTTAAATTGAAACCATCACTCTCCCTCTCTCCCTCTCACCCTCCCTCCCTCACCCTCCCTCACTCTCTCCCTCTCTCACACACCTCCTTTATCTTCAATCCTTTCTCCTCCACGGATTCTTCTTTCCTCGAGATTTGATCACATTTTCGCGTTACAGGCAGCTAATGTTGTTTACTTAAATTAATCCATATTTGCGATTTGCGCTATTGAAATTCTGATAATTGATATTCATGAAGGTAAAATTAACCGTGAGCATTGCCTCGAATAAAAATAATTTTGGAAAACATATAAATCATGTGCTAAAATACTTGGTGAGGTTTTATCAGCTATACAAAAAAAAAATTTATTGATGTTACAATTGCATTAAAAATACAAGTTTTATGCTACCTTATTATTATGAGATGCAATAGACTTGTGATGAAAATAACCAATGAAAACTCCAATGACAGTTCTATGTTAGAAGATCCCGAGACCATCTTATTTTCTGACGCGTCGGAGAATTATAGGGAAGTAATTGGGAAACGAGATTTAAAAAATAGTGTGCTTGTAGGGGTAGGATAGATATTTATTTCGGGCCAATCCTGTAGTATATCTAAGTATTAAGATCATCATATACTGTGAGAATACGGAAGGAATTCGATAGTGTAGTTTTTAATTCCGTATTTAAAATAGCCCTGATTATTGATGTAGGTGTTTTTTCCCAATAAACTGGAAGTTTAGAACATTTGTCCAGTTCATGTTGAAATAGTTGTAAACGACAAATAGTCTTCAGTCCTTTCATTCATGCATGAAAACTTTGTCTCTTTTCTAAATTAAATCCTACGCAACCGGTCTGTTCTACAGGGCAAGCGAAATATTATTTAAATATGATTTAGGATAGAGTATCGTAGGTTCGTACTGAACCATTAACTTAAATATTATTTTTTATTTTATCATTTTCAATATATATATATATATATATATATATATATATATATATATATATATATATATATATATATATATATATATATATAAATTTAATTTTACTTTATTTAATTAATTTACAACTGCAAACAAAAATTTGTTACAACCAGCGAATGAAATATACAATGAAAATTAAGGTCAAGAAGGCATGAAGATAAAGGTCATCCAGCGACACCTCTTCCTAAACATTTATAGTTGAAAGTCAGGAGATCCCTGTCCCTACTCCTTCGTAAACGTCATCTTGTGTCAGGTATGTTTCGTGATAATTTAATTTACAATAATTTAAGATACCTACGGAGGACCCAGATATCGTCCGCTGTCCGCGGCTTTTTTTCGAGACCTCTGGTACGATTTTTTTTTTTTTTTTTTTAAGATTTGTTAAATACACGGGTCACCAGAGGATGATCCTCGGAATCCATTTCATTTGAAAATGGCGCCCGATTAAAGGTTACATACGCCCATATCGCGGCCCTTTATGAAAATAATGTGGGCTAATAGCTTTTGGAATCATTATACCAAAGCCTTTAAAAAATTAATTTAAAAAAAAGCTATTTAAAATTTTAATTTTTTCTTTTAATGTATATCTAACTATTTGGAAATAATGAACCACAGTGTAATAATTTGCAGCGTTTTTTAATTGTAAATAATTTTTTTTACTTATTATTCATTAGCAACAACCCACTACTTAACAAATTTATATTTCTTTATAAAGTTTAACCAATTAAAACGTATAAATCACAAATATTATTTATGATTATTTGTGCATTAGAATTAATTAAAATTATACATATTTAGCAATGACTGAATAAAAGACGTGAAAATCTGATAATATTTTCCAGAAAAATTATCAGGAGAAGCAAACAACACATCGGCCCAAGAGAAATATTTCTTTTTAATATATTTTTATCCGGTATCCATTAAGGGAAAGATAGGGAACTTCACAAATTTCATTTCCCTTCCAGGGCTTCCCGTGAAGCCATGAAAAAAAAAAACATGTGAATAAAAACTTGCCAAAACATAATGGATAAATATTATGAAACCTCTCGTTTTCTTACTTTATTTTTCTTTCTTCGTGATCTATATAAAGACAAACACTTCCATATTGATAATGAAGTTAGTGTAGTATTCAAAAGGACCACAAAGTCCACTTGTCGGTTTGTTTCCAAGTTCCTCCCATCAATATTGTACCTATAGTTCCTCCCATAGTACTAGTAGTATAGTAATAAGTACAAAAAAAAAATCCAGATCTCTAATTATTTACAAGTTTTACAGTATGTAATACGAGATAATCCTATATATTGTTCGAAGAAGTAAACAAATAAAAATCTTAGTTGCCGTCTCCTCTCAAGGTTACGGCTATTCCTAGCATTATATCAATATATCAGGATTTATGTAACTTTCGAAAAAAAATAATCCACAGCCGAAATATAGAATGTAAAAGTTAAATTAAATATATATAAACAAATTGAGTAAATTAAAAGTTATTTTAAAAGCTTTTTGTGAGTTATTTTCGTTTTGGTATACAGCGTTATTTATGTTATTTTGAGCAATGTTGATTGCTTTCTTGTATTGACATGTGTATTATACCACAAAAAATTGCGATAAGAGAAACTGTGATTGAGGAAACAGTAATAACTACTAAATATTCAATCATGATGAATATAAACTTAAATAATAGATTTCTGTAATGTCAACACCCGTACGCAAATCATACTAAATCATCGAGTTTCATTTCTGAAATACTTCTTCTATTTTAATTTGATCAGTATTTTCATATAATCGGAGACAAAGAATTTTCTAAAGCCTCTTCGGTACCTGGGCATATAAAGATAGTTTGCTGAATCGGAACCCAAAGTAATATGATGAGAAAAAGTTTCGCCGACGAAGGAAGACATGACCGATGCAAGAAAAGAGGTTAGAGGAAGGTGAGGGTCGAGCATGCTAGCGATGCCACGGCCTTTTTGATTATTTATTGTCTCATGAATAATGTATAAAAAAAAAAAAAAAAAGGAAGGCAAAATGTTCCCACTTGGGCCTGTCCATTTTATTACCGAGCGACAAAAAACCAGGTAGTAGTGCATAGTCAATTGAAATACATCTTCTCGCTTTTACTAGCGTTATTTGTAAAAAGGCTGTAGGTATCTTTAATATATGTCTATGTAAATCTTTTGTCCTCTTTTTATTTTTGTTTACAAAATTAACTCTGCTGATAATTAAATAATACGTAATACTTAAATATTGTCCTATTAAATATTGTACGGGAAGTTTTCATTGTTACTTATTTTAAAGGATCTTAAGATGTTAAGTGATGACTTTTCTAGTCCTGGCCTTACGATCTTTCGGATATCGTGTTATACGTCCATACTCAGCTTCCACTGGCTTTAAAACACGTGGCATGCTGGGTTGTGTGCTGGGATATTCAAGAGTACCATCTTATACCCACAATGACGAGAATAACCACTCATCTTAAAAAGCGCTATGAAAATTATATTTTTCAACGTGTTATTAAAGTACAAGAAAGAAATCTACCCCTAACCAAGAAAAATAAAACTATACTATATATATGTGTGTGTGTGTGTGTGTGTGTGTGTCTGTGTTTGTTTGTGTGTGTGAATCTGTCAATAGAACTTAATTTGTTTGAGAAGAAGAGAAATGTTTCAAAATTACATATCACACAGGTATTTTTTAATTACAACATACAAGTACTAACATGAATTTTATTAAATTAAAAACCAACAGGAATTCCATCTCAAAATTCACTTATCGGGAATAGCTAGTTTGGAAATACATTTGTTAACTAAGATATTACCAAGGGAAGAAATCCTAAAATTCATATGATTGGATGAGTGTTAAATATTTCATCAACGATTCCACTTGAACATCACACGAGAAATCGATATTTTATTGTTATTTTTATTAGATTCTGCATTCAGGGAGCACCTCAGCGGATGAGAAGTGCCTTCAGGGAGCAGTCGATAAAAACAAAGTACCCGCTCTATCTGCAATATACCTATTTAATAAATAATCCAATCGCCACGACTCGCCTTACTTTCACCTGATCAAAAGTACATGTTAAGGAACATGACAGTAAAGCAGTATTTGCTGCGTAGGTTGAAACTTGATAATAGCAGATTATTACAGTCAAAGGTTTACACAACCGGTCAATGTTGAAGAATCTTTGGAGGACAGCATGCTCTTGTTGTTAGAAAAACAATTAGATCCATTTGTTAGAAACAAAGTAATATTAAAAATGGCTGCAGTCTAGTTTTTATATCAATGCAGGGTTTTGTGCGGTTGAAACTGTTACACTCTATATGATTATTTTAATCTTGTATCGATGCGGTCGATTTTCCTGTGTATAACGGAATTGCTCAAAGTAAGTGTAGTGGGATGCACGAGGGTATCGAAAACTGTACCTTATGTTATTCCGAAGAATAATAAGATGTCATAGTTTTTGGCGGCCTGCCATTTGTACAGCGAGATACGAGAAAAACATTTTGGGCCGACCTGTTCTTCAGAGGAATTATTTAGTTTATTGATAGGTGCTAACTGGTAAAACCTATTGGCTCCAATGGGCCGTAGCGTGATGATACAAAGTCAAACGCCTTCCTCAAAAGACGGTCTATCTAACTAAAAAATAAAGTTTTAATTCGGAATCACAGTTCGTTAAATTAGCTAGTTCAAATTAACAAACTCTTCAGGTTTATATAATAGTATACATTTTAATGCAGTAATAAGTAATAAATGAATTTATTTTGTGCCATCTCACTCGCTCTGTCTTTCTCCTACTCATAGTGATGATGTATGTTTTTTTTGTCGTTTTTTCCTCCATAAGATTTCTGTTACTATTCAGAAATACAATATAACTAAAGAATCCTTTACAAATAAATGATAACTTGTTTTGTTTTTATCAAGCATTCGCTTGGACTCCTTTCTTTATGTAGGATATCTGGGTCATTCCATTCCAGGGTCCTGATGTAAATTTGAAGTTTTCTTGACAGAGAGTGATGTATGGGGGGCCCGATATCCGCTGATGGATACAAATGGAGCGGCCGCTAATACACCACAATACTGCATTTAAATGCCCTCTTTCACCTCCTTTTTGTAGCCTGATCCCATCCTCCTGGGTCGAAAGTTTACTCTGCTTTGATACGGTGGCGCCGTCTCTGCTGGCGTCTGTTCTCGCATCCTTAATGTAAACAATTACTATTTATTATTATTACTATTACTAATAATTAATTAATGAGAAAAAACACACAAAAAAAAAATAAGAAAGAGGCAAAAATTATGATTAGAATATGGACTGGCTCCTTCGGAAATCCTAAGCTACACAAAAGTTGTATATTACTGAAAAATGAGGGTGAAAAATATTTTTAAAAATATAAAAAAATAATTTACCACTCCTTCTTTCCTCCCGTAGTAAAAGTCGACAGCAGTATTAAAAAAAAATAAAAATAAAGGAGGCAAAAATTATATTAGAATCTGGACTGGCTCCTTCGGAAATCCTCGGCTACAGACTGAAGAGGCCCCCTTACCAAGGGGGGTCCTTCCCTGTAAATGTTTTAAAATTACATGCCTGACAACCATATTTCTGCTATTTTGGCAGTTGATATATTTTATATTGAATTAAAGGCAATATCTTTACCAAAAATCAAGCTATTCTGTTGTAGTTTACTTACGTTTACAATGCATTCTTATTATATCTAAACTTAGTGCAAATAAGAAAAAACTAGTAATGAATTTAAAGTAGCTTACTACTTGAAATGAAAGTGAAAAATATTTTTAAAAATACAAAACAGTTTTTTTGGGCAGTGCCGGAAGTAGTATTCATGAATGCGAGTTTAATTTTACCACCCCTTCTCCCTCCCCCCCTCCCTTAATAAAAGTCAACAAGAGTATTTAAGGTAATATTATTTCTAAATAAATATCATCATCTCATAATATTAACTCATTTTATTGAGTGAATTAAAGTCAAAACAATCAAAAAGTAGAAGCGAATATTTGATTGGTTAACCTCAAAATAAAATTTCGTTTGAAATTTGCGGCCATCTTAATTCTGCCGTCTAGGGCAACTGCCCCCCTAGCTCTCCCTGGAGCCAGCCATGTTTTGGAGGCACCGTTCGCCGACTACCCGCAATGTCCAGGTCCAGGAGGCCTGGTTAGAATATTGTTTGGAAATTTCCAAAATGAAGCCATACCGGCTCATTGGTATGACAAGTTTCCATCTAACATTTCATATATTTCGAGTAAATTGATATCAAAATATCATTTACTCATTATTCAGTTATCTCTCCATCTGCACTAGTGATTTTTTAATATGGTACTAGCCGATGCCTGTCAAAATGAACTGTAAAGAACATGGTAACATAACTGATTAACCTCTCCCCTACCTCATTCATTGTAAAACTGCTACTGCAAACAACCTTTATAGCAAACAATCTGATAGTGCGTTCTTGTAACTCGGCTTTTCTCCACATATTGCAGTACGAGTAAGTTCTACTGGTAGCAGGAGCCTATCTGAACCTCGTCACATGTGAATTAAGTTCTACTGGTAGCAGGAGCCTATCTGAACCTCGTCACATGTGAATTAAGTTCTACTGGTAGCAGGAGCCTATCTGAACCTCGTCACATGTGAATTAAGTTCTACTGGTAGCAGGAGCCTATCTGAACCTCGTCACATGTGAATTAAGTTCTACTGGTAGCAGGAGCCTATCTGAACCTCGTCACATGTGAATTAAGTTCTACTGGTAGCAGGAGCCTATCTGAACCTCGTCACATGTGAATTAACTGATTTTGGAAGAAATCCATTCATCGTATGATAATATAATACTACAAATGTTAAAGAAAAATTAGGTTGTTAAATTTCAGAGAAAAATTATAACCTTTCAAACTTCTTTTTCTTCTTTATTAATTACATTAACGATGTTTCGGACAGAATTAGTCCACTTTCAAGTCCAAAAATATAATAAACAAAAACTTTATCAACAATTATTGTAGAAAAAAAACCTTAACAAACATTACATAATAAATAAATGATATTTGATATTTTTGAATAGTAATTATTGGATAATATAGAAAATTTATTAACATAATGTTTATAAGTTTTTGTATATTATGTTTTTACACATGAAAATGGAATAGTTCTGACCGAATCGTCGTTGATGTAATTAATAAAGAAGAATAAGAAGTTTGAAAGATTATAATTTTTCTCAGAAATTGAGATGATTTTTGAATGAGAAAAACAGTTAATTCATATGTGAACTGACTGATTATGGAAGAAATCTTTTCACCTCATGATAATCAACTTCAAAAAAATTGTTTAAAAAAATAATAAAATAAAATATTCGAAAATGGACTCTACTGTTTTTGGAATTCTAAGCCTCAAATAAGTAATATTATCTCCAGTGGTGGCTCGCTTTTAGGAAATTTGGAACTGCAGAACCCTATTTCCAGTTGATATTATCAATATCATTCAATATAATGAGAACATTTTTTTAAAATTCTTTCTTTGTATTTGTACAATTTATAATCCTTGAGCTAATAGTCAAAGTATATAAAAAAAAAAATCAAAAATCTAGGTATGGAACTGTGCGCTTCACAGTTCCAGTGGAGTAATATTGGCTGTTGTAAGCATGCTCAAATAGAAAGCTCTACGGTGAGAAAGAGCGATGTAAATCACACAGTGCTGACACTTGCGTGTTGGTGGAAGGTAGTTTTTTTTTTTTCGTTGTGCTTAAAAACCGTGTATTCTTGAATGTGATAAAGTTTAAAATTAGATTGTTATCCTACTTCTAGTTTTCCTATTTGATTCAATTTTTGTTTTTGTGTAACAGAAAACTATAACCATGGACTTGCATTCCCATATTTACGAAATTTAAAACATGCAGAATAGATTTAATTTTTAAATAAATTGATCATGCTTGAACTGAAGTATTGACGATATTACTAATTTTTTTTACCAATGAATTTTTCGAATCTATTATTACCTAAAATATTTTTCAGTTTGTTTTAGGACTAATCGTTAAATTGTAGAAAGTTCCAAATTTCAAGTATGGTAGTTATAAAAAAACTGATTGAATGGCTTAGTTATATTAACGATTTGTTTGAAAATAATATGATTTTCACTTTATGATATTGTTCCTTTCTAGTCGTTAATGTATAGATAACTCTTCCGATAAAATGCCGAAAGAACACTACATCATGAAATAGCTGAGTTAGATAACAAGGAGACTTGCTCGATATTTCAACCCTTGCCCATATCACCAGGGATATTTATACAGGATAGTTCTAACAAGTAATTGGACAAATATATTGATAATAACAATATACAATTTAAAGAAAATCATTGATTAGTTACTACATGTACACACCATCCCATGTAACCTACGGAATGCTCGAAAGTATCGTTGATAATGATTCAATTATTATATGTATAGGTATGGATATAGTTGGCCGTAGATGCAATATTAAGAATCAGTTGGTCGGGGAGTGAGATCAATGATGAAAAACACATTAACAAGTGGAACTAATTAGTGTGTACGTTAGTGATGATAAGTGAATTGCTTAATGTGTTTGATAGTTCGATGATAAGGGAACTGATTAGTACACACTATCAAGTTCCCCATTTATTAGTGTGTTTTTCTTCATTGATCCCACACCCCGAACAATTTCTTCTTACAATTACTATTTTGCTTCGGTTATCAATAGATTAATGAAAAACTATTTAATTCTTTTAGAGGTCGAGCTTATCTGCATCTCAATAAAGGGATATTCCACGAATGTCGGCAAAGATTTTTAAATGAGGAATGCCTTAATTAAAATTCCAAAGGACCGTTCATCATTTCTCTTAAATAAAGTTCGATTATTATCAATTATTAATTAAGACGGTTCGAATGAAAGTTTAAGCCTTCAAAAATATAATACGTCCAATTTCACGACCATTATTTTTTTTTAATTTTAGAAATATTTTGAATAAACACAATAGGTACCTTCTTTACACTTAAATTCTTTCCCACTTGAAACAAAAATCGCGAGTGATAGAGTGCGCGTGTGTAGGTGTTTGAGAGAACGAAACACGCGGTATGGCGTCAGTTCCGTAACGCGTCGTATTCGTGTGGGAATACGCACTATCACATGTACCATAAAAGAGAACTCAGAATAAAGAAAATTAAAACCAATTAAATAATAAAATGAGTAGAAGGTAATTATACACACTAAACATAAAGATGAGCGATACTTAATGAAGATAAGAAGATGCAAAGGGCAAAAAGATAGATGGATCTGTAATGGCTCAGTTGTAAAATAATTACTCATGAGCAAACATTGTTTTTGTCATTATAACTATTTAAATTTAAATTGTCTTGAACTGTTGTATTATTTCTATTTAATGAATATTTGTTCGACGATTGTAAGATGTGCTGCAGACAGGTCAACATTTATAAGATAATTTTTTTTCTATATTTTTTTTTGTGATTGTTTGTTTTTTCTTTCTTTAATTAATCTATCGTTTGTATATACAACAGTACATTTCGACAATTAGCGGGTTTCACCTTCAGCGGATTTAATATGATGAATTAATTGAGACGCGAATGCAACAAATTCGTTCCACGAATAAATGAAAAGCCGAGTAGACATAACAAAAAAAACTGTGAAAGTGTTATGCCGCTGGTCAATTAAGCTGGACCTATTTTGGAAAGAGCCCGAATATATCAATCAACTATTTTGTTGGGTCACTATGGACTGACCACGAGCTGATAAATAGTTTTAACGGTAGATGTCTTTAAATTAAGATTTAAGGCATTTCTGTCTTTTATATTTTTTTGTAATTACTAAAGGATCAAATAAATTTCTTGAAACGAAACGCATGATTTTTCATCTGTAAACACGATATAGAAATTTCTTATTAAATAATCTCATATTAAAATCTATCTAGCCACAGGATAAAAAACAAATTTAATAAAAAATTTAAATGACTGACCATCTTTCATGTTTATTTGAATCGTTGATTTGGAATAGACCATTAGTCATACAGACCGAATTGCAAAGGAACCGACAGTGCAAAGGAACCCAAAACAAGTGGTGACCCAGCAGCAACCCTCAGCCTATTATCTTACCAATTTCAAATCAACCTACTTTACGGAAATAAGAAAAATAATAATTACCAATAAATATGTGAATACAACTAATAATTGAAATGTGACAGACTCTGAATCCATTATATTATCAATTAATACAGTTAGAGCCGTTATATTTTTTAAATTTAAATTTTCTTGACTGATTGGGTTTCTCAAACAAATCAACCAAAATTAGGAAAATAATAGTTACCAATAATTATGGCAAAAAGATTTGATTCTATATCTATATACATATATATATATATACATATAAAAATTCAGCCTGCGTATGTTTGTGCTCGCAAAATTCGAAAAGTAGTCGTTCGATTTTGATGCGATTTTGATTATCATTTAGAGAATTTCTCCCGGAAGGTTTATATGCATTGCATTTTTCGAAATGCTCCCCTTAAGGAGAGAAATGGGTAAAAACTATTAAAAAAATATATAATTTTATAATCATTGTCCTGGCAGCTTCATACATGTGAAGCAAGTTCACAACAAAAACATTTCAACAAGAGTGATATTAATGTGTGAAAGCGTCATTTGTTAATAAAATAAAAAAGATTAAGGGAAAAAAAGTGTAAAAACGTGATGTTTATTTCCGTTTTGACTAATTTATTATCATTGCGATCCCGTTTCTAGAAATTCCACACAATGCAGTCGATTACCGAGAAAAAATTTAACACCTTTCTTCTTGTAATATTTACAGTAACAGTTTTTGTTGTTAACCGGTTGTTTCGTTGAAAGTTCTGGTAGTCCTAAGAGTTCTAATGGAAATGGAAAAGAGTCTCAGTGCCTTCAGAATTTTTTTTCGGAATTCAAGTTTCATCTTGAAAAATATTGAAGAAATATGATTTAATTAAATAACACAAATTTTTTTCTGGTAACCTATAGTTGTATAAGTAATAAAATCGCATTTATAATAGTACTAGCTTTATAATAAAAAAAAAAAATGTTTTTTTTTTTGTAAAAAAAATTTATTTCTTCTGCCTTTCCTTTTATTTCATATAGCCACAGCAAACCAAGTTAGGGTATTCAATTGAATGAAATGTTTTCTCTGTGAATCTATATTTCTTATAATACTTTTATTTACTTTGCCGTTCATTTCATGTAGCAATTAGTATGATTAAATATGTGTTAAAAATAAAATAAAAATCTAAGTTAAACTTAAATCATTTTTTTTTTTAAGCTGTTTGTAAACGTTTTGTACAAACTTTTAATTTTTTAATTTCAGTCAGCTACACCTCCCGAAATTGGCAATATTCCGGTCTCCGGTAATTGGCATTTTAGCCCAGTAGAGGTATCATTTTAGTTGCAAAAAATGGATACTAATATGGTAGAGTTCATGAAAAAATAAAAAGTGTGTAAACAAAAACAATCTTGACAATTATTAACTTGAATTCTTTAAATTGAGACGAAATTGATTTATAAGTTCTTAGAGTTGAAATAAACATTAACTTTATTTTTTTACAAGCAAATTCCTGTTTTGAGACTGTTATTTTAATGTTTTAAGTAAAGAATTGTGCAGGGACAATCCTCCAGAAACGATGTTTGATTTTTAAGAAAAAAATTAAAATATGAAAAGATGTTGACCTTCAATTGTAGATAATATTAAGAGAACCTTGCATTGTCCTTTGTTTGCTGATTCTCATGCAGATAGGAGAAAAATCTTGTACCTTCTTTGTCATTGTCTATCTCATTTTCCATTTACCAGCAACAAACTTATCTAAATTGAGTCATGATTTGTGAACAGATTCAATATAATTATCATGATTTAATTAATTACACTGCTTGGATTGGATACCAACAATTGATAAGATAATTAAACTGTATTAAACTGTCCATAAATTTCATAATAGGAATTCTATGTTAATATTTTAATTTTTTATAAACACTTTTTCTTATCGATGATTCGATGAATAATTCATATGAGATAATTTTTTGGAAACATAATAAACCTTCAATCTTCAAAAAAATCTTTAAAAAATTAATAATAAGCCTTTAAGGTTTAATTTTTTTTAAGTAAACCTTGATCCAAATAAAAAAATATAATTCAATAAATTCATTTTCGACGTTTCAGGCCAATTTTTCCATTATCAAGCAACTTCTTACTTTTTACATCCGTCTTGCTCATTATAAAGGATTTTTCGTCAATTTACGTTTGATTTATTTTTATTTTTTGTACCATAAATTTTGTTTTTTGTCATCTTTTTTATCCTTATTTTCCTAAAACCTTTGTAATGCTATATATATACATATATATATATATATATATATATATATATATATATATATATATATATATATATATATGTATATATACTTTTTTAAAGAGAACTTGTTAGTATTTTTGATTGAAAATTGCGTACCTTTAAGGAATATCAAAGACAAACATAATATGGACTGAACAGTTTACAGCTAACTAACCCTGAATACCAGAACAAAGCCAAAACCACTCTGTTCTAAATTGTTAATTGGTTGTATCATCTCAGAGTTCCGTCTTTATGCTTACATGTTAATTAATATGCCGTATATTATTGTTCAATTTTCATCAAGTCAGGATGATTCCTTATTCCTATCCAATTAGTTTAATTATAAATATCTCCTTCGTTCCTCTTGGTTCCTGAAAAATAAGTGAAAGTAAAAAGTTAACTGGTTTTCTAAGCAAATAATTTTGTTATTCTCCTTAGTAAGTATAATATATAATTTTTATATGATGTTACTGATATCAAAATTTTATGAAATAACACATATGGCTCATTTCTTATTACTTCAGATAGGACTGTATTTTTATTTTATTGATCATATGTATGTATTCCTTTTTTATGATCGCAATGACATGTATATATAAAAGTTTATCTATTCCTTTCATTACATTACCTTTCATTAAACTGAAGCTCATGATCTTCATTTTGAAGATCTATATAGCTATATATATGCAAGAGCAAAAGCTCAAAATGAGACATAAATAATTGTAAGAACATAATTTTCTGATTATTAATAGCATTCATTTAGCATTTAATAATAAGCATGTAAAATATTATCTATATATAGCTATATAGATAAATTGTTTTGTTTTTCTCGAATGTTAATAGCATATGTTTTTCAAGGATCAACAGGTTAAGTTAATAAATAAAGAACTGAGTTGGTTTCATTGTTTTAATATCTATGTTGCCAATGACGCGATTGAATGAGAAGCGGTGGGACACCCTGGAGTTATGCTTTTCCATCCATGAGTAGGGAATAAATCTGGCACGGGGTTCTCCAGCCCGATTGTATATAGTGTACATAAGTATGCACTAAATTAAGTAAGTAACTTAATTAATAAATATTAAGTTTAGTTTTTGTTTTGCTATTATTTCGATTTATTTTTCAATTTTCTGGAAATATCGTGTGAATCAGAAAATTGCAATAAAAAGAAATATTTGCTGTGCTGTATAGATTTTCTTTGCTTACTCTGTTTATTTATTTTGTTATTTCGTATTACTTTCTTTTTCTCTTTATATGTATAAGACTCTCACTTTTTATATTGATCAATTTTTAAAACGATAAATTTAAAAATTGATACATTAAATACGTTTTCTTAAACATGATAATAAATCAGGGCTTTTTATTTTATTTTCCACCCTACTCTGCCTAGAAGGCAATACGGGTGTTTGCAGGAGTGTGATGTTTCTGCATTTCTGCTTAACAACACACTGCTGCAAGTAAATCAAGGTTACAATTTGGCCACCATCTTCATCTTCCCCTTCTGGGTCTTCTGTCCGGCGGCCTCTCTGGCAAAGTTCCGTCTCTCCTTCCCAAAGAAAAGTGTGTTGGACCCACTATCGCCTTCCAAACACACACAAAGGTCTTGAAATGTGGATAATTTATTTCGGTCATCAGCTGAGGGAACCCGCTCTCCGTCAGAACATAGAGCCCAGCCTCCCTCAGTAGTTTGACCCTCAGTGCCTCATAGGCAGTGCATGCTGTGACGATATGTTCGGCGGTTTCCGGTACACTACAAGTGGGGTATAGGGGATCGATGTTTAAAAAGCTTCGCTCTGAAACTCCCATGCCCCGTGAGAATCTGCGAGACCCAGTAGTCCGGGAGGACCCATGTCGTTTCCAGTCGCGATCCGACGGTAGGAAAGTACTTCCTCAAGGGAGTCCCTTTAGTGGTAGTCACCCACCGCCGGTTCCATTCTTCTACTGAATAAATCATAATAATCTAATAGTAATAATAATCTAAATGAATAAATCAGTGTTGTTAATTGAGGTGTCTTATTCATACATACATACATACATAGATGGCTCTATATGCCGTCACCGAGACTGGGCCTCCTCCAAAAGCCTTCGCCAGTCAATACGATCAGCTGCAGCAGCTCCCAGCAGAGCCCGTGCGTCCGATGTCACTGAGTCCTCCCATCTGACATTTGGCCTGCCAACCCTTCTTTGTCCATGCATCCTTCCGGACAGCATCCGGAACTTAATTAATTACCTTTTCGAAATTATATGGTCCAGCCTCAAAAGTACCGGTCCCTGGTCCATCTCCTTCGACTCTCATATACTTGGTATTAGCTTCATTAATGTGTAACCCAAGTTTCTTTGCTGCATCTTCTATGTTCAAGAACGATTCTCGTAATGCACGTATGCACGGCAATATCAAAATCGTCAGCGTACCCGAGAAGCTGAACTGTACTGTTAAGGAGGGTTGCGTTGAGTTGGATTCCGGACATACGTACTGCTTTCTCTGTAGCGAAGTTAAAAAGAAGAGAGGCAAGAGCTCCCTGTCTTACACCGCACTTAGTATTGAAGTCCTCCGAGAGGTCACTCCCCACTCGTACTGCACTCTTCGACCCCGACATCGTCATTTTCACGAGACGTATCAGTTTAGTTGAGACCTTATGATACAGCTACGGCCAAGTTATACTATCGTAGGTGGCTTTAAAATCAACGAAGAGGTGGTGGGTAACTGTTCTATACTCTTGGAATTTCTCCAGCATCAGCCTCAGTGAGAACAGTTGGTCAAATGTGGACCTCCCTCGCCTAAATCCCACTTGATATTTGCCTATCTCAACATATTTCCTCGGCATGAGGAACTAGTCTCTCGAATAGGATGTTAGAGAGAACTTTATAAGCACATGAGAGGAGCACTATGCCTCGATAATTGTCGCAGTCCGACTGGTCCCCCTTTTTGTGCAGTGAGTAGATAATTCCCCTTTTCCAATCCTCAGGCATCTTCTCTTCAAAATGAGGTTATGGAGCTCCCTTCTCAGTTGCATTCCTCCATAGCGTATCAGCTATGCCTGGATTCCATCCAAACCCGGAGCCTTATTGTTTTTCAGCTTCACCATGGCCGCTTCTATGTCTTCATCATCCGGTGGCTCGGCCTCGTTAGAGAAGTCGTCCTCTTCTCTGGCTATTTCTCCTTCAAAGTTCTCTCTTTGAAGCGCACCACTGAAGTGCCTTACCCATCTCTTCAGAATTCCCTCTCTCTCCGTCAACAGGCTCCCGTCCTCATTCCTGCACATAGTTACTTTTGGTTTGAAGGCATTGCGGCCCTCATTCGCCTTCTGAAAGAAGAGGCGAGTGTCACGAGATGTCCTGCAGTTTTCTACATCCTTCATCCTGCAGTTCTCCCTTGCTTTCTTCTTTGTCCTGTGCCAGTCTCTTTTCCTCTCTTCTTTTATTTCGGTACGTCTCATGTGTTAGACGCCTATGGCGCTGGATGGCCTTCTTATACGAGGTGTCTTATTCACAATTGAAAATTTTTATAGGGGGAGTTAGGTCAGCACTCTGCATAAATCTTGTCTTAAATTATTATAGCTGGCAATGAAATTTATAAGAGAAAAAGGACATAAAAGTCTCCATAATTATTACGAGAATTTTAGACCACAGAAAGTTCTCTCGAAGGAAATTTTGATGAAAAACTCGGTTTTCGTCACAGTATATAGTATACAAGTAAAAAAAAAAAAATATTTTACGCGACCTTTTGCAAGGTAAATTATACATTTCACCTGGTCTATACATTATATGATATAATATATGTATGTGTATATATAAATATCAATATACATAATAAGTGTATATATATATATATATTTTTTGTTATACATACAATGGTAAGGGTAAGAAATGCTCTGAGCGCCTAGGCCTTGACCGTATTGATAACTGGCGTTGAGAATAGCGGGCTAACTCTCTTCATGCCATCGTTTTATTTATCTTCGTCCCCAATCCGTGATCGATCCGTTGAGGTGCTCCTCTCACCTCCCTCCCTAAATACAAAACAAATACAATTGTCCCCGAGGACCGCCTCTATTATATAATGCTCTCTGAGAGCTCTTCTAATACAGGTTCTGTTTGCTCAGCACACATTCGTTTTTCTTTATTAGCCGAAGAAAAGAAGTTTCTCATGTTTCAAAATATTCTCTTTACAATTTTTTTTTTTGGAATATGTTTTTATTACATTCAAAATGAAATAATTTGAAACCTGGGTTTAGAATTCGTACGAATCGTGTTACACGCCCGGAGTATGTTAGTTAAAAGAAATAAGATATATAATATTTGTTTCCCCTCTTATTCTTTAAAGAAATAATCTTATTTAATTGGTAAAAAAATCATTTATAAATTTGATGTAGTTCCTTGTTATTAAAATTATAAAAATGTATCATACTTCAATATTAAAGTCAATTGTAATTATATTTCAATTATGCTGAATCTGAGCTGGAAACGTTTTTTACAAATTCATTAGAATCAAATGATTATTACCAGCTTTACTGAAAAAAACAATTATATCTCAAATTTAATTGTATATAATTAATTCGAATTATTACCAGAGGCTTCTTTATTTGGGTGGAGGGGGGGAAACGGAACTTAAAGATATAAATTACGTTTTTGAACAACTTTGGATCATCACCATAAATAAACAGCATACTAGTCAAAGTAATTTTTTTTAATTTAATATAAGGAAAGTACCAAAGATTAAAAAAAAAGAAAATATGTTAAACATTTACAAAAGGTGGAATGGCCTTGTTATGTTTTCTCTAACTTGAGTTGAGCTTGATATCTATCTAGCTGCTAATACATTAGTCTATACATATAGGGATGCCATTGGGTAAGTAAGCTTATGAATACTTTTGAATTTCTTACCTTGTCCTCTAAATTGGATACCTTTCCAAAGGCCTGGTTTGTGGTTACCATTATTTAATAATTAACCAAGATAATGTTCCTCCTTTTAAGTTTAATACTAATGTTAATCAACGTTACTGCTATCTTAATGAAATATATTCAAATTAAATATGGGCATGGTTACTAAAGAACTACATCCTTGCTAACACTTATCTTTATTCTTCAAAATTAAAATAACAAACTATTACAATAAAAAGTTAACGATGGAATAATTCAGCCTAGACTTAGCCATTAATTGTTTTAACATAAATCTCTTATCTGTACTAATTGGTGTTGATGGTTCCTCAGGCGAAGGCTTGAAGGCGATGGTTGTAGGCTTGCATCAGGCAAGGTCAGGATTCACAGGAGCAGTCTCGCATGAGCCGGTCTCAGTCTCCAAGTCTTCCCTCAGCCTCGGTCAGTTCAGAAGTACCTCTTTTTCACCTCTTTGCTTCTACCCCTCTTTCTCTCTTATTCTGCCTAAGAGGGAGTCGAAAACGTTGTTCATTGGCCGACTAGTTTTATAGAGGAAGGAAATTCTGGGATTTCATCGGATGGCTCCACCCCTTGTCCTGACAGTCGGTATCTGCGAATCATTATCCAACTAGTATAATTTAATCATACCTTTTCCAGGCGGTCTCCACTTTTTCCTCGAGGCCAGCCAAGCCTAAGGGGACGAGTTCTTAAAATTGATTAGGTATCCCAGCTTTTAGCGTTGTTACATTGTTAACTTCTCGGTAAGGTTTTTAAATTAACTTATCCCTTATCTCTTATGTGGTGACATCTGTCATCGCCTGTCAGTTACCCTTCTCTACCTGCTCGTCCCTTATTTCTTTTGTTCGCACCTGGTCTGTTTAAATTACATAACGATAATATTGTCCAATATCAATACATATTAGTCTTTAGGTCGCGGAACTTAGGGCCGATTGGATAAAAATGTTATTGATTAAAATGGCCATGTCCACTTATTGTGTAAAAGTTGACTTATACTTCTAATATTACAACCTACCACAATAGATAGTCTAAAGAAAAGAATAATAAATAAACAAATTGTAATAAGAATAAATAAGGATAATAAGATAAATGTATAAACAAATAAATAATTCAATAATAGGAAGTTAGTAAATAATTAAGATAAAGAAAATTAAATTTAAAGTTGAAAAAAAATAAATCGTCATTCACACATTCATACTAATTAATGTACCCTCAGCCAAGAGAACTCCGGACTAAGCTTCACCCCCACATAAGGAGGACAAAGCAGGACTTCGGGTGATCCCAGCGCTTTCTCAGTTGCTGAATGAGAACACTATTGTCTCAGACACTCAAACCTTTACTATTAGAAAAACAAGATATCGCATTTTGATATTAAAAGATTACTATTATAGCAGGCGTTAATTAAACTTCTAAAATGCTCATGCCAAAAGTTAAAATTTTCGACTGAACCACTTATGCACCCACAAGGGGAGGGAAAAGTCAAAGGTTATAGAAAATCCCCAATATTCAAATTATTGGACAAACCTAAAAATAATTTTTTATATTACAAATTTTGCGAAGGAGGTAGGATAGTAAAGTTGAAATAACCCTTAAATTTTTTTTAGAGATTTAAAAAATTGGTCCTAAATCAGAAACCCTTAAAACGATTCCAACCGAATTTGGGTCGTCTATAAAGGTTCTTAATTTACGTGGTTTGCTTTACGTCTTCTTACGTGTTTTAGAACCAACGTTATCCTCAAAAAATCTCAATTTTCTTTTTATTTTGCTATCACATTTTTTTACACAGACCTAATGCAATATTTGTCTATATTTACGGTAAAAAGAAATTTTCCTCTTTCCAACGAGTCAGAGAAAATCGAAATTGGAAAAACTTAAGAAGAGTTACAGAGCTTCAAATCGAAACGTAATATCGTGACAAGTTTTGAACGAATTGCAAACTATTTTTTTTTTCTCTCGATATTTTCACCATAAAGGATTTTCGGTGAACTGAATCAAAATCCGCCATAAATTTTGGTATAAAAAATCTATGTTGCTAATTTACCCAATAATCGAAACATTTTTTTGAATTCCGCCAAAAGGAATCATTTTTTAAATTTTGTATTTTTCATTTATTATACGAATGCATACAGTATACATCGTATACTGAAAAACAAATTTTTTAACGGAAAAACCACGTCGATGTCATTTTTCAAACTCGAGATATAAAATAAAGGAGTTTCATTATGTTTTTTTTTTTTTTTTTTTTTCTCGGCTCCTACGATCCATTGGAAACGAACGCCGACTGTCAACTATTTTCGGATGTAGAATCACCAAAAAAAAAATTGGTTGAAATCGGTGACACATTGACTATGCCTCGCCTTGTCAGACTAAAGATGTAAAACACATTCGTTATGTTTATAAAGATCTTTATGCCTTTCATATTCCCTTATAAGATAATTTTATTACGATTTTTAATTTTTAATAAACTATGTGGTAGATGCAGAGTGCTGGCCGTACTGTCTCCTACGAGTAATGACACGGTTTATGGGCAATAAAACTTCTCGATAAACACTCCTTATGTGATATGGAACTGATATATTATATCTTTTTAGTTGGCAATATTTATTGGATCATTTCGTTAAAAGAAATCTATTTTTGAGTAGGGAAATATATTTCAAATGTTTAAATATTTAAATATATTAATTAAAAATCAATCTGCTTTTATTTCAATAGCTCTGAATAACATAACAACGGTTTCAGTCTTTACAGTAGCTAAAAAAGCATAAATAACAGCTTATTCAATTTTTTTTCTACTTCATTAAGCAATAATACTGTATTGTTACTGTTTTATCATTCTACTGAACTTCGAAATAGAAAATGATTTTTTCCTCGGGAATGAATCCGTTCTATTCAGCTTAGTGAATGGTGACAGTATGAATATGATTATCTGTGTAATAATTGGACAATTGTGTGATTGACTTTTCAGTGTAGTCGGGAATGCATATTTTGGATTGTAATCGATGTTTAGCTTTAATATGTTTTGTCTTCCATTAAATGACATTAAAACATAATCGATCGATGTGCTAAAAAAATCCTTCTGTTGATGACGGTGAACATGTCGGCAAATAATATAGCTTGTTTGAAGTGTAATTTATATATTTATTTTATATCCAAAAAAATAAAAAAAATAATTGTCTAATAACGATAATTGTTGTAACCTCTTTTCACTTGCACTTTTCGACTTGTATTTGTACTTTATTATGAGATAGAGCCCTGATTTATTTTGTTTATATTGCCTTTGTTATGTTTTAAGGGGCGAGGAACCCTTTAAACTTTTTCTTTTCAAGGAAAGCTTGATCACATCGTGATTTTAAAACCTTTTGTCCTAAATGAGGAAGGACTACAATATTATGATAGTGCGAGAGTAACTCATAACTTCCCCATTGTTGGACCGATTTATACAATTCTTTCTTTAATCAAAAGGGTATACCACCAAGATGGTCCCATATAAATCTTATCAGGATTCGATGAAATTTTTAATAACTTCGCTAATCCTGAACAGATTTTTTTTTATGATTCTTTTTTAATGGAAAGGAGATACCTCAAGGGAGATTCCGTATAAATTTCTGCAGCATTCGACTAAAACTTTTAGAGATCAATTTTTTTTTCCAAGTATTTGCAATTTATATTATATTACAAATGATCAAGAACTTAAACGTCATATAATATGAAACAGCAACGAAAACTCGAGAATACTTGAAATATTTTTTCAATATTGTTGGAGATAGAGAGACAAACTTCTCGATGGACAACAGCTATTCACTCGCGATAATTACAATAGTTTAATTAACAGGTACATTTCTAAATCAATTTGTTTCTTTTCTTTCCAAATAAATAAAACAAGTCATTTTCTCAAAAGTGGGATACACAATGGACAATTAATAAGCATAGGTAGGTACTAAAAAAAAAAAAAAAAATGAATCCGACAGTTTTTATTTAATACTAAATAAACAAATAAGCGCTAATCTTTTTTGTTGTCTCATAGAAGCAGCTTGTTAGGTAAACATTAGCTATGTATTTTAAGTTTACCGACTGAGGAGTGTGAAAAAAAAGAAAACTTCAAAACTGTAAACAAGAATCACTAAACAGATAAAAATAATTTTTCTTACAATAGTAAATTCTTAAGTAACATTAGTAACAGTTCCGAATCAATCTGAACGGTACAATAAGTTAATATTTTTTGATGTTGATACCAAGCGGCTCCAAAATTTGAGAATTTTGAAGAGAAGAATTTAAAATAACTTAAAAGTGGAAACGAACTAGTTGTGCTACTCTTGGTGGCTTGACACTGACATAAAAAAAATATTAACTTAATGTACTGTTCAGGTCTATAAGGAGTCCACATCAAAAAATGTATAGTCTGCTCCCGGAATTTGGGCAGAAAATACAGATTCCTACTACCAAGACGAAGTTATTAACTAAAATTTTTATGAAAGTCAGCTTTGAAGTCATCGGTAAATCATAATCAATTTCCTTAATGATTACATTACACATGACTGTAGGCGAAGAAATGAAATCAAGATAAGCTGGTAACTCTTCCTATCTTAGCTGGTACATGAGCTTAAAGTTTGACCATCTACATAATAAAGTTGTTCTTGATAATTTGCAGTATTTGTCGACTCAATAACAGGAAATGGCAAAAGATAGCCGATTCAGGATGTTCATGACAACCGCACGTTAAGGAAGAACTCAAAGTTTCGCGGGGTCTCGGTGGTTAGTGATGGACTGAGTTCTGGCAGGCAACAAATTCAACTGAATCGAATCGCTAAATTTGGACGGATTCTATAATATTAAGGATCGTTGAATTCATACGAGTCAAATACAATTATTGAGAATCATGTTATCCATTAATCGTATTAGATCTACATCTTTTGACGATTATTAACGACAAAAAAAAATTTTTAGTCATTATTCATCTACACAGTATGTAAATTTAATGTTATGTCAATTTAAAATGATGATGCATAGTTGGCCCTAAAAATATAAATTTCTTAAGGACAAGTATATCAAAAAAATAATTTGTAATAATACTGTAATTTACTAACATTTTGGTATTTATATTTCGATAATGAACTTCTGCAATCGACCAAGGAAAAAACAATAAAAAATGTAACCCCTATACTTTCTCAAAATTTTAAGTTTTACGATTCATGATACGTAGAGTCCAATAATTCAATTAAAAAAGATCCGTCCGTCCGCCGTACGCCGTCCGCGTCTTTTCTCCGAGACTGCTGGGCCAATTTTTTTGAGATTCGTCACCAAAATCACAAGTCACCAAATGGAACTCGACATTACAACCCTCCATTTTCTTTTTAAATGGAGACTAAAGGCTTCATACGCCCATATCTCGGTCATTTATAAAGATACAGGAAAAATATTGTGTTTTGAATGCATCATACCGAAGTTTTTTAAAATAACAAAAAACTATTTGGCAATAATAAACAACAGTAAATAAACAGTATTTTAAAATATAGTGAGTTACGTAATTTTCGTAAGAATCTAGAATAAAAATGTCATGACTTTCAAGTGAAGCTAAACTTACTAAACCGTTTGAAATGACAGTGGCCACGAGAATTTTTGTCGATGTATAGAGGATTTCTGCCAATGACCAGATTCTCCAACCAAGTGGTAAGAATCAGCAGCTAAATGCCCCCACTGAGTCTCCTCTGGTTTTCAATATCTGCGACGCGGTTGAGAGAGAAGCGCTGGGATCACCTAGAGTCCAATGAGCATAAGGATTGATCGATGTTCTCAAGGCCGATTGTAAATGTGATTCATAAGTAGGATGTGTTTAGTTATGATATTTTATTTCATTGATCAAGAAACAGTATTTTTTTAAGTGTAAAATACAAGACACTTCATAAATTCAAAACGAAATTTTTACATGTTTATGATTTTTCTATAATTATTTATTATTATTTTTTTTATACAAGAGACAGAAATAATTTTTTTCTAAAAGGAAATTCTCATTTCCTCACGTGTCCCGTTGTTTTATTCAGTGAACAAATAAATTAGATAACGAAGTATTCAGGGCACACAAATGAAAATCAACCCCGCAACTGATTGGAAAATTGAGCTAATTAAAGCATGCTTCGTCATTTAAAGATTTGATTAGAGGATTTATACAAATAAATGAATTCAAATTAATGAACGAGGAAATTACTGCTATGTTTCTATTTAAATAAATGTGAGCCATGTTATTGCAAGCTTACGCTGATAAGTTCATTATAACACAGTTCCCAGATTGTTTTTTAAATTGTAAATAGCTTCGTAAATTACAGGTTACTGTAAAATAGGTTTAGGATAACTGTTAGTAGGCACGTAGTCAAGGGAGGTTTGGGATGCTACAGCCCCTCAACTCTTCAAAATGATTTTTTTAAATTTACTTTAGAAAATCAACTTTCAACTAATTAATTCAAAATCAACAAATTAATCGCTCGTTTTGAAAACGGATTAACATTTTAAGTCAAATACCGCCAATACTTAACCCGATTTCATTACCAAAAATGTTCAGTCGTGGTCTTATCAATTATAAAAAAGTTGCGAATACATAATTAAATTTGATAGCCACTTAGTCTCTGTTGAGGTCGTCTACTTGAAATTTGTTTTGTTTTTCTATATTTTAAAGGATATGCAATACTGTTTTCTTCACATGTTGTCGATAAGGGAGAGCTATGTAATTAGCCTTATACCTTCTTAAAAGTAATAGATAGTTGTCTGTACAGAATATCAAGATTAGATATTGTCGGGTTTTCCTTCAAAGTAACTTAAAAAAAAGGAAATATTGAGTTTAGTTTTTTATTACAAAGTGACGTTTCTGCTCAAACATATGGATCATCTTCAAGGATACAATATATCAGGGAGATGTATACAGAATGATTGTAACAAGAAAATTAACATATCATTAAGTAAGAAATAAATATTAAGTATGAAGAATTATGTACCTATACAGAATGCTAGAAACAAAACAATAACACATATAAAGTAAAAAGTAAGTAGATAAGATCTAGAATTAAAAATACAAGAATAATGATAAAAATAAATAAGATTGGAATAACGAGAGAACTGAAATATATATAGATATAAACTTCTCTCTTTATGTACACTATACACTGGCTCACAAAAATACTAGCCCATCTAGATTTTTCTGTTTTAAAACTCAGTAATGAGGATAATTAGTGTCATAAGGTAAAAATTTCTTGTTGTTACACGAAAAGAAAATGGGTGAATTACACCCAACAGTCCTCTAAGGATTAGCGAGAAGGACCAATTACTTCAAATCATTAGAACAGTAATAATTCATGAGAACACATCTCTCCATTTTTCTACTTTTTTCATAACTTTTTGTACTTTTATTGTCTTGGTTTTGTTCTTTTTTTTAAATTTTCTAACATCAAATTATGGTATTTTATTCTGAAATAGCAAGAACTTTGGCTGCAGTCGAAAACGCATTTAGTGTGTTGATTATTTCCAGAACAACTGTACGAAAGATGGCTGCCATACTTTAACTTCTTATGGAAACACCCAAAACCAGGCAAATCTCTTGAAAATAAAGAATTTCATGGAAAAAAAAAAATGAAAAATCCCTTTTAGCTGTATTTGATTCATAACTGTATTCCATCACATCAGTTTGGATCTCATTCAAACATTCCACAACTAAACGTATCATTTGGATCATACAACGTAGCGTTTCTCAATTAGGATCAAACTGATATTTTGATATATTTTATTGGTAGATTAGTGAAGTGTATGTTGGCATACCTCACAAAATAATTTTGTTTTTCGAAATAGTGATATTTACTGAATTATTCAGTTTTAATCACTGAATGTATCGTCTTTGGTATCTCAGAAGTTTAGGACACGAAAATGTAGAAATGGAAACAGATTCAATTATTTTTGTTGGCATATTTAATTCCGTATTACTTAAAAAAATAAAAAAAGTAAACAAATTAAGAGTTCTAAAATTTCTGAAATTCTTGGTACCGCTCAGATATTATTTAAATAAATTGAATAAAGTTAACAATTTTACTAATTGTTCCAATTGTGTTTATTTGTTATATATCTAAAGCCCTGCTGGTTTAAGTTAAAGATATTGAACGAATATTTAAATGAGAATTTTCAGACTTCCTTGTCTTTATCACGTTTCCTAATAGCCTAATGGCCTTAACTTCATCCTCATTTCACCTGAAAATATAAATATTAATTCTAAAAGTATTAATTTTAACTACTTTCTTGAAGTTCTACACTATATACGAAATTATATACCGTAATTTACATTGACGAAATTGGTTGTACTTTTCTAAATATTAGGTATATTGTGAATAATATATCTATCCATATAAATTTTCCTTTATATAATTATTTCAACGTTTTGGGGTACTTTCCCTCCTCTAGATTATTAATATTTCATTTATAATTAATTTTTTTGCCAAATTAATTTCATATAATATTTTATTTTATATTACTTCTACAGCCCTCATATTATTTCCATCTTTCTATTGTTCCATATATATATATATATATATATATATATATATATATATATATATATATATATATACACATATATATAAATATATGGTATACATGGTAGTATATACACATTATATTTTGTCAGTTTTTTTTTATGTAGATTTGAGGTAAAATAAGATATATGAAATTAATGCTTAGTAATCTAGTAGTGGGAAAAATATCCCAAAACGTCGAAATGAAATGAAAATCAATACAGGAAAATTTTTATTGTAAGAGATATTATTTACAATATATCTAATATGTAGGTATATATAATACATCTTCTAATCTACTAAAGTATAAAGAATTTGAATTGTAAATATTCTTATATGGATCTTTCCATATCCTTCTAAAATTTTCAGACCTTGCTTTGATTTAAGTGAGTTTTAAACCTGAATAATACTATGAAAATTTCTTGAGAACCAATATGATATAGATTAATTTGAATGACGAACATAAACAAAAATATTTCTGTATGTTTTTAATTTCACGATTCAAGTTTTAAATTATGAACTAAATAAAAATAAAATTATATCACAAGATTTTTAATTTTTTATTTTTTTATGCCTACGGTATGAATGCGATAATTTATCTCAATCATTCATTGCCGTCATACGTTTCAGGTGGTAAAATTCAATAATAAAAACAATGAACGATGTTTAAAAAGGAGATAAACTTTCTAATGCGAATATTAATTCTTCTTTCTTGAATGACTACTGTATACCTCTTAAACATCCATACTGCTTTTATGGTTCAAATCTTGCGTGATGTCCTCCCATGTCTCCACTTAAGGTGTTCTTAGCTCTTATAAGTTATCATCAGGATTCATTATTATTCTCACATGGCTGCCAAGTTCATCCTAGAGATATTTTATTGGATATGTTTTTGCACCTTGAGAGTGCTTTAGCAAAAATTTCAAGACACGTTAACGCTTAACCTGCTCGAAACTCTAAAAAGTATTCCAAAAATGCAATCGAATTTTTTTTTTTTAAACATTTTGATTTCATTTACATTTTTTAATTTCTGTGTTGATTGTTATTTCAATAACAAACGGTTATTGTTTGGCGCTTACGCATTAAAAGATACTTCCGTAAGTTGTTTACCTATAATAATCTTGGCAATAAAACGTTTTGCTCTATATTTCAAGTCAATTTCTTAAAAATTCTGAATAAAATTAAATCCTTTTTGTAAATTGTTCATGCAGATGAGCAGTGTGTTCGTGGACTGATGCAAAGAATAGCTCTGTCGCGGAACGAGCGAACGGTGACTCAAGAAATAAAGAGCAAGATCGAACTGAACTGAAGCAAGTGAAAGTCTGTCATCTCACAACCAGCTATAAGTTGGATGAAAAAGGACTTTTGATGAAAAAGAACCGAATTTGTCAGCGAATATCAGGTTACTGAATTTTTCTGATCGGAAAGAAATATGAGTGGCTCATTGAATAGTCTTGAGCAATGAAAATAAATAGCTCATTGCAGTGAGTGGTTCTCAACAAATCCCTAAAGAACGATTTCGCTCATCTGTTTTTTTAGATCGATTTGTTGATGTAGATCTTTGCAAATGTTTGAAATTCTTCACGATTTAAGATTACTTGAATGATATTGACATCGAGTCACCATACCGCAAACTATTCAGTTTACATGATTTATTGTATGCACAAGACTTTTTTCTTCTTAAAGTGCTAGAAATGTATTGCTAGTCTTATTCTAGTAGTGTCCAGCTAAATCTTTATTTGGCTCAGTATATCACATTATGGTTTAAATTATTTGGCAATATTCCCTCCACTGATATATTTCTCGCTTCCGAAGGCAGTCATTTGTCTCCAAGTTTTAGTGATCACAGTTCAGTGCCTCTCTCCTACAACTCTATCGATTATTTAAATTTATTATGCTAGTTTTCTTTGTTTGTATGTATGACGACACTATTTTTTATTTTTAACGAACTATGTATTATTAATTTAATGTGCTCTTATTAGCTAAGTACTACTATGTTTTCAATTGTGTTAGTTATAATATTAACTATGTCTATTGCTTCAGTAATAACTACCCTATTCTAAAGTAATAAGTTGTATAACATGCTCACCCTACACCTTAAAAGTTATTTTTCAAAATTAAAATAGAGCAGTGTGACAATGATGAAAATAGACGTAGTGCACACTTCTAGCACTTGCTTTAAAGTATATAAAACACAATTTTTTGTATTTATTAACTGACGAAATCAATATGGATAGATCTAGACAATAGGAGTATAGAAAAAAAAAATACCTTGAGAATGGGAGGGGGAGGAGTCTCTAGAAACGTTGGTGGAACGATGTAGCATAAAATAATAAAGAAATATAGAGGTATAAAGGAGAGTTGATTCCACTAATACAACACAAGAATTCTCCTTCTTCCTATTATTAGTATTAAATACATAGAATGTTTCAAAATAATATCAGCAGCATTATCTTCTTTGTTTGATTCATTCTTTTATTAAAATTAATTTAGTGGAACTTTTTCTCAACAATATTTCAATTTTTAACGTATAATTACGCTTCTCCATCTGGGGTGTTAGAACAGAAAAAAAATCAGACGCTTTTGATGACATTTTTAAACCCTCATAATTCAGCTTCTATAAATGGTAGAAAACAAGAATTGATATCATTCAACAAAGAAAGTTTGCCTTTAGATATTGCAAAAAGAATTTTTGTATTTGGACTTAAGGCTTAAGTACAGTATATGAGTAAAGTTGACCAAATTTGGGTGTGAGTTGATGATGTTACCGGTTCTCGTAATTATCGTGTTACCGATTTTCGTTCCACTAACAAATGAAGAATCCAATTCTTATAAAACGAGATTTTTTTTTTACGAATTAATATTTTACATCCAAAAATCAATCAGTGTATTTGAAAAAAAATTAATTTATTTCAAATACACTGATTTATTTTGGCACCGAATCCAACTCCAAGCAACGGAGATGCGGTTCCTGAGGAGAATAGAGGGATAAACAAGGAGGGTCAAAATCAGAAACACCACAATAAGAAGCATTATTGAAGTAAAACCAGCTGAAGATATAATAATTTAAAACAGGTTACGCTGGTTTTACCATGTCAAAAGAATGCAGGAGGAAAGGATAGCAAGAGGAAAGAGTGGAAGGGAGAAGAGCAAGAGGAAGGCCCAGAAACACCTGAGAAGGCGACGTCAGAACAGCTTTCCAGAGAAGAGGCATGGACTGGAGCAGGCGCAGTCAGCTGGTCCAGGATCGAGATGCATGGATCGGGCTAAATAAACGGGATCCTCAACACTGAGCTACTGTAGAAGAGGATAAGATTAAGAAGAAGAAGAAGAGTTTTTTTTTTTCAAATCTTTATTTTCTCCCTTTCAAACAGGTTTAACAAAATCAACAATTTCAATAAAATTTTCTTTTATCTCCATTAGATATCCTTAAAATAATTTTTTTAAATATTTTTCTAAAAGTGGATGTATTGATTTTTCATAAAATAATCCTCAAATGCTAATTTAAATTTCAACAATAACATGAATTTTTTTCGACAAAAATAAGCACTATAATCTTTAAAATTAAAAAGTGAGACACTTCACCTTTTCTCTTAGCAATTTATCATAAGATATTTCGGCAAAGAGTCAATCAAAATCCAGTAGACAAAAATAAATAATAAAAAATACAGATCAACTACATACCAAAAGAAATTAAAAAAAAAAAAAAAGTGCAAATATCACTTACGATCGTTTTTAATATTACTCAACGTAAATTTAAATTGAAAAACTCAAGTTGTCGATACACAATGAATCGAATTGTATTATTCGAATTTTTCCTGTATAATCTTTGTCTTCTTTTCCATTCTGAACTAATTGCTATTTAACCGTGAAGTTCTTTTGAAAAAGGTTTAAGAAATATAAGAGATGGACGAAAACTGATCAATATCTTTGGGCTTCGGTGTAGAATCAAAAAGTTATTAATTTAGTGAGATCTTGAAAATATATTTTTTATCCTATGAAGATGTCATCGATAGTCTTAAATAGCAGAAGAGTTTACACATCTCCGAACCTTATCTCTTGTTAGTTCGATCGGAATCGTCTACTGAATGCATATTTCGTTCCTAAACTAAGGATGAGATAGAAAATTTACGTTAAGGATTTTTGTGAATCTATTTTTTTTTTATGTACATATAAAAATATTTTGTTTCGAATAAAGCAATACAATAGAATACAATATTTATAATGGGTTTGGAAAATATCTACTTATAGATAAAATATAATATCTACTTATAATATAGAATCGAGAATATCTAAAGAAAATATCTACTTATAATATAGAATCGAATTTCATTTAGGACTATGTTTGGTGGAAGAAAAAGTCGTATGTGGTTATATTACTACTTGAGGAGTTGAATTTCAAAGTAAGGCAAGTCTATTCTTGTAATTTTCACAGCTGCCCATTAAAGGTCATGAATCGGTGTTATCAATAAACAGCTGAAGTAATCTTGTTTTTGTTTTTTATCACTAATACTTACATACTTGTCAATATATAGTAATAAAAAAAATCAAGAAAAATAAATAAATTTACATGCATCTGGCAGCTAAACACTTTTTGGAGTTAACTGGTTTTCAAAGACCGTTAAAAGAATATTTATGTAATTTATTAATATTTAACCGAATATATTTATTGTAATTAATTATTTCATTATATTTCAAGAAAGGTCGGTATCAAAACTGCATAAATAAATCAAGCAATAATTTTTATTTTTTAATTTACAACATGATAGAAAACATTTTTAAGACAGTGCTTTTTGTTTAAAATACAAAAGTAAGTTACATTATAACATTATGAAGATAAGTTAAAGCAATATCTCAGAATAGGAAACATTAAAAATTAATACGGTGAAATTGTAAACCTTGAATAATCTCTGGTCTGCTGCTTCTGATCTCACAGAATATAAAAATATACTCCTATATTTTTATAGGATCGTGTTCCATGTGACTTAACTACTTCTGGAAGGAGTTCTTTCACCACATGATAATCTAGTACAAAAAATGTTTAAAAAAAATTACAAAAAAAAATGGAAATGAACTTGGCCTGTTTTGAAATTCGGCGCAGCAATTACTAAAATAGGAACACTTCAAAACTGAAACCTCCAACGTCTGGCGTTGGTTCACACATTTATTTTTGTAAATTAGATAAATACAACTGTAAATATGTATGTACAGGGGAATATTAATCGATCAAAATGCAGTCTAATGAAACAGGTGGGTGTTTTAGATAAGTAATGACTGCGCAAGTAAGGAGAGGACACGAGCGGTGCAAGACTGCACCCCGCCCAGCGGTGGCTGGTTGGCTCCGGGGGGTGAGAGCCGTGACGTCGGAGGGTGGGATGCCATAACTGTGTCAATTCGGGGGGTATTGAGCGAGGCCGCTGGCGTCACGGCTGTGACGTGGCAGTGACGTCAGCGCAGCTATATATACGACCCAGAGCCGGCCGCCAGGCTCACAGAGTAACCAGTCAGGGAGGAAGCCGCCGGTCGCCACACCGCCTCAACTCCTCGCACCACAAACAACATTCACACAAATTATTTTATTTTTTATATCTAACAGCGCCATCGTCAGTTGTTTTTTTTTTCATATATTTTTTTTTTAAATATTAGTTTGTCCAGTTTTGTACGGTAACGGGTTAATTATTTTCAAGATACTGCATTCATCAAAAGACATCTGTCACAGCAGAATCTCTCGAAGATCTTGGAATCACTGGTAAGTCTTATTCGCCTATTAAATTTTATGTTGAATGACAGCTGTCAGCTGTCATCCTGGGCACGTGTAAATGCGCTTCAGGGTTGTCCTTGAAATCTATCTCTCAGTAATTTATGTTGTCATAAATCTCATTATGGGGAATTGTTTATTTTACAGCTTGCTTTTCGACTCGTTAAAATCTCTTTTTTGCTGATGGCATAAAATTGTTTTAAATGAGTCATTTACGACAACTTGTGCCTTTATTTTACAATTAAAATTCTGTTGTTCATTTGTTTATTTTTTTTCCTTTAATGATTTCTTTTTTTATTGTAATATTTTGATGGTATGACATCCTTCCAGAACAGTCCATGAATTAATCAGACAAATTTCAGAATACTGTCATTTTTCCATTCATTAACATAGCCATGAAATGTCCTTTATAATTTTTTTTTTTTAAATCTACCTACATATTACTTTTTTATTTTGTTTACCCCTACCACAAGAATAATGGAGGGTGTCTATAAATAGCAGATTTGATTGATTCACATCCCCTCTCCAACTCCCACCCCTTAAGTCTTAATACCCCTTTCTGTCACTTAATTTGTCCATTCACCAGGTTATTTGTTAAGATTGAAAAATCCATATTCCCTATTTATTTAAAAAAAAAAAAAATATTTTGCATGAAAAATAATTTAAAATATCTCTAATCAACACCAGACATTCAAAAATATGTTCATATTTTTTATTGTCTTTTTACAGTAGTAACTTATGTGTTTATATATATATATATATATATATATATATATATATATATATATATATATATATATATATATGAATTAAAATAATATGGACGCATATGTTAACAGGAACTATTTTTCTCGATTACTTCTACTTTCTGCGTGTTAAAAAAAATAAAATGAAAAATTCTCAAAATATCAAATGTATATCCCTACATATACACATATATACATGGAATTTCAGTTTCTGATGGTGACATTAATAAAATTGACTGAATACGATATAAATTTATTGATTTGTTAATCAGTTATATATTAGTAATTATAGAACTTTAATTTAAAAGGAGATTCTCTTAATAAGCAAAATAGACAATTGCAAACCTTCATGGTTAAAACATTGAAGACTTATAAACATCAGAACAATCGCTGACATTTCAACAGTTTAAAAAAAAAAAACTGATTATATAAATGGATGCCTTACAAAATATCTTCCTGGAATTATAATTCCTTTCATTGTCCAAGCTTTTTTATGAAGAGAGAATTAAAGAAATATTCAATGATTGTACTGCAGCCAAAGAGCCCATATGTTGTTGTATTTATATTTTACTCTGCAAAATCCACATCCCAATTAATACGATCAGATAAATTTAAAATACAAATGACCCGAATTTATATCGGTCATGTGTTTATGTTTACGTTTGTATAAACAAACTGGTCCGTCCGCCTAACAATGGAACATTCCTGCCGGTCATGTTTGAAAAAGGACGACTTATGTAATGTAATTGTGAATTTCCTGCAGACACATGAATGACACAAGGTTGTCCTAATCTACGGCATCCCTTCCCCCACTTCACCGGCTCATGGCTACCTAGTTCAGTCATAGAGTTTTCCCTATAGGATTTTCCTATAGGATTCAATATTTTTCAACTTCTGAAAACCATTAGAATTAATATATTGGGCTTATAAATATACCTACCCCTAAATCGTATATGAAACAGGGCGCTACGAGATACCAGACCATCCTCGGCATTGTTATGTTTACACACTATACCTACGTCGATATTTTCTCGTAGACATTGAGGACACCATTTGGTTTATTTGGGCACCATATTGGAGGCAACCATTAACCCATATCCATTGTTACAGAACCAATTACTACTTAATGAGTATTAGATGAGCTTTATTACTTCAAAATTGATGAGTCCATAAATCAATTATACACAGATGCTGATTTCGATAATGTTTTTCGTTGTTTCATTTTAACATATGGTCGTTTGCGTGGCTGATAGGGAATAATCAAGTTATGTGATTTTTATTTACCAAAAAAATAGGTTTTTAAATATTAATTAATCATAAATAATAATAGTAGTAATTGATTTTTAAAATAATAAAAATGGGCTTCAATGTTTTACAAATAATATATAAATTAAATATAAATTTTAAGTAATGCAGACGATTAATTTTACTTAGTAGACTTCTTAGGGCAAAATTATTACTTATAGTAATTATTTAAACAAATTCTAATCTTATCTTTAATTATTATATTGTCAGTAGTCGAAATAAATTATTTAGGGTTCGTTAACAGTCATGAATAACTTATATTTTAACAAAAATATCTTCTGGTGTATTAATAATAAATTATGTAATTTCTTACTATATCCACAATTTATTAAATAGGTGTAATTGATGAAGAAGAAAGAATTTAAGAGTAATAATTCTTTAGTGTTTGAGTAAGGGGGTATAAGTCATTATGTTTTTTCACACTGGATTTGAGCAATATTTTGTTTATTTACAACATAAAAAAACAAAATATAACTTAAACCTGTCTCAAAAAATCATCTCATGTTATGTAATGGATCGAAATCCTTAACAATGCGACACGATAATAAAAAATCAATGCATGACATTTACAACAATTTATGTTTATTATATAAGTTGAAATATATTTTCTATTGAAATATATCCAAGACCGAAGTTGAATGGAGATAAAATATGCAACAATGGGGACTCAACAATGGCGTTCATTAGAGTGTTGCCGACATCAACGTCAACAAACAACGGAAAAGTGTGACCTTGCCCAAGGACGATTATTAAACAAACAAAAAGTAGGGCGTCAATAAGAGGATTCAACGAGTCAATTTATCACCACGTGTAATAGTTTGTCAATTGTGTATAGAGTGTGTTTTAATGGCATTGAGGGGTCTCAATGACAGCTAAATTATATGGTGCTTCGCTTAATATTGTTTGTCAACGTCTATGTGATATTATTTCGTGTAATGGCCCAATGCTCACAGAAAATGAGTAGAATAGAGTGGGATTATAAATAATAATAAAATAACAAAATATAGAAGTTTGAACTGTTAACATTTGTTTCAATGCTGTTCGATATAACAAAAATAATCCGTCATTGAACAAAAGAGGTCAGAAGAGGTTTCAAATTAGTAATAAATGATTTTTTACAGTTAAATTATTTTTATACATCTCAACTAAATGTCATACTTGAAACTTTGTTAATGTTAATGTAAAACTTTACTTTGACTACTAAATTGCAATCCTAGAGATGGACTGAATACTATGCCGGTTAGTATCCTATTATTTTTCAAGCGTTTTTTTTTTTGTCTGCTTTATTTGATGCTATATGGACTGACAGTTACTCATCAATCAGTTATGTTTAATTGTTTGTTAAAAAATCATATCAAATAAAAATAATAATAATGTTTTGTCAGATTTTCAATATATATATGTGGAGTGGCCGAGTTGGCTAAGACGCTTGCAATTGGTAATCAAAGTTAAGCAACGTCGAGCGTGTTTAGTACTTGGATGGGTGACCGTCCAGATTTGGGTGACCGCCCCCCACCGGGGAAAATCCACACAGCCAGTCTGCCCCTATCCTCCCCTCCCCCAGGTATGTGAGGCCCGTTAGCCTACTGAAGGCAACTCACGCAGACCGGGCGTAGGAGTGATGACCCTATCCCGTGTACCTAAACTGTGAATCGCGTTGTGGTCTTCCAGGATATTAAATAGCCGCCCGGAGGTTTGGTTCATGTACGGTCTAGTAAAAGAAATATAGGGAAGAAATATCTGAAAAAGAAATATAGGTCCTCTCGTGCGCCTGCTGACCGTGAACAGCCATAATCCGTGGGTCTAGACCAATTTGTCACTGTCCCTAAACCCGAGAGAGTCGGTGGGAAGGACACTACCGAATTGGCTCCAAAGGGACTAGCTGTGGAGCAATGGGCAGCCTGCCGCTTGTTATTTATGATAAAAAGTATCTGTCTTATCTTTAACATACGTACTGATATCGAGTATCTACTCGATTCCTTCCTTAACCCTTGAGATACAGACCCTTCTATGTCTAAAATAACTAGTGGTGATTGAGAAACAGGTGTTTGACAGTTATAAATGGTACATCAATAAACTGTACACTTGTTGAAAGCACTATGTGTTCCTGAGTACTATATGGCTGGAGAAAGACCGAAGTAAGTGAAAATCGATATCGCTTTTCATAGTAGCTTTTTTAATCAATCAAGAAAAAATAAAATTAACCCCCCTCTTAAAATTTGTGGTTTTACGTTTCTAGATAAGTAGAATCCAAAAAATCGTCCGTTCACAATCCGCGGCTATTCTCCGAGACCGCTGGTTTGATTCTTTTTTTTTTTTAAATTTGGGGCTAAAGTCATTGGTCTCGTCAGAATGGCCCTTGAAATTCGACATTACCATAAGAGGTTTTACTCTAAATGACTTCCAATTAGAGGTGTCAGCCATTTATGAATTTATAGGAAAAATATTAGGAGTTGTGTAACCAATATGCCAAAGGTTATAAAAAAAAAATTAAAAAAAAATGTTCAAATAATTTTTCAATAAAAACAAGAAATAGAATTTTTTTTAAACAGAGAATAACATACCTACCGATCCAAATTATTGGTTTTAGGGCTTTCTACTGTCATAAAACGTAGATAGGTAGATAGACGAATTCGGATATACAACAAAAATGATTTTAGAAAAATAATTAGGATTAAAGGGCTTTTAACTTATCAGGGCAATATTATATATAGTAATACAATTAATAACTAGCATTGTGCTTTTGGGTGAAGGGGATAATACGGAGCACGTGCTCATTCCTCGAAAACTGAGTAGATGCTCCGGTTAGATGTGAATAAAGAGAAGTTACACAATGGAATACTTGCTAAGTGAATGGTGCAAGTGGTCTAAATATGAGTTGATTACCGATTCGGAGTACCCGCTCACCTAAGTATATAAAACTGAGAACGTGCTCCACTATGTGAGTAAGTACTCAGTAAAATGCCTATCTAAACTTTCGTAGACTCAGGCTCCAACCGGAGCATCTGCACAGTCTTTTGAGGAATGAGCACACATAGTCCGTTTTATTCACTTCACCTATTATGTGTAACCACATCTTCATATTTTGAATTAGATGCTTAGGAGGCCTCAAAACTTGGGTATCACGGGCCACCGAAATCATACTTACGCCACTATTTGGTGCTATTGAAAAGTAAACCGGAGTAGCACCTAATTATTTTCTATTTATTTTATATTCAAAGTAATTGAATTTTAAAATTAATTAAAATTTTATAATCCAAGCAATTGAAACTTTTATGTTTGACCGAAAATATGTTTCATTTCATTTTCTGTGAGCTCCCGCTACTTGGTACCATTAAATCTCGACAAAAAGCAAAGAACCTGGTAGAGCCTGGTAACGCAAAAGATAACCGAAGCCAACTGTAGCTGCTTGGACCAGAAGCCGGCGATACGAACACTATCAGGCGGAACTCCCCCAAGATATGATATTTTTGTTCCATGGTTCACCTATCTCCAACCTACTGTAGGAGCACGCTAATGCCCCGATAGCCAGGGCATTGGACAATAACCCCCTCATTATCACCGAATTTCGAAACTTTATCTCCAAGTTTTATCTCGATGCATATTTATTACGAACAACTTACTGCTCAGGCACTCAGAGATAGTGTCAGACAATAAATTTTATATATCGAATTAACAAGGCTTAAGGAGCTTATGTAAAAACCTACGTTTATGAGTTGATAACGACCTGACAGTTATAAATTTATTTCAACGTACCTACTGGAGAATTGATGCATGAAAAAAAAAAATCTTCAGTATTACTTAGCTGGACGAAATTCATTTTAAATCATAAATAGCGGTCCTAATATTTACTAATGTATTAGTAAAATAGCGATTTTAACATATCCAATGGAATAGGCTACTAGTATGCTTTTTTAAAAAAATGTATATATTTACTACAAATTTCTTTTATGTATTTAAATTAACTGTACTCTAGGAATTTTTTAAATCTATAACTCAATCTTAGAGACATAGTATTAAAATTTCGATTTTGGCAAAACCATCTAATCCTCGCAAAAAACCATCCAATCTTTAATCATTCCTTAAATCATTCGTATAGAATAGAATAGAAAAAGAATTCATTCTGGGAGAGTCTAGTCCAAGTCTCTTGAGCGAAATAAAGACTATAGACTGGCCCAAAAAACTATTTTATTAAATAAAAAATAAATATAAAATACAATAAATATATTCATAATCATAAAAAATAAATGGAAACAATATATTTGCTACTATAATAAACGTTGTAAATTATTACACAATGGTTCATTATTTCCGAATAGTAACATTTCAAAAATATCCGGTCTGCCCATTCAATGGACATTTCTTATCGCTTAGATTTATATTTCAGACAATTAGATTATCTTTCAAATGAGCATTTGGAATATTTCGAGAAAGTTGGAATACTTTTGAGTTATCAAATAACTAAGAAAGGATGGGCCGGTTTCCATAGGAACATGTGTAGAATATATTATAAAACATAAATACCAATGTCGACAAAGAAATTAAGTAGTAGGAAACTATGGAACAAAAACATGGTGCATGTCCCAAGAAACTGAAACTGAAACTGAAAGTGTTCCAAAGAAACTTATCAAAGCAAGTAGCCTAAGAACAGAGGATGAAATGTTACAAAGGAAAATGTTGGAGTCGCACTTCAGTGGGAAAAGAAAAAGGAAAGACCAAGAAGCTGGAGGAAATGGAGAAATGATCCAAGGAAGGATGAAATGGAGGATACAAGAAAACTAGGAGCCTGGAATTGATAACTCAATTCTAACTGATAAGCCAAGAGCCACTCTGACCAGCAGCGCCGAACTGTGGACGTCAAAACGTGGAAAAAAAAACCTGAATCGCAAACCTCTTAAAACGCTTATTCAAGTATATCCCATCCATTTGGAATAGTTAGCGATCCCATTTCCAGGATTACGGGAAGAAATGACATTTTTACAGTTGTATTTGCTTAGCTCTAACACGTAGCTATTATAAATCGTACTCTGAAGGGTGGACTTTGTTGCCAAAATTCTGAGTCAATTCATTTCAACTAATTTATGAATGAATATTCAATGATACTGTTGGTACATCTATGTGACATATATGAAATTTATAGGTGGTTGAAGGAGTTTTTATATGTATTTTTTGTACTTTGAATTGTTTAAACAGGCGCGGCCGAGCGCATTGTTCTAACTTGTTTGTCTTAACCTATTAGCCTTCTATTTACGTGATGAATTAAAATCCAGCTGCGTAAATTTGCTTAATTTGTAGATACTTTGATTTTAAATCATAAAAGCATTGTTCTGACTGAACTCGTCCAGGATATCGGTGGAAAATTTTGGAGAAGTTCTATAAAATTTGCTTATTTATGTTTATTAGGGCGCTGATTACGAAATTCAATATTTCCATCTGAATTAAAGAAATGCAAAAAAACATTGTTATTTTTTTTCATTTTTATCCACAACTTGAAACCACTTACTTATTCGAAGAACTTCTAATATTCATTTTACATTAAATTAAACGAGATAATATTCCCTAAAATTTTTATTCTAAAGGTTTTTAGATTTGGCCGCTCCGTTTTGAAGCGATCGCGAGTAGAAATTAGAAGACGCAATGCAGTTGAGTTGTATAGGGACAGAAAGAGGATGGACAAATTTGGAGAAGTTCTAAAAATCTAATCATATATGATTTTTGGGGTGGTAATTATAAATTTCAACTATCCCACCTCAAATTTTCGCTAGAAACAAAAGTAAATAAATAAATTTCGACATTTCGTTTCATAACGTTACTGCCATGAAACTGCTGAACTATTTATATGCACAACTGTATAGTTGGTATAAAATGCCTCATACTGTCCACAAGATTCTTGTATGGTAGCACTATAATTTCTGCTACTATAAATTCAGCCTACAGAGATGCTTATAAAAGAAGTTCAGGAAGCTGGAGAAAAAAAAATTATCGAGAGTATCGAGTAGGACATTTCCGAAAGTCGAATACGGTCGCTACCAATGAGGATGTCATCAACATGTCATCAACATCAGGATGTCATCAACATGCTTCTATACTTTTATTAATAAATTAAGAACAAACCAAAAAACGAGAATGGTTGATCTCCGAGAAGATCTGATTAATATAGTTGCGAAAAATTAATATTTTATATTGTCCGTTTTATTTCTATTCAATTTATATTAAATATAAATTAAAATTACGTTTCATTAATGTTCATATAATTTTTTTTCAAGTTTTCCTTTCATTTAACCAATTATTTTCTATATCTTTTAAATTATATCTTGAAATCTTTAACTCTTACTGAATCGGAGTGTGCTCCATTCGATTTAGATTTAAAAAATACATTAATAAAGAAAAAAAAAAAAACAAGATGAGAGGCTAGTTTTTCTTCTCGCAAAAAGGCCGTTTTTTTACTACACTGCACTGGGGAATAGTCAACAAGTTCAGTACGATATATCTCAGTTGATACTGTCTGATTTCGATGATTCTTTTTTTTCATTAGTAGAGAATTTTATTAACTTTCGATTAACTATAATAAAAAAAAAAACATGTTTTTTTTCTTGGTCGAATAAATGGTCTGTTATTTAAAATATTAAACCAAAACGAGAGAAAAAAAATTAAATTCTTTATAAATTGCTTCATATTACATTACATATAATTATGTATCCTTGATAGTTTAGTGATTGACTTGAATAGACTTCGTGAAGAATTCAAAGAATTTAGAGGAAAAGACCTCCGTTATTCTTAATGCATTCAATTGTATGAAGATAACTTGAGTTAATTAAAACCTACACTATTTTGTCAGGTTTTCCCTGGTTTATTATTTTCATCAATGAACATTTATAATCAAGTAAGACAAAGAAAAATTAACCCTCCCAAAATTTGAGGATTTACGTTTCAACATATGTAAAATTCAAAAATGGAATTTAAAAAAATCCGTCCTTTCGCGGCTTTTTTCTGTGAATTTTTTTTTTAAATTTGGTATCAAAGTTACCACAGAATGATCCTCAGAACTTGACATTACCATCATCCATTTCGATCCAGAGTGGCGAAAGATTATAGGTTTCATACGTCCACATCTCAGCTATTTCGAGGAAAAATATTAAGTGTTTTGAAATTATTAGAGGTGTACTATATATACTGTATATTATTAGAATTATTAGGTATATCAAAGTCCAAAAAAAATTCAGTTTATTATATATATATATATATATATATAATTATTTGGAAACGATAAACCGTAGCATAATAATTTGCAGCATTTTTCCTTTTTGATATGTGGTCTAATCGTTTATTTGCTTTGCTTGTTTTTGACTAATTCCTCGTCAAGCTTAAAAAAAAAAATTATATTTTTTCCCTGTTCTTGAGTGGTATGACTTCGTTCACCCGAATTATAAACTTTTCTCATTCACGATGCACATATTCATCCTAAAAAATCCTTCAAATTTTTAAAACCGTATTTGCTTTACAAATTTTTTTTTTAAACTTTATTTAAAATAGTTCCAAAACTTAATTTCACAACATTTTCTAGAGCAATTGCTATTGAAATAATTGATATAAATATTACCAAAAGTTTTGCTGAATAACATACAAATGATTATAAAATATAATCTTTGTTGAAAATGACAATTGTTGTGGAAGGACGTACGAAACACGGGCCAAGGTTTTTTTAAATTTCTTATTAAATATTTTTTAAAAAAATGTATTTTATATGTAAAAAAAGTAATGTGTAAAAAGTAAAAATTATAAAAAATAAAGTAATTTTATAATATTACTTTCCGATACATAAACAGATATATTCAAATAATCTTATATGTAGCAATGGGTTCCATTAATTAATTAATTAATTGCCTTACCTTTTTTCCTTAGTAATTTTAGTAGTATTTCCTGTATAGTTCTGTTGTTTATTTTTTTACACTTAATAACCAAACTTTAAACTTCTTTATGACCCTAACGTTTTATTTATTTATCGAGGATTCTATTTTTTTTTAATGAGAACTTTAATTGTTTGTTTAATAACGATAAAAAGATACCCATAATAGTATTTTATTAAAAATAAAAATAAATGTTTAAATTTATTCTTGGTTTTAGAAAGATCCCACACTGTTTTTTCTTTTTCACAACCGTTTTTCTATTGCATCTTACGCCATATTAGGCCCGCCATTTTGGATATTAAAAAGGCTCAGATTTTTCTAAAAAATGGACATCTTAACTTTTCATTTGAGACCTGAAAAATATTTTTAGTTTGAAAGTAATTTTGGAACTACAGTGTATCATCTTTGTCTAAGAATGGCTGATGTATAAACTTAAAAATAATATTAACCATAATATACAAGAAAAAAAATGTTAGATAAGTAAAAGTTTATCGAAGAAAACTCCATCGCGAAAAAAGGATATCGATTGAGGATCTATTTTTGGTCACTTCATAAACAGCTGAGGTTTGAATATTTAAAATACTCTGCGGAACATATTGATCCAGCTCCCAATAACTGCCATGTTCATTCTAGGCCTGTCGCTATCTCAGTTCCCATATTTCCATGAAAGTGTCTTTATTAATTCAAGAATTTTTTTTTTTTAATGATAGATAATAATCGATTTTTGCGTTTTGAGACGAACGATCCATTCCTGACTTATTTTTCTTTTTAGCTTTATTTGTTCGCTATTCGGTGTTGATAAGATTGATACAATATTCTCAATACAAAGGATGATACTTCCTTAGAATAGAAAAGAAAATTGAATAACGTCTTATTCTGCAAGAGTTAGAAGACTTAAATAATTCATTTAATAATTTAATTTAATAATTCATTGAAATTCAGTTTTATCATAACTATAATCGTTATTCAAAATATCGAAAAACAACTAACCTGGTGATATTTAGCCAATTCAGGCATCAATTCAGGGCAGAAGAAAAAAGAAACAAAAAATGATATATAGAGAGATAGAACGCAGTACATTTTACATCTATAGTCTAAAAAGACATATCAACTAGAAACAGAACCTCATTTCAAGATATCCACAAACATACTGGAGGAAAAGGGAGGTTACTTGAAACCTGGGAAAGATAAAATTATAAACAGCTGATCATCAGAAAACAGAAAGTACGCATACAGAACAACCATAAATGTACAAATTATCATAAAAATTAATCAAAATTTATAACAAAAAGAATAGAAAAATTACAAATACAAAGAAATAGAAATGTAAAAATGTACAGCAGAGGAATATCTATATCAAGAAAACAGTGGATGCACGGCCATTACACAAAATATATTAATATAGAAGTGTAAAAACTCAAAATGAGACATTCAATGATTGTTAGAATGTAAACGGAAGATTGCACAAACGAACCCTGAAGTCTAAAATACCGGAAAATAACTAACCTTTCGATATTTCGCTAATTCAGACATCATCAGGATAGAAAAAAACAAGAAAAAAAATCATATCTATAAAGACAAAATATAGCATATCTCACATCCACATTCTAAACTATTATTATTATTATTATTATATATATATATATATATATATATATATATATATATATATATATATATATATATATATATATTTTTAAATTATTAAATTTGCTTTTTTATGTATGACTTTTCCCCCTTTTTCTTTGTTCCATTTCTTTGAGAGATTTACTATAAAAGTTTAAAATTTATTAATAAAGATCGCTTATGCAACCTGAACCAAATTACCTATTAAATGTGAGAGATAGCTGCAGAAATTAAAAAAAAAAAACTAATGGTAAATCTACAAAAACATGTAAACAAATTAATTAAGTTATATTTCCTCCACACGCGGTTTGCTATTATTAAAAAAACATTATTAACCCTTCAATGGCTAAGAATTGATCTCTGCCATCTGCAAAACGATTCCTTTACAGTGGGGACAAAAAACTGGTTTATATCGCAATTTGTCTAAAAATCTGTCATGTTTTTGTGCATTTTTCATGACCCTGCAGAGGCATATCGAAATGCAATAATGTTTTTCAATAATATTGTACTATAATAAATAATTCAGCTACGATTCCTCATTGGAAGATTATTTTAGTGCATACACAGTTATGAGGTATCACTTTTTAGTCAATGACTTGCTTACATGAATAAAAAATCAAGGTCGTACGTTTATTGATAATTGTATTCTAAAAATTATTTAATTGTTTAAAAATGTTTTATTTGTAAATTTAATTATCTTCCACCAATTGACAATAAGTAATAATGATCAAGCGAATTTCATTTTCATACTGTATAAAACCAAACTAAATTAAAACTTAAAAGATTTTTCCTAATTGATTATAGTGTAGCTTATAACTCATTAAAAATCGACAAAAATTAAACAATGAATTGGTTGGTTGCCATAAAGTAATATTCAAATTAGCTCAGTTGAATTTGTTTATTATTCTGTCAGATTCATTTACATTTTACAGTTTAAGAAAATATTCAAGCAAATATGGTAATTTTATTCCACAAAATATTTTAATATATTATTTTGTCCGTTACTGTATGTAAATTTTAAAGTTAATGTAAAAAAAAAAACACGTTTATCTCACGAGGAAAATCAATTATTGAAAGTTTTTAAACTATAGATACTCTGCCTGTATCCTTATAACTTTACAAATAATTTATTATAACCTAAAACTTTAATTTAAAAATTCTATTTCTTAAGCAGTTTTAATTGATTTATTATAATTCATAATTGGATGGTCATTGAAACTAACAAGATTGAAGAAGGCTATATAACTACCATGATGCTGGGAAATGATAACTTAGCATATACGAGTACCTCAACACGAGGTCAAAAGCGTGTTAAGGACTATGACACAATACATATGCACATTTACTTACGTGAGCTGTCTAGATTCGGTTTATACGCCAGATGTCACCAGACATTCTTTTTTTCTCGTTACGTTAGAAGACAAATAAAAGTTGCACAATGACTTTTTATATTTAAAAAAAAATATATGTTAGATACAATCAGTTTCCGCCTTCCATATTTAGTCTCTAAATAGCTTATTATGGCATTGTTAGGCGTTATTATTAAAATTATATTATAGCTATATAAAAACGTCTACTTTTTTTGTTTAAATATTTTAAACTTGCTATATTAAATACAAAAAAATAGGATTTTTTAAAAAATATTTCAGAACATTTCAATAATTTTTCAAAAATTATGTGAATTCGGAAATTGAAACCTAATATATTTTAGAATGATTATAATATAATAAGAAATGATTTAATGGTTTTGTTACAAAGATTGAATATTTAAAAAAAAATCTAAATTTCAATGTTGTAGGGGTACAATGATATACTCGTAGTTCCTTATAAGTTTAAACGAATTACCACATATTAATTAAATTAAGTGGACATTAATTTAAATTGAAGTGTATTTCTCACATAATTTGCAAAAATCACATACCACAATATGTTTTCATCCTTATTTAAGGCAACATTGTTTTTCAGTAAACAATAGGCATCATTGATGTAAAAAGTAATACCAGCAGAAGTATATATGCCTTTTTTTCTTAATCACATTAAAAAAAAAATGCATAAATACGAAGCTCATGAAATGCCAGCGGACTGAGGAAAACAAGCAAAGGACTGATGGATTGAAAGGTTCAGAAATGGTTCTATTTTTTCAACACAAATACATATCAAGAAATATCCCTAACTTTAACCATTTTAATATTTAGAGTGGGTGGGAGCAAAACCCTGCACTTTTGTTCTTTTTTTAATTGTGGACAGTCAGAATGGATTATCAATTTGATATTGAAGTTTTCAATGGGTATCTTATCTATAATCCCTGATAATATTCTCGTCTGATCATTAACCATGGAGAAATATTAAATAAAAATAGTTGCAGGGCTTAAATCAGTTTATAAAACTAGAACTGATTTATATTAATCTAATTTAATATGTATAATAATACCAAACTATATTTTGAATTTCTTATTTTTGAATTTTGTATGAATGTATAACATTCGAAATTAGTTTTCAATAAAACAAATTTATAAAAGTGGCAAATAATTTATCAATCCCTAATTAGATTGATTCTTCTATACCATCATGCGGATGTCAACTGGATTTTTTTATGTTCGTAATTTTTAGTAATACATTTCATTTTTTGTGTAAGGATACAGTTAATATATAATGGTCAACTAGTTATTATATTTTTAATATTTATTCAAAACAGCACGAAAATCAAGAGCCACGTTTATTTCTTCAGCTCGACCTCATTTTCAAACTATTCAATTTTTGGACGAATTTTATAAATGTATATATAAAACTATTATTTAGTATTTCCGTACATTTACATAATATTTACTAATTAAAATAACGTAATATCTAATAATTATATTTAGCAAAATTATAGATTTTCATTATTTTATTTATGTATAAATATGATAACAAAAATAAAATAAAATCTACAGACTCAACCTTTTCAAGCAATGAATTTCTCCAGGATTATCCAGTTGTTTCAGAAAAAAATACTTGATCCACTATCATTGTCTCAGCTGGTCTCAGCATTGCGACATTCAAAGCTATTTTTCGCACCACTGAGAAAAAATATCGAAAAAAAGAAAGCTGGAAAAATGGGATCAAATCTACCGTTATTTCATGGTTCTGAATAATGTATCTTACCAAAAATGATTTTTATATGTTCGTAAGTATTACATTAAAGTTTCGCAAAATTAAAAATAGGCCCTAAGGTACCGGTAGTGGACACAGTTAAAGGAAATCATCATTGTTTTTGTGATCCAATATTTTTTTTTGTTTTGTACTTTTAAGATTTAAACGTATTCAGCGATTACATCAGTTGTTCCTCTGCGAATTCATGGCTATTATAATTTTAATTTATTGTTGTCAGGATATTTTTTCTAAACATGAAGTTTGTACCAGAAATCACCTCATTGCGGTAGAGTTAGGAACATTTTCTTGGAAAGTCTAATTTTGTATTACTTGAAACATATTAATGCAATGTTTTATCATTTTAGAATGCTTAGGGTCTCATTAAGGACACTGGTGGACACAGATGAGGATCGAGGTGGGCGCGCCACCTCCCCTCTCCCCCCTCTGGAAAGTGGAAACAAATTTTTTCCTATAAGCTGTTTTCTATTACATAAACAACAGGGGCTTTTATCGATATAATAATTGAATTTTGATCAATTAATGTGAACTTTAAAACAAGAACAAAGGACCCGGTGCGCAGGTGCGTCCCCTCAGAAAATTCTTGGATCCGCCACTGATAAAGAAAGCGTAAAGGGAAAAAAAGGAAAGTTGTGTCTAAAAAAATGTTTTAACTTCAGAACACGGAAATAAATATTTATAAAAGTATATAAACCACTACTAGATGGTATCAGCTTCATTTATTTCAAGTTCCAAACTGAATCAAAGCCATGCTGCCATATTTTCACAATTTAGTTATCCAAGTACCACTGGAGGTACATTTATTTATTCTACTAATGATATATTTACTTTATTTTGTTTTTAGAGTTGTTAAATTCGCTCTTTTAGACCACTGTGAAAGTAATCTGGTTATATCTGTTCGATATTTTCGACTTTTCTTTTGTTCTTTTTTAACAACGTCCATCATCGACGCTCCCAACAATGGCGACTGAAAGGGAAAATCACATCGGGGAACTGGGGAAAAAGAAGAGGGAATATGAGAAGAAAGAGGGAGTGATGGAGAAGTTTGAATGAAAGGGAGAGAGTATGGGGTGGAAAGTTAAAAGATAAAGAGGACAGTGAGGATCAGCTGAAGAAGTGGGTCTGCCATGCGCGCTGCCTGGGCGTGCCCTCTAGGTCACTTCTCTTCAGTCTCAGTCGTTACCTCTCCCCACCAAGTACTAACACTCACAGCTAGGCCACACTATCATTATACTATACTACTCATTTTATTACACTTTGTCTTGTCATCATGGAAAAAGACACTGAACTGTGAGTATAAATACCCTTGAGCACCTCCTTAGCTACTAGCTACTTGTGCACTTGTAATGCAGGCTTAGTATTAGAGTAAGGTGGTAACTCATAACCTTGATATAAAACTTATGAATATGTATATTACCTGTTATATATATTTATATTTTTTTTTTAAATTCGATCGATCCAGAACATTGTGAACAGACATAGCAATTTTTCAGAAACAGTGAACAAAAAAATAGTTGAACTAATTTTTGTTTTATCATAATACCTGCTATTTTCTCCATTCGTTGAGGCATGGAGGTCATTTAACTTTAAATGTTCTATTTTGAGTTGTCGCTGCTGATTTTTTTTTCGAAATTCAAAATATTCATAAAATTATGTGAGATGGATGAATTGGTAGCTGATAATCTCTATTTGAAGATCAGATAATGTGCAGCGAGCTTTTTTCAAGTTTTAATTTTTTATTTCAGTATTCTTTATTGGTAGAAGTACTACATAGGATCTCATGAGTGTTACCGAAGTTCTTACATTAATTTTACTGGCATCTATTCTTGTTATGGAAGCAATTGCTAATGGAAATTACTTAATGACTTAGGTAGGTCTTGTTCATTACACAGTTTCTATCCAGGAGTGTTGCCATTTTATATATCGAGCTCATCGAAATTGTTTTATAACTTCTGCAAATGAGAAAAATCGCCACTTCATTTCTACCATTTGGTATCTTCAGAATTCTAATGCTAATATTGGACATACTGTACGACCCCTTTTTCTGCTTGCAAAACCGTACAGGTGCTCAAATGTACATCTACACTTCTTTGCCTGCAAAGAACAACAAATAATAACATACCCCTAAGGTGTTTTTTTTTAAATGCACATATAATGCATTACCTTGATCACATCTCTTCTCAGAATACTGAAATACTTCTGGTTATGTTCTTTTCGGCGCAATCCAATAAATCTCCAAGAGACCATTAAAAATTAATTAAAATTATAATTGATATTTTTTTAATGGTCACATTTGTTCGTAAAACTTTTTCTAAGATACTTGTTTTTGGTATTGTTCTAGGAAAATATTCAAAATACTAATCAAACCATCTAGATTTCGAAATATTGAATTTTTACAATCTATGTTCAAATATTTTAAACTCTTTACAGCTCCTGTAAACTGGTGGTAAAGTCGACAAAAAAATTATCTAACTGTATGACACCACTTGTTAATGTTGATATTTACTATGTCCGAAATCTGAATTGCAATATACAAGCGAAAAGATAAGATTATTCCACTGAAACTTGTTAAATTTACAACTTATTCATGGAAGATATAATTATATATTTTTGTTAATTTTTTAAGGAAAATAATATTTAAATGTTTTTGGAGTGTATTGAAATTAAAGGAATATATTTGACCCCATCTCATACTTTATAAGATTTATGAGAGATCCTTCGAAAAATTCTACAGAATGATTAAACTCACGAGAAAGTGGTTTGTAAATGAAGAGAAAACTAACAACCAATGAAAATTAATTAATAAATTAGCAAATGCAGTTAAGCTTTTCTATAAAAACCTCCGATTCTTTGTTTTTCTTGACTTGTTTATCAAGACGCTGTTGGAAGATCAATAAAGCTCGCGAAGTATTGATCAACTTAGTATTACCCAACATTTCGCAAACTTCAATTCCTAGCAGAAACATGGCATTATGCTCCGTAAATATTATTCACTATATTAGTTCTTTACAAGATCGTGTTTTCGTCATAAAAAAAAAATACCTCTCACGTAATTTACAAAACTTACATCAATGAGTTACATACTACGTGAATAAGTACGTTAATCTCGTAATATTACGGATTGTAATGCACTTTACGTGTTGCTCACTTTCCGATCGGCTCTACGCATGTCAATAAATGATTTTTCTATTTCAGAGAAATCCTACATTGGCCTTTTTAATATTTAAAAAGAGTTTGATACGAGTCGAAACCGGTCGATCAATAATGCTGTTGTAAATTCCCGTTTGACCGTCCCGTTCTCCATTCAAGTATTTTGAGGTCATTTAATTCTTGGCAGATTTAAAAAAAATAATTCTTACTCAAATATTAAAATAATTCAATCTATATTATATTTTAATATAAATTTTACATACATTCATTATTTATGTATTAATTTGTGTATTTATGTATGCATATGTATATGTAAGTTATTCTGATCATTGCAGACTCATGTTGGGTTTATATTTACTTCTAAACGATCAAAATTAAAATTGAACTGATATGATCATTTATTTTAAAATCTTCACTATAAAATTTGTTTAAATTAGATGTCATTGGAATATTAATTTTCTTATTTTGATGCCTCTCTTATGATCTATGGGCCCGACGTTTCTAGAAGCTTGGCATTTTTCATTTTCCCCGTATTTATTATTTTGTAATCCCTAGACCAGCATTTAGTTCGTTTCAAAGCAGAGAACATTTTGAGATATATAATGTTTAAACATAAATAATATACAAAAAAATTCTTGGTAAAAGTTCACGCGAGCTACATTCTGTCCGAAGTGAATTTTAAAAATGTTCACTATACATTCATTAGATATATCTGTATATATATTACGGAAACTAGCCAGATACCAGATAATAACGAAAAAAAATTTAACTCTCGTGACATAAAAAGGTTTTTTTATTTTTTTAAAGTACGTAGAATATCGAAAAATCGCAAAATTCGTAAAACAGACCAAGCCAAATTTTGCACTCATTGGCACTGATATATCACTGAAATAGGGTCTATAGCTGCTTTTCATAAACATGAATATTTTTTTACAGATTTCGAAAGTGACAGTTTATTTGAGAATGGTCTCCATATATATCAGATGTGTAATAATTCGTTTTAATTTAATAACTTTATCCATAATTTACAGTCTCTAATATGACTGAAAGCATTTTTTACTTGCTATCTATTAAAAAAAGGAATACTTAAATCTTAATGTTTTGAATAGTGTATGAACTGATTAATAAATAAAATAAAGTTTTCAATGATTACTTTTATATGATATCCTGGAAACCAGTATTGCTTATTGCCAAAGAAAATTGAACTCTTCAAACGAATCAATGCGTAAAACTTATAATTATGCTAACCAAATCTTCATATTTAATAAATTTATTAGACAATACTAATCAATTGCTAAATTTTTTGACGTTTCGGCGTATTCCTCGCCACCTTCAGAACTAAAATTTAACAATATATATTTACATTAATATCGTACTATAGTGTAATTATATTTTAACTGATCCATCACAAATATTTTAATACATTTTTAAAACACCTGAAAAGTGTTATACGTACAAGGATAATTCACATGTCAAATATAATATCATTATATGTCTCAAATAATATAATTCATTATTTTTTAAATGCTATTTTTATTAGCACAACTTTATTCTTACTAAGATATTTAGGAATAATATTATATACTCTTTGGTCCTTTTATCTTATTTTTGTTATACTCCATTTTCCATTTCATTTCTTCACCTTCACATATCCCTTTTTTTTTAAATTATAATTATCTTATAAAAGTTCATATGTTTAAAGAAATTGATTACACGATTTTGAAAATGTTAAGCAACACGATCCGTAAGAAACGAATTAATATCGCATCTTTATTTTGATGACACCCATTAATAAATTGATAAATAATTAAAGTTTTAACGTAAACTAGTTCAAGTAGAATTAAATTTTAAAGCAATGAATGTATGACCCATTCCGATACCGCCAGACCAAAATCAATTCTAATTTTAATTCCGAAAATTAAGTTGCTCTCATAGCTTGTCCATTACTTCATCGAAGGTTTTAAGCTCATAATTACTTCTTAGGTTGATTCTCACTCCATTAAGAAGCGTCAATCAGACTTATTTATGAACCACTTCTTCTTGAAATTAATCAGTTGAGTAAGTGATAGCTTGTGATTAATTACTGCCAGTTCCCGGGTACTTTCTTCAAGTCCATTTTTCAATCCTTTTTTTTTTTTTAACTTCGAATCGCAAGTGGTAAATGGTGAATGGAGATGTTTCAAATAAAACCAACTTTCATTTTTCTTTTCTATTCATGTTAACGAGACTTTCCGATTTTTATGTAAATGAGTCCTAAATACCGCGACTCTTCTCGCCCTCATTACAACGCTAACAGTAACTGCCTCATGGCCCGTTATTTGGTTTTGGCATTTGAATTTTTGGCAGCAGAACTGATACTACCTATACAAACTAGTAAAAAAAAGATATATATATATATATATATATATATATATATATATATATATATATATATATATATATATATGTAAACATGCACACACATAAGCATTTGAATAGTACTTATAAAATTCTGCTGATATTATTATTATTTTTCTTTAAATCATCAATAAATGGTCAGAATATAACATTATAATTCAGACATATTATAAAAAAAAAATTATTATGATAAAAAGTAACTTATACGCAATTTTGAGTTTAGTAATATATATTACAACCATATTATAAAAACCTTATACTCATAAGGGTCTTATCAGATTCTTTATGCCAATTGCAGGAGTTCGAGAGATTGGAAATTTCGGAGGTGTACTTGACCAAACTTAAAAATTTTGGTAATCAGTGGACTCAGGAATTTGATACTCTTCAACTTTTATCTTATTAATTTTTCTTTTAGAGTGCTCATTTCCACACAGTAGACTCATATATAGACACTATATCTCAGTTTTTGGCAAAGTTGGAAAAAATCGTCATTTTTTTACTGTGGTTTTCGATTACACTACTTAGCCGAATTGTAAAGTTGTGGTATTAACCACCCAATCGACCCAGAATTTGATGCTATTTATTTTGTTACAGATATCAGTAACTCTAGGTTGCACCGTGTAAGAGTTATAAACGAAAAACATAAAATATTCTAAATTTCTTTGGCTTTTTGGCTTCCAAAAGTTCTCCCAATGTCACAGGTGTTTTTTACACTTTTGTTTTTTATATGGTTGCACCAATATATACCATTTTAAAAATAATAGCTTTTTCTCCACCTTTTGAAAATATACTTACGTTTCGCTGCTCTACTGACTGGGCTAATAATCTTGCTGACAAAAAAACAAAACAAAAAAAAATGCCGATTGATATAGACGAGCGAACTATGTTGACTGTCCTAATCTATGTTTACTTTTTGTATATAAGAAAATTAAATATTACAAAAACGATTTTACAATATATAGGACCATTGAAGTATATTGATTCTTAATGCCATTAAATAAAAATAATTAATTACTTGGTATGGCAAGAAGCAGTAAAAAGAAAAGGAAATTGAAATAGAAGTTAATAAAACATGCAACTAACTTGCTATTATATATGGTCGTACTCGATGTATAATTTTCGCTTCCATAACCAGAGCAATAAAAGAAAAATATGGAAGAACTTAAAAAGAGTTTTCTATATTTATAAAAAATGATTACATTTTCAGGTTCCAATCTCAACCATTTTGGTTTATTATTTTCAATAATAGACCTTTGGAATCGACCAAAGAAAATTTTTTTGTAACCCCCCCCCTCAAAATTTGAGGTTTTACGTTTCAAGATACGTAGAATCCAAATATCGAATAAAAAAAAATCCGTCCGTCCGCCGTCCGCCGTACGCCGTACGCCGTACGCCGTCCGCGGCTTTTCTCCGAGACTACTGGACCGATTTTCTTGAGATTCGGTACCAAAGTCACAGGTCACCCCGGGATGATCCTCGGAACTCGACATTATAATCCGTCTGTTTGTTTCAAAATGGCGGCCGATTAGAGATCTCATAAGTCCATAACTCGGTCATTTATAAAAATAGAGAGAAAATGTAAGGTGTTTTGGAATCAACATAACGAGAAATTAAAAAAAAAAAAAAAAAAAAAAATTGAAAAATTAAAAATCTGTATAATTACCGATTAAATATCTAATAAGCCCATAACTCGGCCATATCTGTAAATGCTTTTGGTTTATTATTTTCAATATAGACCTTTGGAATCGACCAAAGAAAATTTTTTTGTAACCCCCCCTCAAAATTTGAGGTTTTACGTTTCAAGATACGTAGAATCCAAATATCGAATAAAAAAAAATCCGTCCGTCCGCCGTCCGCCGGACGCCGTACGCCGAACTAGAAATCACCTAAATCGGACCATTATTAGCTGAGATATAGCTTTGTGAACTTCGTTTTTATTTTTTCCTAGTGAAGTGCACATCAAATATTTCCTCTGTATCATTTTACATCACAGCCTACTTGCATTGACGCAGTTTTTTTAATTAACACAGTTCGGCCGGCACTCTCACGGCGAACATCTTGTGACAAGCTTCAAATTTCTTTTCCTTTGGTACCTACTGCTTCATATTTTTTACTTTGACAGAATAGATATTTTTGTGGAATTATAAACAAGTGGAATAAATAAGTGGAAATAATAAACCATTGTGTAATAATTTGCAGCGTTTTTTATAATTTGATTTCAATTTATAAAAATTAAATTAACAATACAGTGTTGTTAATTTTTAGAATTATGAACCTGAGATATCCAACATTATATACTGAAACATAACTGATTTATTTCCCAATTTAATATTTAAATTTAACAATATATTTACAAATTAATTTTTGTTCATGTTATTCCTAGTCACATTTAGGGTTCCTTAAAATAAAACACACTTTTTGAAATATGTATCATAAAATTTTTATTGAATCATTTTTAAAAAATATATATTTTACTAAAAAATTACAGTATTTTATAGGTAGAATAACATTTCTTTCTTCTTTTCATCTGAATTACACTTTCGAACTTTATAAAAATATATATTTATGCCTTCACAGGCATAAATATATATTTTTACATTTATTTATTTTATTTATTTATTTTATTTTTATATTTTTAGATTAGTTTTAATATTAAATAAGACATCTAAAGGAATTTATCGAAGTACCACCTGGGATCCTTTTTTTTTTGGAAATAGTATAGATTCTTTCCATTGTTCCAGAATTCTTTCTTTGTCCCAATCTTTATTATTAGGAGTTGAATTATCTTATCCTTTTATTGGAATTCCTGCTTTCCTCTGTGTCTTGACCATTTCACTGGTAACAATATCGAATCCGGATGCTTCGTAAGATTTCTGATTGCTGTTTCGACTTCTTCCTTCCTCGCTTGGTTATTTTATCAACGGTACACCGCTCAGGTACCTGGAAGGAAGTGGGTTGTTGTTTATCTTATTGAAATTACTCTTAAATATAAAAATTGGTAAAAATAAAATTCTTAATTAAAAAAAAAAACAAGAAAGCTTGTTTTTATATCGTGCATTCCAGGCAGTCAGTGTTAAAAACATTTATACTACTAATGGCAGCCTTGCACATGTTCCCTACATTATTTTAATATTGAAATCTTTTATCTCTCATCTTGTTTCAAAGTTATCTATACCATTTTACGAATTTAGCAGCTTTTTCATTACATTTAATTATATTGTACTCCTTCATTTACAAATATTTACAGCCTTTTTATATATTATCATTTCCATACCATATTATTTATAGAACTATAGTTTGCCTCGGCAAGAGTTAGAAAGACATTCCATTTAAATTTCAAGACATTAGACACTTCAGAAAAAATTAATGATATTCACTAAATGTTGATGAAGATGCTGGTATTTGGTATTAAGAAAGAAATTTGTTTTTAATTTATTTATCTTTTTATATATGCATATATATTTTTTTTTTTGAGAGAGAGAGAGAGAGAGAGAGAGAGAGAGAGAGTGAGAGAGAGAGTGCGAGAAAAAAAAATTCTTAAGAGTGTACTGAAGAGAAAGGAACTAAAGCATTTTTCATCATGAACCTTGATTCAATTCAGTTTCATAGTTTTCGTAACCAAAAAAAAACATTAATTATTTTAGAAAAATAAATTTTAGGTAATATTAAAATACCGTACTCCATATCAACAGAAACGACTGAATAATTACAGAGCTACCGTCCTCTTTATGGGAAGAGGGTTAAGCAATTCATTTTTTTTTTCACACCTGTCATTAAATATACAATAAGCGAATTTGTTCATTTCTGATCAAACTTAGTAAGTTGGGCATGAAAGAGTCCAGTATCCTACAGTCACTTCTTCTAGCACGAAATAAAAATAAAAACTACTATTTGAGTAGGCCCCTCATCCAGCTTCTTTTCTACCAAGATTATTTTCATACATGTGGATAGTGGCCATTTCATATATAAGCATGATTTTATTTTTTCGAAATTTGTTATGAATGCGTCAATAAACGGTATGTTTATGCCCGCTAACATCTAAGTGAAATCTAAGTGTAAAATGAGGTATGTGATTTTTCACTGGCAAGTTTTTAGATTTTTAAGATTGCTATTTTTGCTGTCCCGTACATTTTGATGGCGTGTGGGATTCATTAAGAACGTTTGTGTCAGGAAGGCACAGTGATGTGCCCATTGATGCCATCGCTGCACGCAGCAGACCTACAAGATCATCCTTAGAATTCTTTCGGCAAAAGTTGCTTGCTTCGAACACATTACTGTGGATTTTGCTACTTTAATAAATAGGGAGAAGGGATTAAGGAAAAAAAAAAAGTCGCAAGAAAAAATATATTTCATGTTTTTTTTTAAGTAAAAATATTATTTGTCATAGGGATGTATGTCGAGTGTGTGCTGGAATATCTTGGAGTAATTTACTGCCTCTATTTGATGAGCCTTTTTATACTGTAACTGCTTGTGGTAAACGTAAATATATATATATATATATATATATATATATATATATATATATATATATATATATATATATATATTTCATCATACTAAGACTTTTATTTTTATATAGATATAAAAAAGGTCAAAAAGTTATATAAAAAAGTAATAATTTAAAGGTGCTAAATAATCAGTTTGAATTCTCAAAACTGGTCAGTTAGCCCGACCAGTTCTTCTAGTGTTAATAGGTGAAGTGAATAAAACTGAGCACATGCTCATTTCTCTAAAATTTATCAAATACTCTATGTGAATAGAGAAAATTTACACAATGGAATACTTGCTAAGTGTATGGATCACGTGCTCCAAATATGGATTGATTATAGACTTAGAGTACCTGCTCACCTTTCAAAGTTTATTAAAATGAGTACGTGCTCTACAATGTGAGTAGTTACTCAGGAAAATGCCGATCTGCTATTTCATAGACTCAGAATTTTACTGAGTGTGAGTAGGTACATAGTGGAGCACGTTCTCAGTTTTATTCAGGTGACCAGGTACTCCGAATCAATAATTAGCCTATATTTGGAGCCTTGTTCCTTTCACTGAGCAAATATTCCATTGTGTAACTTCTCTTTATTTACGTCTGATCGGAGCATCTGCTCGGTTTTTGGGGGGGGATGTGCACAGTTTTCCCCACTCCGCTAATTATCTTTAGTTATTTTTTTTTCTCCCTTAAATCATTATGAGCATATTGTATCTTGTAATGAAGTTTAAAAAATTGAGAATAGAGTGGTGTATTAATAAAATATATATATATATATGTGTGTGTGTGTGTGTGTGTGTGTGTGTGTGTTTATATATCACCTGTAACCAATCAAGACACAATTCAAAAGTATTTGGCATTGAATTACCTCCAAACAGAAAAATAAAATTGGTTAGGCCACAGTTTGCAATTATCACAGATAATAAAGAGTAAAGATAAAACTGAGGTAAATGAGATAATGGTTGCAAACAGACGTGGGTGCAAATGAAGGGGCTTTAATATGTAATCGTCCGCCGAGCAAATACAATTAACATAATTAATTCTTTCTCTCTCACTCGATTCGTCCGAAGCGGGCGAATCGACTAATATTTATGTCGCCATGAAGCTCAATGGGCTCGACTGATATGGATTTTCACTTAGCTGGCCCACAGAGCTGCCCCCGATAAATTGCTCCTCAGAGTACAGCAATTTAAATGTAAATCATGTCACCCGCCGCGGAGATGTGCAAATTAAACCCGTGACGCAGACCTTGTTGACACCGTTCCTCGTTCGGCCAGATTAAATTATTTACGTCCCCGTCTCCTCCAGCCAGATTGCCTCTTCATTATTAATTGCTTACAGTCATTAAGCTCCTTAATGTCGTCGTCAAAGAAGACTTGCGAAAAGAGATATTGAATTTTTTCATCTGATTATGTCTCCTATCTAATTTTTTTTTTTTAATTTCCTAACCAACTAGTTCTCATGTACTAAGTTAGTATGCCGAGTTCAGATGGATTTAACCTGTTTACTAATCCCCTAGAACCATAAAGCTGTCTTACATACTTAATTTGCTGTTTAGCGCTCGTGGCCATTGAAAGACACTTGAACTTGCGAAATGCGAGTATCTTTGGTCTACCCTAAACTAAATCGCATAAAATAATACATTTATCATTTAAAATCATTGATTTCATTCTTGTTTCAAGTTCAATATTGATTCCCTGATAAACCACAATACCGTAGCCAAACAGAGGGAAAATTAACGAAAAGAAAAAGAGTTGGCCAGGGCGTTTGGAAGTAGATGGTGGTTCATAAATAATATAATAAATTACATAAAAAAAGGTATTACATTTACTCTGCCAGATCGTAGAAAAAACATTTATGTAGAAGAAGGATAATAATTACAGATCGAAAACAGTTATTAACAACTCCTTTCATTTACAAGGCTTCGGGCCCAATGAATTGGAAAAAGAGACTTTTTTTTAAAAATCTGTCGTTTTAGGAAGCGAAGTAAATACGTTTCAAGTAAAGTTTGTTCTTTCCATGCTGTCAAAGAATTATCTCTGTTTGTTGTGTTTAAAAATTATAAACAAAACTTTTTGATTTTAAATTCCATTTGCTCTTCACAGTTTATTCAACACGCGGGCGTACCACATGGTAGCGTTTTAAGCCCTCTCCTATATTCTCTTTACACCTCTGAAGGAACCTTGTACCACCATCTATAGCTTTGATGATGATATAGTTATTCTTTCTTCCCACTGAAATCCTATCTTAGCGCTTGTAGCCCTCCAGAACCATTAATTTGATCTGGAAAAGTGGTTCCAAAAATGAAGAATTAAAATAAATACCACAAAATCGAACGACGTCGATTTCTTCCTATAGTAAAAATCAATGTCAACTCTGTAGCTTCAAAATACTATGTACGGTATCTCGGACTATACTTGGACAACAGAAACCAGGAACACACTTAAAAAATTTAAAAGACAAGAACTGACAAGACGCTACCCATTTTCTGGGCTAGAGAGCCTCACTAAAATTACGAAACAAACGACTAATCCACGCTATTATAATAATACTCCTTTGGACCCACTGAGCAGAAGTTTGGGGTTCGAAAGACACGTCCACACACGCAAGATACTAACAGAATAATCCAAAATTCTTTGAAAAATGGTAAATGCACCTTGGCTTATTTCGTATCACATCATACACAACGACCTGAACATTCCAACAGTAAAATCTGGCATTCACGATCACACAAATACAATCGTTCAATTACTTTCCTTCTTCCTGTTCCTCGGTCTACTTGAACGGAGGTTAAAAAGACTCGGAGATTTCCTGGTTGACCAGTGATTCAAGAATCGAGACATATTATTAGGCAGATCGATGACAAAAAAAAAACACTAATTAAGACATTGAATTTACTTGATGCGATCCAGCGCATTTGCAAATGTAGTATAAAAAAAATAAATAACTCCATTTATTTTCTCATCAACAAATAATGCTCTAAAATAAATTCATGAAATAAATACATAAAAAAAAAGTAACATATCGTGTTTGCCACGAAAATATATTTTTCAGTAGAGTAAAAAAAAAAAAAAACAGTTCATACCTAATATATATATATTCAAGTGTTACAACAGTTATGTCAATTTTTAATTTTCTGAATAGTAACTTAGTTTTGATTCATTCTCAGTGAGTCATATTTTAAATTAATTTAGATATTAAAAAATATAAAAGCCAAATTATAAAAATCACCATATGACACGACGTGACAACGACGATTTATTAAATTTCATCTTACTTGTTTATTTGACACAGAATTTGGTTGAAAATAATTTATTTGGTCAAGTGTTGCCGGTGTTTACTTTTATTGATTCAACACACGAGACGCACCCACATATGTTTCAAGGCTGGATATACATTGATTCTTCCAGCCTTGTTCTAAATACATTAATTTAACGAATGTATGTTTCATCATTTAAAAAAAAAACATAAGTATAATTTTATTTATCTCATTATCCTAACACACATATATAACTTTTAAGAACACTGATGAATTTTGATTAATTGAAGCTTCATAACGTTTCAGAATGATATTTACCAGAATGTTATTGATTCTACTTAAATTACGCCACGGAATAAATTTATTAGTCCTATAGACTATTAGTCCGTTATTTCAAATATCTAAGGTCGAGGGAATATAGAATTCAGAAAAAAAAAAAAAGTTTTATCGAACTCTGCTGATTTGGTTAGCACTATGTTGACTACTGAATTAACCACATTTTACTGAGTACAACTCGTTATTCTAAATGATGTAACTTAGGGGATTTTTACCAGTTACTTCATAGTCATGAAGAATGCATTCATAGTCATGAACTTTTTTGTAGGCAAATATATATGCAGTTAAAGTTCAATATTCGAAAACTGTTCATGCACTAACTACAATTAATCAATGCCAATATTTATTTTTTTAAAGATTTTTACAGTCAAATTTGATTAATGAAAACAGTTATTTCACGCAGTTTTCTGCTTTTGATACTTTAGCTGCAAAAAAAAAAAAAAAATCTGTTTTTACATGTTTTATTACTGTTAAACTAAGTAAGTAAAATATTTGTTCACATTATAGAAATATATAAAAGTATTGAAAGTTAATAACATAAAAATGATAAAATTCCAAAAAATAGATTTTTTCATTTTTTTTTTTTGTTAGATGTTGGAATGTCTTATTAATTTTTTTCAGCCTGCTCATTCCCTTTTTAGACATTAAATACGTTGTTTCAAAACATAAATAATTAGCTATTGGAGTCAATAAACAGTTGAGTAAAACATGCAAGTGAGATGGGCCACAATTTTTATCTTAATTTTTTTCCCAGAATCAATTAATTATTTTTTGTAAATTATTCTTATCCATTACTTTTTTTAACAATATATATTTTGATTTCGATTAAAAAATGTGTAAAATATTTTCCTTTTAAATAATGGTTACAGTTAAACCGTGGGGATTCAAATGAAATTTGGGCCAGTGAAATAGTTTTTCCTAACGTGATTGGGGAGAGATTAGGGACACAATTTGTTGGTAGAGGGAGCTGAATTAATGCCATTCTTAAAGTCCCTTTCTAGAAATAACGCTAAATCCTGGATCAGTTAGCTTTAGAAGTTGTGGATAGCATTTATTAAGATTTTTTAAAAATTATTGAATGCATATTTACCAAACAAAACCGTCTCTGATCCAAAGAATAAAACGATTTTATCAAGCACATTTCATTCCATCCCGGCAGGTGAAATGTGAACGCAGTAACCTTTTTATTTTCCGCTGCGTAATCGTGGCTTATTGACTGACTCCTTTCGAAACATAAGACGCTGCATTTGACACTTATCTCTAATGATTTTCAACGTTTCCCAAGCAGCATTGAAATATCGGCGCCATATAAGATGGTGCCATTTAATGAACCATATTAGGAAGAATTTACATGATACATGTAGCCATTCTATATTTTTACATTAGTTTTTAAATACTTCAGTTCGTATCAGTCATTTTAAAGGACGGTCCATTCGCGGCTGGATGAATACGCTGAGTCAATGTCGTTTATAAAAAAACAACTATTGTGTAATGGCCTTCCACGTCCTAACCGGTTCTTAGTCCATTTAAACTGGAAAAAAAACCACTGAAGATTCTCCTCAAGAACCTGTTGGCCTATTTACCTGTTTTTAGCATAACGTGCCAATATCAGCTATATTTTTGTGGACTTTGTATGAAAGTCAATCAGTGCTTGATTAGATTTCCTTTAGCTTCAGAGTCAACTAAAACTTACACAAATCCTTGAGTTAGGAATTGATAAATTATTTGCCACTTCTATAAATTTGTTTTATTGAAAACTAGTTTCGGATGTTATACATTCATTCTCAGTTCTAAAAACACACAAAAAATTCAAAAATAAGCAATTAAAAATATAGTTTGTTATTATTATACATATTAAATAGATTAATATAAATCAGTATTATAAAACATTTATGAATTATGAATTTAATTAAGACAAGAAATCAAATACATGTTGGTACTCACCAAGGTTTAAATGGATTATATCAAACAGAAAAGTTTGTACTGGTTTCTTCTCGCATTGTACTAACAGTGAACGAGAGGTAGGCAGGATGTTTTTAGGTAAACGGTTTAAGGGTCACAGTTTTCCCAGTAATGCCGGTGAGTAATTGTTTTTTTCTGTTATAGATGGGAATAAATTTAAGATTGGACTATTTGGTCGTTTAAGCAAAAATCTGGATAATCCTTGAGTATCTTAAATAGGAGTAAATAACAAACCAGTGAACGTTTCGCTATTTCAGCATTAAGTAAAGAATAACATTGTTGATGGTATCTTATGTTCAACTGCCTAAAAAATACTTAGAAAATAGATAGAATGCATCATTAAAAAAAACATTCAATATTTACTTCTACATTTGTTTCAATATTAGTATTTTTTTTATTATTGATGTGAGATGTGCTATGTTTACATCAGTCTACATTTATGAGATCTTATGTAGTTCTTACCTGGTGTCTGAATTGGCGAAACGTTGAAAGCTATCGGTTGGATTCTTTCAATAATATCCCTAATAGTAAATTGTATATTTTTATGTACTTTTTCTTATTAATATATATATATATATATATATATATATATATATATATATATATATATATATATATATATATATATAATTATAGATAAAGATAATATATTGTCCATTGTCGATATCAGCAAATGCATACAATTTTTTCAATATATTTTAAAATTTTGTCCCAAAAAGAATTTATACTATGATAATCAAGAGTAGAAAAAGTGAGCTTAATATATAAACAAACGACGTCTAAATTATTTATTTGATGAAAAATACATAGTATTATAAAATATTTAGTCGGCCTTCAACTTAATAATTAATATTTTTTTCCTATTTACGGGGTAATAAAAGTATCAATTGGTCTAATATCCAACAAAGGATGAAAATACTAAAAATTAATATTTTTTTTTAAATTTTATTTGTTTCAAGATAACTCTTTATAAGGATCGTTTATTTATATTTCACGTAGATCATGATTGGCATATCAAAGATTACACTTGAACAATATTATTCACAAATTGTACAATTTAAAAAAAAATAAAAAATATTCAAATTATACACTTTTAAAAAGAAGAGAATCGTTTTTAGAAAAAAAAAGTCTCTTTCTTCAATAAAAGTAAGTCAGTTCTTAATTTAGAGAATCCCTTGTATTCTCACTCATGTCATTTTTCTTGCTTCAGTATTAGCTTTTCATTTTAGTTTGTTGGGGAGACTTTGAAATAGACGTCCTTTTCACATGTTATTACCAATTCTTGGTCTACGTTTATCTGAAGTTTATTTAAGACTGTGGTGATTTTTTTCTTTAGAGTAATAATAATAATAAAGTTTTTATGTACAATTACTTATGGATTATTATCATAAGAGAGTGCAACTTCTTTTGAGAAGTAGTCGGATTATTCGTTACCGTCAATCGCTGTGTGCTCCTTTGCACACTTCAGTATCAAGCTATTTCTTTACTCTGTACTCTTATCATATTACATCTTAATTTCTGTTAAGTTCTTGTAAGTCTGGATTAATAGCTGAATCAAACAACGTCTTGCTTGTGTCAGTGCAGGATGGCTAAAGATATTTACCATATACATTACGAATTACTTAATCATATCATTGTAATGAGTAAAAAATAAGAACTTCGAAAATATCTCGAGTTTCATTACAACAAACAGGTTTAGGACTAAAAAAAATAATAAATGTACAAAATATCAAAAAACCGGCAACATTCTATTTTTTTTTTTTTTTTTTATATCTCTCCCAGAAACCGTATCCTTGACATATAATTGTAACTGAAAATAAAAATACGTTTTATAATACAAAATAAAATATAAACTTGATTATCGTCCTTGTAACGTTCGTGGATGCTTTTGTGCGAGTTAAATTTGTGTGGTATTCTCATGCTACTGATTACTGACGAATTAAAAGGATAAATAAATGTATTTAATTTAGATGGTAAATTTATTCTTATACTAATTAGCTTATATTGCCCTTTAAATCTCTTTTCTATATTGTGTTTAAACGTCAAAATTAACATTATCGGAAATAAATATTGGAATCGTTCATTATTCGTTGGAGATCACAATGCTTGCCCTCCATTTACAAGTTCTGTTTATTATATTAATGAAAACAATATTATGAAATTCTGTTGTAAAATATGGTTGTGCATCAGAAAGTGATTGATTTAGCTGACCGATTTCGCCTCCGATGGCATAAGTAAACGATGTAACGTGTATTGAATATTGATATAGAAAACAATAGGCCTTTGAAACGAGATTCGAAAGTTTCTCTGTAAGAGATCTTTGTGCTCCTTTAATGTCACTGCGTTCTTCGCCGTGTGAAAGTGACCCAATGATAAAGTAGGTTTTAGATTCACATTCGGAAATCGTACATATGCTTAATTATACGCTATTATATCAGTTTCTTTTATGAAAATCAACATTTGCATTGATATTACTTGATCGTGTTGGGAAAAATAGATGAATAGATCGGGTTTATTTTTCCCTCAGAACTGTTTTGCGTATTTTTTCAATCAGGTAAAGTTAGTTTTAAGGAAGAATATGACATCGTTAGGATAGATTTCTATTCCAATGAAATTTCTTCGTTGTCGGATCATCAAATGATTTAATATTCAATACTAACTCTAAAGATGGTCTATTTACTCACTGATTGATTCTAAGAGTTGACCTCTTCACTGAGTGAGTGATGGGCGAATCAGGAACAGAGTCCTTGGTGAAGTGAACTCAATCACTGAACTCAGTAGGTAAACATCACCCCCACCTCTTACCCACCAGTTTTATCTGGAGAGCCAGGTGAAATTTGTATTTTATTTATTTGTTTTTAATGAAAAGATGTCTTTCGTTCTTGTGGATGGCGAAAAAAAACACCTCTGCTCTCGCCCACTTATGTCATTCATTTTCGCTGAGCGATGAATCAAAAGAGCTAGTTCATCTAGTGAGTCAAAGAGCCATGGAAATTGATAATGTTAAAAACACTGAATAAAGCGGTTTTGCTCATCTCTAATCAAGGCTATGTTTTCAAAGCTTCAACATGAGACACATTTTTCAAATTAGCTGTAATACAACCAATATTACATAAGAAGATCCAGCGTGTGAAATCCAGAAAGTGTATTTTCAAACCTTCAACGGCACATAAATTTTATACAAAATAATCTTGCAGCACTTGATACTTAGGGCTTAGGAGGTAGGTAGACGTGCCTTATTATCATTTTTTTGTGATTAGGGATTGATAAATTATTTGCCACTTCTATAAATTTGTTTTATTGAAAACTAGTTTCGAATGCTATACATTCATCCTCAGTTCTAAAAACACAAAAAATTCAAAAATAAGCAATTCAAAATATAGTTTGGTATTATTATACATATTAAATTAGATTAATATAAATCAGTATTACAAAACATTTATGAATTATGAATTTAATTAAGACAAGAAATCAAATACATGTTGTTACTCACCAAGGTTTTTTGTGATATTGCTGGGAGAAAGAATGATCAGTCAGTACTGATCATAGATCATTGCTATGTAGCTCCAACCACCTAATTCATTAAATGACTATTTTGAGATATTCTAATGTATAGTGGAAGTTGAAACACGGTTTCCACACTGAAAAAAAACAAACAATAATTGCTTTCAATAGAAAAGTTTCTTATGACGATCATTAGAAGCTCTTCCCACTAGACTGCCTCGTTCCCATTACTATTATATATGATTAGACTAATAGAGTTATCATCTAATTCCTTTTTTGGCATTTACCGGGCGGTTCTGGAATATTTGTTTCAAACAAATTTGAATCTGAGTCGTAATCTTGTTTTCGAGAAGATAATCATAGTTCGAGGTGTGTCATTATTCGTCTTAAACGATTTTTGATGAAACATCTATCGATTATGCAAGATAATGCTTTCAAAAGGAGTTCTTGTTGCTCTCTATAATTAGTAGATTTCTTTATTAGTGAAAATTATATTAGTATGTGCATGTGGGATGTCTGATATTTTCCAATGGTGCGACAATCCATTAGTGGATATAAAGCGCTTTCAATGAATTAGTTTTTAACGCATTTTTTTTTTTTTAACGATCTATTTAAATTTTCTGAGACACCAGTGAATAACACTGAAAAAAAATCAATCCTTCTTCGTATATTTCTGTAATAATTCATTAAAATTCCGTATTGAAACTTTTTCATTAATTTCCTTATATGATTTTGATATTCTAATTTTATTTTAATAACTCTACACTAAATTAAATCTGATTTATGTAGATTTAATTTAGAGTAAAAATCAGTATTTTTGGGAAAACAACCACGAGACGTTTTACGAGATACTCTTATACATTTTTATCTGTTTAGTTTTTGAACTATTCAAGACACTCAGAAATTATTAGTGCTAAACTCATTGATATGAGTCACGATACCTGATTAATATTATTCGATTAGAATAATGACAAGTCTATTGTAAAGACTCAATAATGCAAAAGATTTAACAACTAGGAAGTATCTCTAACAGCTTAATGGTGCTGTAGTCCATCATCATCAAAAAATGTCCTCCAGACAGTGCAAATGAAGGTACCGATTGCTATGGATATTTGGCATTGAAAATATTATCAACGACGCCTGGAGAAAAAAAAAAGTAATGGATATGATAAGTAGAATTTTGTTAAACAACCTTGTCTACAAGCTTGAAAATTCTCAGTTGACATCCGCATGATGGTATGGAAGGATCAATCTAATTAGAGATTGATAAATTATTTGCCACTTCTATAATTTATTTTTTATTGAAAACTGGTTTTGAATGTTATAAATTCATCTTCAGTTCTAAAAACACACAAAAATTCAAAAATATTTAGATAATATATAGTGCTTATTTTTGAATTTTTGTGTTTTTAGAACTGAAGATGAATGTATAAAATTCGAAACTAGTTTTCGATAAAAACAAAATCATAGAAGTGCCAAATAATTTATCAATCCCTAATTGCAAATTTTCGTTTTTATACAGCTTTGGACAAAAGGACTAAAATGGTAGTTTTTTCAACATGGGTCTAGAAAATTTATAAATAAGGAAACAATCGAAGGAGGGAAGAGTAAAAAAAACAATTTAAATAAACATTGACAAAATATATGAATACATTGGAAACCTAGTTAATAAATTTCTGTGACAACAGTGTGGAAATAAATGATACCAGTACCTTATTTTGCTTAGCTATTTAACCTTTGTGACATTAATTTGCAAAGTTTGCCCATTAATTGTGCCTCTTCGAACTGTATCATGTCGCTTAGTTGAGAACAAAAATAAAATAATAATATCAGGATAAAGCTTATAGATACAATCCAATAAACCTTGTTCCTCGCCATTATGAACTTGGGGACGGTGGCGGGCCGTGGTGGGAGGACTAGGTCGTGCGGATGATGTAAGGAGCGAACGAAGGAAGACAAGGTCGCGGCCGCAGATCTACGCAGCCGTGCGCTCAATGAAGGCTCCATTCAGCGACGGTACCTACTCCAAGGCCTCGGGTCCACGTGCCCCCTCGTCCCCGGGCATCCCAGAGCTGTCGCGCGGCACATGCTTCTGGGCACCCTTGGCGTGAGCGCATCTCCTTAATAGGCAGGAAGATTAATGGCGTGAACCCGAAACGGATCGATATCCTGAATTAGGCGTCAGATTAATGGCTTCCACACGTCTTCCTGCCCAATTTTAGCATTGTTTATGCTTCACAAATAGCCCAATCAATACTCATAGAGTATTTCAGTTAATTAGTAGTGTGCATAACAAAAGAGCATCTGATCAACTTAAGTGGTAATATGAAACACTTTGATTAATATCCTTGTGTAGAACCTGTTCCAAACTTAGATTTATATTGAATATTCCCCAAATAATTGCTTGAAAATTAAACATTATAGAGAATTTATTTGGCTGATTGCACTGACAATGAATTTGAGATAAAAAAAAACTTTAAGGATCATCAATGCCCGTTTTCACTTAATTTTATGAATCTTATTTATTATTAGTTTTTCATTTTACAGTAGAATTGCTTATATAAAATAAAGTTTATATATTGAAAACTCTTTATATTGATACAATTAAAGTATCCTTGTAAACAGTAAACAAACAGTAACTTGTGCTTGATAGGAGCACCCAGAAAGTTAATGAAGCACTTGAGAAACAACTTATTTATTGTAATGATTCTGGTGTCAAAGACCTGAGATTTTTTTTAATTTTATTACATGTCAAAGGTGTTTTTGGTTAATTATTTTCAATAATGAATCTTTGTAATAAGAAAAAAATATTACCACTCCCTTCAAAATTTGATATTTTACGTTTCAAGATACTTAGAAATATAAAAACTAATCTTAGCTTTATATATATATATATATATATATATATATATATATATATATATAGAGAGAGAGAGAGAGAGAGAGAGAGAGTATATATATATATATATATATATATATATATATATATATATATATATATAGAATATATATATACTCATTGAGATGCTTGCTTGTCGTCATAATGTGTCGATGAATAATATTCATTTCCATGCATCTCCATATCCGATTCAAAAGGATTTCATCCCGAAATAAATTGTATCATTATATCAAAGTCGATTTTTTATTGATATGGTTTGATTATGATAATGTAAACCATTGACATAGAAATTTCTCTGGAACTAAATATAATAGCTATAAATGAGGATTTATTTTCCATCTGATAGAACAGTGATAGAAGGGCCTATTTATTAGTTCAGGTCATGTGATGTACATCGAAGCAGGCCAAGGCAACTGAATCAACTCGCGTTCACGCTGTATCATTCACATTGTCTAGTTACAATAAAGTTGTGGCCTTATTTTTTAATGAAGAGGAACATTTTTATGTTGTTTTTTGTGTAATTACAGGCTTTACCACTAAAATTATAAACTGATATTGTAGTTGCTACATACAGTTGACTTTTTCCCGACTTCGTTTATTTATTCATTTTTTGGAAAAACATAAATTTTCGAAGAACTTTTGTTTATTTTATTTTTTCAATATTAAACTTTCAAGATAAATTTAAATTTAACATTATAAAGGTCATTCCTAACATGAACTATATCCAAAATAATTGCTTTCGAAAAACGCACCAGATGTTTGTATTTTTTCAAACTAAAACTGCAAAATATAAACTTGCTTGCAAAATCCTTTAAAAAAACATAATTTAATAGGCGTTTTAACTTTTTTTTAATATCATAATTATATATTTATTTTTGGATAAATTGGAATTTACATTTTGGTGGTCTGTTCAAAATGTACAATATCCAGTAATTCATGTCAAATGTTGGTAATTTTCAAACTGAAACTAATTTTGTTTTTAATTTGACTTTTTCCTTGTAATTTCTGGCGTGTAACAATCTGCAATAAAAAAATTAAAAATGCATGAAAATCTCTTTAGACAATTTTTAGAAAAAAAATAATAATAAAGGCTTTTTAAACATTTTTTTTTTGCATTTTTTTAAACTTGAAAAATATAAGTTTAAAATCGAAAAGGAAAAGGAAAATATTCGAAATGATGATTTTTCAAAATTAATGTCAAATAATAGTAGTTTTTATAAATAATAATAGATTAATTATTATTGTTGGTGCTTACGTACTATACGGTCGACCATTGTTGTGGGCTATAATTTACACTATTATTATTACTGCTTTATTTAGATCGAAGCTTTCGACTTCCGCTCGCTGCGCTCGCTCAAGACATAAGCAAAACCACAAAAGCTTTTTTTAGTTGAGGTTGGGGCCTAAATTCGTATAAATACAAATCAGTTTACTGTGTCAAGTAAACCTCAATTGCCAGTCGACCGTATAGTACGCAAGTAATTTTTTTTTTTTTTTTTTACTTGTCTGAATACTGGTTTGAATTAAAACAGAACAAAAACATTAAATATATATTTTTTAAATTTTCTACAAAAAACCCTTCAGAAACAATCATTACAAAAAAAAAATAACTTTTGTAGATGAAATTTGTAAGTATTTTACTAAATTACGTTATTACGTGCAGCTTATATTTTTAATATAACATTGCACTGTTGGCTAAGAAATACATAACTACTTTATGTCCAATATTGCAATGATGGTATAAAACTTTTATAAATTGTTGAATACCACATTAAACAATTATTAAGACATTATTTAGTGCTTTCATTTGTGATAAGAAATATTAGTTCGATCGAATTATTATAAATCTGCTAAAATTACAAAAAAAACATATGCAATACAATTATATTTATGTAATTATTAATTTTAATAAATAAATAATATCTATGATATACAGTACGATATGCAAGATATAAAACGAATATCTACTGAATCATCTTTTGACTTTCTGTTACCGATGTATGCTTCATATCTAATCGCTGTGTCAGAGAAATATTTTGCCATTTATACGAACTTCCTGAAAAGTTCAAGAGGTATTTGTTGATCTTATCAACCAGCTAGCGAAAGGTGATGTGTTTATACATGAATGTATAGTTTCTCGGTTCTGCAAACCTTGGGATATATAAAGCATATAAAAGATCCAACGATTTCTCTTCAAATTGGAGGGAGTTTTTGTTGACCGTAGATGTATATTTTAAGAGAGAAGTTGGTCGGGGGGTGCGATCAAAGAGTCACACTTTTATATGTAAACTTATATATTTTGTGCCGACGTTTCGGCCTAAGTTTTAGACCATTTTCAGGCGTGTGGTTGAGCGCCAACTGATTTCTCTTCAAGTTATTCAATATTTTACAAAATTTCAAACTAGATATTAACCGTATGGTAAAATTAGAAAATATGTGAAATTAGATAATTATGGCCGAACTATGTGTTTTAAATGAAACTTAAATCTTTAATACACAAAATAACTACAAAGTAACATATTAAAATGGGTCAGCCGGCGTCGACCATATCAAAGGCTACTATAATAACACTATCGTAACCTTGCTATTCACTTGACATGTCTATTTCGGGAAGACGTTCGGACGACTCCTGTTTAAATTAGAACAGGTTCTACGAGAAAGAGAACAATTAGGGATGAAGAGCTTTAAAGGACCCGTCAGTGTTTGAAGGGGTAATGGTTCCAAATCGTGTCTTATATAAGCTAATAGCTTCCGTCTTCCCGTCAGTTAGGGACTGTACTCTCTTATGTCGGCGACCTTGGGATTGCTAGCCAATGGAAAAATATGACAGAAAAAAATATCTATCTTTATCTTGTTGTTTTTTTCTTTTTTTGTGTGTGTTTGTATTGTTAAATGTCTAACTATTTCTCTGGCCAATAGTACAATAGTATAAAATCACTAGCTTCTCATTTATTTTTCCAACACCGCTATTATACTGTATTTTTTTAAAAGTTAAAATATATTTTCGTCCTAGTTATTCCTGCTATTCTTCACTGACAGTTTTACGTAATCGTTAAGTACTCATCCTTAAAAATAAATATAAAAAATGGTGTATTTTCTGAGAAAAAGCATACAAAAAACAATATTTTTAAAGTAGAAACAAAACTTTTTTTCTAGCTATCAATTTCATATAATACGATATATAATACGAAAATATTAAAAAATTATGTACAAATGATGGTATATTATATATAAAATTAAATTATATATATAAAATGAGCTCAAGGATATAGAGAGATCACTCAAACTAACGATTTACAGTAAGTATTGATTAATGTAAATTAACCAATAGCAGAACACTGTTAGTCCAATCAAAGTTCTGAAAATTTCTCGGAAAAAAAATATGTAAGGGATTATTATCGTTATTAATTTTAATCAAAATTAAAAGAATTCTAATGATTTTATATTTTTTTAAAATACGATTGCATTTTTAAATCAATATTTTATTTATATTCTTCATTTTTTTTCTATCTAAATCGATATTTATTTTTTGACTAATATACATTAAGGGTTGTTTGCTTGTTCTAGAGTTATGTTCTAGACTAATTTTTAGTTTATGATTTACACATTAGTTCTTCCCGAGAATATATATATATATATATATATATATATATATATATATATATATATATATATATATATATATATATATATATATTATTGATATTATATAATACGATTGCATTTTCAATAAATATAGTGCTATTAGAGATCGCAAAAAGGATTTTTGGATTAGGACTTAGGGTTAAATGTAAATTTTATATAAATATTGAATAGGTTAGGTCTTAGGTTAATTGAATTTCGATAATATAGTTTAGCAAGGATAGCTGATAGACAATAGCGTTGGCTTGTTGAGAGTGCTGATGGTGGTAAACTAAAAAGGCCATGTCTTCCGTTCTTCCTCCTCTCTCAGTTGCTTTTCAGGCCAAGGGTCCTTCATAATTACCGTTAAGAAAGGATTTTCCAACGCGAAATTCGCTTCCCTAATCGTCAACTGGAATATTCCTTCACTTTAAAAATATAACAAAAACACAACAAAAGAAATCCGTTTAAATTTATAACATAAATATTAATTAGCATGTCAATAATCAGTTCCATGATACGCATTTTTAAAATGTTTAGTATATTGATTACTGTATATTAAATTAATTAAAACTTTGAAGGTAGGTTCGTTGGTGATCAAAACGTGACTACAATATAATGGTAAAATAAAGTATGAATTTATTAAAAATATACTAATAATTCCAATATTTTTAATAAATACAATCTTTAATTTAGTATTGTAGTTACGTTTTTGTCACATTAGAGCCAACCTTTTAAAGCATAGCCTTTGGAGTATCTTTTAGCACCCCAAAAATTTATATTTTTTTTTTAATTACTAATAAATTAATCCTTTGTCACCTATAACTTTCAATGAATTTTAATCTGATAAATGTGAAACTATCTGCAATATTTAGAAATGGAAACAGAAATATTAGGCCATTTCGAATAAAACCAATGTTTTTTCTCTCTTAAAAACGTGAGTGGTTCCTGGATTCCGGACCTCCTTGGTATCAGATGTAATTTTTTCTGTATTTTTTTAATTTATATATTTAAAAAAATGCTTTAAACTAAAATTAAAATTAATTTCTTAAATAAAAAAATAAAAATTTATCATAATTTTTAAAAATAAATAATTAGATAAGAATAGGAAGCACACAAAGTGCCTGAACAATATTACACCAAATAACAATAATAACTTAAGTTCCATAACCATAATTAAACATCAGACGGATCTATAAATAAACATAGCTAATTAATTTACCGAATATTTCTTGTTTGAAGTATTTAATTTCACTAGAAACAAGGAACATAATTAGGTAAATACTTACTAAATTTTTTTCTGGAGAACTCATTTCGATATTTTATGAGAATCCAGAAGATTAGTTATTTTATTTAGTTCAATTGCTCGAGAAAAAAATTGTCTTCTTCATTTTGACGATAACACTATTGGGTAAATTAATATATTTTTTACTTTTTTACATCCATGCCCTTTTTATTTAATAGTATATTTATTTAAGAAATGAGCGATGTAAGTCGATAAATCTTCATTTTGAGAAACAGATGGTGATAAAAATTCCTGACTTTGTGCGGGAAGTTAATTGAATATTGATTAAAGGTCATTGTGAATTAAAATTGTCTGCAATTCATTTTTCGTTATTTTAAATCTTTTGCACAAGTCAATTAATAAAATATTTGAGGTTGATAAAAATTGAAAAACCGCGAACAATCTTTAATCTTGCACCTTTATCTGTTTAAATTATTATTATTTATTTCAATTAAAAATATTTAGGTGTACTTGAGGGACGTTTCATGTAAATTTAGATAATTGCCCAAATTACCTAGTGTCTCTTTGATCAACTCATCGCTACACGCATGACATTCTACCCATTTTATCCTCATTAAGGTTGCTAATCATTAATGTAGAACAGACGAGCTAGTTAGAATTACATTGAAAAGTTACACGCTTTGAATATTAATACAATACTGAAACTAGAAACTTCTCGACTATTCCGCTCATTTCAAGCGTATTTATAAGACAAACATTGGCTTTAGTCCGTTATATAACGGATCTTTATTCCGTGGATTGGCTACCTAAAATCCATCGGTATAGTCATTATAATAAGGAAATACCCTCATTCACCCAATTCGACCAAATCGAAATAATTCGAAAAATCTTTAACCCTTAGGTCACAATACCTAATTTCTCAGAAGTATCTTCTTAATTTCCTATAAGTTATTTATTCAATATATAAATTTACCAGTATCCTTATTATTTTATTAGAATTTTCTTAGAATTATTTTTGCCAACGTTTCGGATTATTTTCCCATCTTCAGGACAATATGATTTGTATTCAGATAACTTATTTAAAACATTTCTGTAAATTTTAAACAACATGGAATCTATGTCTTCTAGCAATATCAATAAGGCAGGCTAATATGTAAATTAATTGTTAATTGTTAAATGTTTAGCTTATTGTTAGATGTTAAATAAGTTATCTGGATTTAATTATGTTATTCTGAAATTGAGGGATTTGTCCTGAAGTTAGAGAAATACCCAGAAATGCTGACAAAAATAATGTAAAGAAAAATCTAATGAAAGAATAAAAATAATCAAAGAAATTACTTCACAACAATTACCCAAAATACATTTAATGTAATTCTTCCATACAAAATAATATTATAGAAATAAAATTAAGATATTTATCCTTTGAAAATTAACCAACACACTAGCCCGTAATACCAATACCCAAGGCAATAGAGATTTAACTCCTAGGGTTCTAAAAAGAAGATGGCCCCGAGATCTTACATAAAAATGATTAGAATTATTACAAGCATCATTACTTGTTAATAGCAATATTAACCTCCAGATTCCAATAATTTAGTAATAGAGAGTTGTAAATTTCAACCAAATGATAAAATAAAGCGCACCTTTCCCACAATAGATCGGTCTTTATCAAATAGATCTAAAAAAAGCTCTATTATTCTGAAATACTAATAATCTTAGGTTTTAAGTAGACTGATAAAGCATGTGCTATCAGTGATTAATGGTCCATTTATGATAACCCAAACTCTTCAGCCACATATCCTTGAAGAATTATGTCAAAACTGGAACATTAAAAAAAATCTCAACAAATATCGAGAATCATTTTTACTCTTCTTCATAATCCTACAATATGACAGTTAGTATCCTTTAATAATATTCCCCTTATTAGTTAAACGCTCTAAACCTACCATTAATTATAAAGACTCATTTAAATGGCTATAAGGAGGCTATTTTGGATACACGGAGTTGAACTTTAGCGCTTCACTATACTATCACATTCTTTCCGCAAGGCATCTTTACAATCTAAAATCCTTCGTAAAATCCTTAATGCTCCTCATTGCATAACAGATAAAATTATACAAAAAGGCCTTAATGGTTTATACGTGGCTGTTTTGGCCAAAAGGAAATGCCTATCTTTTCGTAGTAATTCCCAAACCTACACAAATCCACAAGATGCGTCTGATAAGAAGATGGTCTCAGGATCTTTTTATATAGAACTGTAACAATAACTAAAACACATACGGAGTTTGGAGTTATAATGCATAAATTTAATTATTTAAAAAAAGTTTTAAATGCCAAGGAATATTAAATTATTTATCTTTTTCATTTATTGCTTTTAAATGTGTCAAACTGTCAATAAAAATAATAATTTGAAATTTAACGATTTTTACAAGACGTCGTCTTGTGTAAGCGTCAATTGTTAACTATCAGTTTCTAATTTATTAATTCAATAATTGATGGAGCCGCAATAGGATTGCAGTTTCAGATAATTTAGCAAATTGCGCAAGTTACCGTAATCGCTAGTCAGCTGGAAAATTAGTTGATTTTGCTCCTTTCCGGGCTGTTCTAGAATTAGCGACATTGTTTTTTTTTTTTGCCCCGCGTTTTATAACTGTAAGAAATGTATTGATTTTATGCACAGATAACGAACAATATATTTTATAACAAAAACAAAAAATCATGAGGTAACGTTTAATCTTTTGTTTTTTTGTCAGGAGTTAGAAAAGTTTAAATAGGACCTGAAAACAAAAGGCTCGACTTGATAAAAATCCGGCAAACCGAATTATTATTCGACACCTTATTTCAGGCTCATATCAAATAAGAGATTAAGTGAGAGGAATAAAATTGATGGAGGGATTACGTCCAGAATAATTTGGGTATCCTCTGACCAGATTGTAAATTCATACAATTTTTGGAGAGATTTAAATATTTATTTCCTAAATTAGAACCGTCATATTCATATAATATTAATAATGTTTATTATTATAATTCCCACAGCAATAAACTAAGTATCTTAGATCTGAAATGATTATTGTGAAGTATTGATTTAGGTTTTTGAGGTGGAATCCGTTTTGGTTTTCTAAAATTGGGGTTTTCCCCCAAAAATTCTATTAAACTAAACAAATGAATTATTTATTTTTTCTATATATTAATTAGGTGGGTGGGTAATTTTTTAGAATTTCAGGATTATACATGGTCTTGTTTTCAGAAAAATTATTTTTAAAAACGCTGAAAATAACCACGAAATGGTTTATTATTATCAAAACAATATGTGGATTTTTTTTTTTTTTTTAAGACTTTGCTATAATGATTTCAAAATATTTTATATTTTCCCTCTCTCTTAAACTTAAATGTCTGAAATATGAAACTTTTTATCGGCCACCATGTCTAGTTCCGATTGAAGAATTCTACTTATCTCAAAACTTACAACCTCAAATTTCTAGAAAAAGGCCTATAAAAAAAAGTTTCCTTTGTCGATTGAAAGGTTCGTTATTGAACAATAACATGGTCCCATCTTCAGGACTACAATAGATCAGAGATACATGGATTAGAGAGATACATAAGGAATGATATAAACAAAATAACCAATATAACATTAAGTTAAAAAATAAATATATATAATTTTTTTTCCTCATTATTATTGTGTTTTTTTAAATTCTGGCTTCAGGATTTTTTTAGTCTCATGGTTTTTTTTCTTTCTGTTATATGATTATATCTTAATCACATAAATTAATTTTGACAACAATATTTGAATGGGAATAAAATATACAATTTTTCATCAGGTTGTGTGGTCGTTTGTTCGTCAGACTGTGTTAAATAAAGTCTAGTCAATTCTGGATAAAACATAACAAAAAACAAAGCACTAAAATATAAATTATATATATATTTTCTTTATGTAAATACAGAAGAGTGATGAGTGAGGAGTTGAAAATATAAGCAATATTCAATAGGAGTTAGACAGGTTTGTTTACAGATAGAATTTGGTGGGGAATTCCAGGAGGATGTTGCAGGAAAAATAAAGGATTTTCTAGGCGATATGAAATTTTTTATGTCGATTCTTTTATTCAAGAATGATTAAAAAATGCAGTTCAAGAATACCAAGAAGTTTTTCACTTCTTAGGGATTAAAACCTTTAGTGAACTCATAAATATATTTTTTTAAATATATTTCTGTTTAAAATAATGCGAAAGATGTAAACAAAAATATTTATTCCAGTTAAAGCTATCTGCCATTGTCGAATTGATTATTTCTTGATTACAATGAAATGTTTCATAATCAAAATATTCGGTTCCAGAAGGAACTTCTATGGTGGATGACGTTAAAATAATTTACACGTGGCAGAGAGAGAATAGCTCGTTAGTGATGAGGCTAATTAATTTTAGAGCCGGGGGGGGGCCGGGTCGAGGGCAAAACCTTTAACATGGTTTGGAATATCAGCGTGAATAATTGCTTAAGCAAACAATTTGGAATAATTTACTTTCAGATACACAGTATGGATCTGTTAAGAAGAGGGGCGAAAACGTATTTGCTTAAAGCCCCTATCCCTTTCGTTTGTACTAAACCGCTGAATCTTGCCTTTGATTTGCTTACCTGGTGGATTAGGCAAGGAAATTTTTTTTTTAGTGAAAATTTTGCAATGTAATAATGTTGAATGATAGAACATAAATATAAACCCTATAAAAAAATACAACATAGCAATTCTTACGAAAAAAAAAGAAGATAAATAAACAAAATACTTATTTTAAACCGTTCTCTGGAGGTGAGTGCGTATGAGGAGAATTGTGAGAATGCGAGCGTACCCCAGTACAATGCGACTCCGCCAAATTGCTCTGCGATAATACTCGGACAGCACTGCCCCAAATTCCACTCATATGAATCAACGTACTTAATAAACTCTAGTCTAGACTGCGATTATGGTTTCGATTTATTATGGGAATTAAAAACCTCCTGTATTGATTCTCGCTCACTCTATATCGAAAAAAAAAATCGGTAATGGTTTAAAAATCAACAACTGATGACGTAAGCACCAAATACTGACGACTCTAAGTCATCATTCGGGCCTTGAGCAGTGCTAAGAACCTTAAAAATCTATTCTAATTATAAAAGTTTGTAATTAATATACACTCACCAGCACTATACAATCATCTAATCATACACACTAGCCAACCACTCACCATATGTTTTACATATTGTTAGTGCACGTCTATCCACAAAAGACTGTCACAAAGCCTCTGCATCTAAGACCTTATAAAAAAATTAAATATTAAAAAAACTCGCGACGCCTTATAAAAAAAAATAAAAATTATACAAAACAAATTCAAATGTTCTTTTACTTAAAGACTAATTAAAATATATTTTTTTAAGCACCTTTGTTTTAAAATCAATTAGTCATTATAAAACTATGATCAATAAATCATCAACTATTGTATTTTATATTTACTTACGTAAATTTTCTTTATCTTGGCTGTTAACTTATTTTGCTATTATTTAATTGTCTACCTATTTATTTCCAGTACATTTTTATTTTTATTTATTTTTATGCCATTTTATTTTATTTATTATATTTAGTTTTCACTTGTATTTATTCCATGAATGGATTATTACAGCACTAATACCTATTGTCCTTCAGTGTGGAGGGCTGTATTATTTCTTAATAAAAACTTGTATCTCTTTCTTAAAAAAAACAACAACTTATTAAATACTCATAGGAAAAATAATGAAGTAATTTAAATGAAATTATTATTTTATCAGAACCAAATCTGAACAATTTTTTTGGATATTAGTTATGTCAGAACTAATATAAAAACGTTCAAAATATATAACTTTTTTTTATATAAAACAACGATGTTTGTAATTATAATCAAAATTATAATAAAAACGCTATATATAAGTAGATATTAGGAGGAGTCCATACTGAATCGAAAGCCGTTTAAAATCTATTCTCTACCCATTTGACACTTCAGTCATTAGTACTTAATTACTCTAATAGCTCGACTAACTTTCTCAAGGACAGGGTTACTGTCTTCGGCGAAGGGGCGTCATTTGTCACTCTATGTCACAACTATTAGCTTTTGTTTTCCTTGTTTGTTTTAAGATTGGAAAAAATATGGACATGAAATAAGCAAGAGAGTAAGTGTGTCGTAGTAAATGCTCATCTTTTAGGCGTGTTAGAGAATCGTCGGAAATGTATTGGAAAGCGATTAATTAACGAGAACAAAATCTTTAAAAGAAATATATATAAATTATTATTAAGTTATACGTATTGCCTGAAGATTGATATCAAATCCCTGCATCTCTCAAATAGAAGTAAATAACTAAACAGTAGTTTTACTCAGGAGAGTCATTACAACAATTCATTGGAAGGTGCCAAATCTGAAATTTTCCAACAACATTGAGCGGATTTCCCAACAATATTGAGCGGGTTTTCCAACTGCATTAAATATTCTAATTTTTCCTACTATTAGTAGGTAATAATCATTCTTTTTTGCTGTTCAAACACAGCATTGTATCAATAATGTCCTAATTTCTTAGCTCAAAACGTATTAGTATTGGTTTTAAATAATAGTCGCTCTTTGAGTAAAATGTTTTACCACAATTTTTGCAGTTAGAAATGGGCTCTGAAATCTGAAATCTGAATCTGAAACAACTTTTTGAGTTTTCAAATTATTTGAAACCCTCTCCTTTCCCCCCATATCTCTCCCAACGCGAAGTCCCTAGTTTCCCAGATTCAGGCATTATCAGTACTTAATAGCACAAAATCAAATTAATAAAGGCCAAATATAGTACTTCAACCGCCCTAAAAAGACTATAAGTCAAAATAGTATAGTACACCACTCGTAAAAAGTTCAATTCGTACTTCACCAAACAGTTTAAAGGAATAAAGTTATGTTTATTCCTTCAATAAAGGAAAAAGTTTATGTTGAAATATTTACGATTCATTTACTGTCTTTGTCTCGTCTGTTTTATACTGCTCAAGTGTGCCATGTCATCTCTTGTCTGATTTTGAATCCTGATGATAACTAAATTAGCGAAATATGGATATGTTATTTTATGTTACTTAAAAGGCTTAAAGTTTTGTTTAAAAAAAAAAAATCTAAAAATGTTTGGAAAACATGGTGTTTCCATTGACATTGTTATCGAATATATATGTACATATATATATATATATATATATATATATATATATATATATGTGTGTGTGTGTGTTTTTTTATTAACATTCAAAGCTCAGACTGGATAACTCCCTCCAAACTGTAATAAATAATTTTGGAACTATAATAAAACTTAATTAATATGTAAGGATAAGACTTCGCGGATCACCTGAGCATGATATATTAAACTTTTGCAATCTACAATGGCGTAATATTAATTGACGAGGTAGGCTTGGCTGATATTCCTGCCCAACGTGTACTCCTTCAAACAACAACTGGGAGTGTGCGAATTTAATAGCGGTGTGTAATCTCGTTGACCCGAACTGGTATAGGCAAGTTCACACTCCCTATTCGCCTCACTTTTGTACAGTCCACTCTTTAAGTCAAAGCTAAGTCAAATTTATACATATATATTAGCACTAAAATATATATAAATGAGGGAGGGGTATAATATAAATAGGTGGTAAATATTGAATCATCAATTTCAATTATAGTTATTTTATAGTCATAGATTTCTTTATATTAATTTGTTTGTAGGTACTTAATTTAAAGCTTTTATATTGTACAATATCGTGTATACTTTTTCCTCTCTTTAGTTAATCCTCGATAAAGACCCCTTATTTTTTTTTTTTTTTATTAAAAAATGTTTTACCCTATCTGATTCAATATACGTTATGTTCGATAAAAAAAGATAATATTAATAAAGTTTTTTAAAAATAATTATCATTCAAAAAATATTTAAACATTGAACATACTAAATATCAAAATACAGTATATTTGAAAATGGTTATAGTTAAAATTAGTTATATCGAGAAATGAAAAATCATTCATGATTTACTTCTGTATTTCACATAACTTTATATACTAAACAACATATCTGGAATATAATAAAAAATAACTGAATAAAAAGTAACGATAAATACCTAAATAATTTTTAAAAAAATCGTACAGACTTAATAGAAAAATACAATATATTTTGTAATTCATTAATCTGAAAATGAAAATCATAGAAGGTTTAACTACCTTTGTATTTACATCATATTTATCTAAACTCCTTTATCTGGTATATAATAAAAAAATTAATTAAAAAGAAATTAAATAAATAGTTAAATTTAAAAAAAATTATACATGTTTAATGGAAATATACAGGGTATTTTGAAAATGATTATATTAACTATAACTGTCGTGCCTATGAATGGAAAACTATTTACGGTTTACCTATGCATATCATATCAATAATATTTAAACCTCTGTGTCTTTAATATTATTTTTTTTAAATACATTATATATTTATAAATACATCTTCTAGTCGTTTTATTAGTTTTCGGTACCATTTTATTTTATTAGTAATTAGAAAGAGTAATTAGAAGTATAAATACATTTTTTTAAATTATTCGCGCTCAAAAGAAAAACCCATTATATTTAGCAAATTAATATATTTAAGGGAGCTAGCATATCTATTGATTTGAAAAATAATTCAGAGTTTAACTCTGTGTTTTATATCAATTTTATTTAAACTCCAATATGTAGAATTTAAATATCAACTTTGCAGCTGGAAATATCCGAAAGCTAAGCTCTATAACTTAAATTTTATAAGCTAAACATAGTTTAAGTTATAGAGTTTATAACGTAAACTACGTTTAACCCGAACCATGGATAACTTTAAGCGGTCTGTCTTTCTGTTATTTAAATTATCAATAGCAGACTCTAACTGCCATTTATTCCATGTTGGTAACAATATTTTCTAGATCGAATTTTTTAACGGTGTAGTTCTTTACTAATAATAATTAATTTGTTATTAAACAATTTTCTAAAAATACATCGTTAATTGATTGTATTGAGATGTTTCCCAGATTCTTAATTAACTTTGTTATATATAACTCTAGGTTAAGACTCAACAACCTTCCAGATCTGTGCCAAATTGCTGCGTTGGCAATGGAGCTGGTGGCTCTAGAGTAGACTGAATAATTATTTTTATAAATAATCACGCCGGTAGAAGTATTTCGAATAATATCATGGCATGGAATAAACATTGTGTGGAATAAAAGTTAAATAACATTTTAAATAATCGAAACTCAAATACATTTGAATTTGTCACATAATATACATCACTATGATAAAAAAAAGAACTTAATTTTAGTTTTTAGTTCAATGTTATTGAAATTAAAATCTCATTGTCAATCGATTGAAGGAGTTTCAGCTGAAGATATATATTTTTTTAATTGTACATTTTTATTTGGATATTGCTACATATTTTAAAAATAGTTATCTTATTAAAGACTGGTATATTTTTAATAATTTTAAATTTGGATACATATGCCTGGAGCCTAATGTATGACATTAAAATTGCATTAATCTCTTATTCAATATAATTGAAATATCTAACTCTTCATCTCTTTCTCATAGTTTCATTATTGTCATGTAAGTAATTTTTTTTTTTAATTTCATTTTATATTTCATCAGCTTATCATTAAAACCTCTCAAAAGTCCGAATTTTATTCTTTATGGGCTTTGTGATTTAGATTTATTATTTCTAATAGTTTTTGTAGTAATAAATACTACCAAACTCTCAATATTTGAATTGTATATTATATTGGATCTTTGAAGGATCAACCAAACTGTGCGTTCAATAAGTTGGATCGTTATATGTTTAATAACTGCCTCCTAAGGCTGTTTATTCACTTTTATTAGGAAAAAGTTATTAATTTCACAGAGATGATTTTTTAAATAAAATTTTCGAAATTTATAGTTATATATTTTTTTAAATTTCATAAAGCTTCTGGAGTACTTATTTACATACTTAGACCTAAGGGAGATTATAAAGTACTTAAATTTAATATTGCAACTTAATGTTGTTTTGAAATATATAGTTAAATTTATACTTTATTTTTTTTATTATGAACATATTCATTTATAATTCGGATATAGTGTGGATTCTTGAGACAGAATCGTCGAAGTTAGTTAAAACTAAGAGGTTTTTTTCTATGACGACTCACAAGGATCAAGCAAGAAACGTTTGCCAAATAATGTCAAGAAAAGATGAGCTAACAGTTGAAAAGAAAAAAATAGAAAGATTTCCGCCTGGTTTACTTTCTATATCCTGACAGTAATGGCGGTAGAACAACCCCTCGCACAAGGCCCGAGTAACAAGATGTCATTCATTGCCCAAACGAGGTATCGATTCCACCTCAATGGCTTGTTTTTCTGGATCCGAAATAACGTGACATGGATCTGCGACAGAGTTAATGGAAAAAACCTGACATCCACAGAATTTCGCCGGTAGGACGCCCCCATGGTAACCATGGTTACCTGACGTCAGTATCCGTTGCTATGGGAACCCCCGACGTCACTGGCCCCGCAAGAGAGCCGCTCCGAAATTACACTATTCTGAAGGGCCCTTAAACTGACAAGTACCTACACGTGCTGTTCCCTCCTATAGACAGCCCATCATATTTTAGCTCGTAATCGGGTTCTACGCAATCCCATGGTCTTAGTTTTCCTCTTGACCTCCTTCCTATTGTTTTATTTATTGGTTATATATTAAAAACTTGGTCCGTTTTACATGCTTGCGTCTTCAACTACTTGATAACTCTAATAATAGTTCATTTCCATTAAAAAAAAAAAAAATCAACTTATTTTTAACAACATTATTGTTTACTTTCATTGGCCAATATATGAAATATTTGGCAATGGTAAGTGTTGCAATCGTGAAAAAATTTGAAACCGAGTTTTGAATGGAAATATACGTTTTAAGGTCCTCTGAGCCCAAATAACCAAGTAAAATAGTAGTAATATAGATCTATAATATACCGTTGGAAAGCTAAAGATTTTAGAAAAATTTACCTCTAATATATGAAGTCGTAGAAGTTAATGGAGAGTGACGAAAAACGCATAAACTTAAGTGATTATTAAACTTAAGTTAAATAAGTTTTATATTATTTAAATGTTTCCGTGGAAACTTCTAAAGTTTCGTTAATCCTACTTCAGCTGAAATTTATTTATACATATTATAAGTAGAGTTATAAGTGAATGTTGGATGATGAGCTCACCGCATCAGATTTTATTAACTCAAACATATTCTAATAAAAACTCTATAAATCCTATAATTACAGAAATACTTTTTACGATTTAACATTCCTGTTCTGTTAAAAATTACTCAACAAATCCATCAAATTTATGGAAAAATATTTAGAATTGTATAAATAAATTATTATTATACTATTTATCATTCTTAATAAACTTTTGAGGATTTTATTCTTACGGTTAAGGCCTTATGCATCCAATTCATATTCCTTAAAACATTTAGAAGTAGACAAAAAATCTTGTGCAGTGCTTTCACTTACAACCCTACTTTGAGTTGAAAATAATTGCTACACAAGTAGGGCTATTGAAAAGTAGTGAAATTTTAAAAAAATTAGAAGTTAAAATTATCCAAAATAAAATTTTCCATTTAGTTTTCGAAAATTTGTTTTCAACTTGGGAAAAATGTTTCTCCTTTAGTTGATTATCCAATTCTTACATTGTTTATATTTATCCATTTTTTATCAATACTATCAAATGAGAGACAGTTAATTATTTCAAATAAACAAAATAAAAGGTATATAGGAGAAGCTTGGTTGGGGGTGCGGTCAATGAAGAAACACGCAAATAAGAAAAACTTATTGTGTGCCGACGTTTCGGCCTATGTTTTTGGCCATCATCAGTTGATGATACCAGAGTATAGTGGTGTAGGGTCAAGCGCCGATTGATAATTTAATTTAAAGGGTACAATAGAGAAAGCCATTTTGAGAATTCAGAAATTAGCGTGGTGATATTATTTTTACTCAAGAGATTTATCTTATGATTTTTATACATAACCTTAAATCAATATCAATTAGTTAACCTATTTATTTTAATTTCATCATTTTATTATTTTATTTAATTAATCCTAAATTAAATATCCTAAATTAATTCTAAGGCCAATTATGCATAGTTTATCTTAAATAATACACATTTGTAAAATTAAATTTAAAATAAATTTTATCTATCTACCTACTAGACCAGATCTTGAATTTTTACAATCTATGTATCTTTACGGATTTATTCATGTTGGCAATCATTTCTTTTAAATGTTTATAGATATTAATTAAACATCCTACTTTATTATAGTCCCGAGAATGTTCCGGTGGTATTTTGAAATCGGTTCTGACAGTGATGAGCCGTAGTAGCTCTCTCTCCAATTCGAAATGCTCAGTTGACTGGATGAGAGATAGATTTTCCGCCAAAGAGTCGAGACCTTTCGAAAGGGCGCTGGATCCTTTGAATATGTCTTGCTGGACCTTCCTTTCTGCTCCAGCGATCCAGAACTTATCATCCAAACAACCTCGCCCTAGGTCGCTTATCAAAGCCAGATAACGCTAATGAGCCTTCCGGGGCTTATCTCGCCACTTTTTGTGACACTTTATCGCACAGTTTTGTGTTAATTTATATATCTCCCTTATTTATTATTATAAATAGTTTTCATTAATGAACTTTTTTATAACGGAAGTTTATTTATTTATTTTTTGTTTCGCAGGCAAAGAAGCGATAAACCAAAGTTAAACGAAGAACAAGAAGAAAATAAAGAAGGTAAGACTATGATATATTACATCTATCTGTAACTGTTAATAACAGGCTGTGGGCATTGAACAAAATAATAAAACAATTAATATTCAATTAAGGATGTGAAAAATTATCCTTCTTTCTTATATATTTTTATTAAATCTTTAATTTTTTTTTTCTACCGCACATCGTTTATCTTCATTCGTCTCCATTGGATGTTTCCGCAAAAAAATATGTACATAAAAATAATTGTAAAAATTTATTGAATATATTGTAATAATATTTTTACCAAATTAAATTATATTAAAGTTACATCCTGAAGATGGGTCAAAACCCCGAAATGTTGTTTGGGGAAACATGTGAGGTTTAATAATACCATATAAGGAAGATGGACAATTTTCACTTTTTTTTTTTTTAATAGTAATTATTATTATTCCAATTTAAAATATATTATTAATACATTTTCAAACCAATATTATAAGAAATATATAAATTATACTTTTTTTAAACATTTATTTTATTTAGCCTACGGCAGCGATTGGCATTCTTACTGTTTAATAAATTGAACTACAAAATAATATTACATAAACTATTTATGCTAAAATTTTATTAAAGTCATTTATTCTTATTTTATTTCTATATCTTATCTAAACAAATAAATAATTACTTAAACTATAAAATATATAAACAATAACTTCATTTACTAACAACTCTCCTCTTAAAATGCATCATGTGCAGCAAAAGAGATCCAAGCCATCTACCAACCTCTGAAATCAACACCACATTCCACAGAGCTTAGAATAAAAAAAAAAACTAATCGCACGTGTAAACTCACCTCGGGCACCTACTCAAGCCGAATCGGTGTGTCAAACTGTTGTGCACAAGTTGGCACTCTTAAAGATAAAAGTGAATACCTCGAAAACAGATCTGGAAGTATTCGCTCTTCAGAAAGGGAAGAAATCCTGAATACCAAAAATATTTCGAGTTGGTAACACAATTCGCTGACCATCCCACTCCATTGTCTGCCATGGCATTAAGATGGATCGGCATATGAAACTCGGATCATATCTGCAATAAAACCGGTAAGAACGAGATCATACTGCAGCTTGAAAATGAGGTCTCTAAGAGAGAAACTCATAGATTAAAATTTGATCAGTCTTGTTTAGATTGTTGATGTGAGATGTGTTATCTCTCGTCTGAATTAATCATTTCTGTACATCTATTTACATTTACGAAATTAGTCCGATTAATGTACACTTCTTTTTTATTTATTTATTATTTTAATTTGTTGTTTCCCACAAACTATCAAACTAGGAATCTAATATTCCTATCAATATCAAACTAGTCTTATATTTTTCTGGCACAAGGAACTATAGAAGAAGGAAGAAATCTGAGATTGTTCTAGATAAGGTATAAATTATTCAATAGATTGTCCCCGGCTTCTCGGGTCATATCCCTTCCACTCGATGGCTTCTGTCAATAGCCGGGCTACTTCTTTCGTAACGGCTCTTTTGCAAAAGACGTTTCTTATGCCACGAAGATCTTCTATTGCATAACATAATGCGTCTATAATGGTGCTTAGATGAAAAATGGTTATGCGTACCTATTTTACATTATTGATTTTTTTTTAATTTACTGTACATTACTATGGTTTAAAAGTTTTAAAACTATATTTGTTAAAAAGTTATCTCTAGGAAAATTAAGAGCTGATACATAATTGCTTGCAGAGTTAATATAGTTGGTTCTTACATTTTTTTTCTTAATTAATTACTGTTTTTAATATTTTTTTTTGTAAATAAACAGAAAAGAAAATCATAGATTACAATTATAAAAATGAGCAGAAAAATCATACTATCTTATAATATTTATAATACTGCCTTTCTAAACAAAACAAAAAAAATTGTGTTCATTAATTTTTGTTTTTATTATTGATGGATTTAGAATTGGGGTTATCCATAGATAAGCTTTATGAAAGATCTCAGCAATTTTTGTAAAGCCATTGTTACTGGATACATTAATTTCACTAATTAATACTTTTGCAAAACAAAATAATAACGAATGGTAAAGCATTATTTTCGTATTTACTTATAGGAAATTTGTTTTTCGTGGTTAGCAATAGTCGTCACAAACAGTCATAGCAATTCATTTTAAAAGTAATTAATACAACATTTAATCGTTATGGAGGAATCTAATCGTTGCGTTCGTTAATAAATTTATCTATTATTTTGTCATGCCTCCCCCCCAATGTACTTTGCCCACGTGCATCAATGATGATAAAACAAATTCAAGATCAGAGGTTGCGTTAATCAACATAGAATGAATTATCATTTAAAAAAATTTTTATAGCACTTGTTTATCTCTCCGCTCATGGTCATTCATAGCCTACGAGTATGTTAACACGCTTAATCAGTAAACTGAGGTTTTGTATCGTTTTAGGTTTTGGTTATTATATGCTCTTAATTTTATTTCCAATTATGTAATATACCATTCTAATTATTATACCGATTATTAATTATGCAAATAATATAATGATAAAGAAAAAAAATAATTGTGTTTATAAATACTAAAATTAGGGATTGATGTCAACTGAATACTAAAATTAGGGATTGATGTCAACTGAATACTAAAATTTGTATACAGTTGAAAAAAAAAATGGTGTAGTAATTCATTTTAAAAAGTATTAAATACAAAGCTAAATCTTTATTGCTAAAACTGATCAGTGAGGTCGTTAATAAATTTATTAATTATGTTATATGTCCACGCAATGTACCTTGCCCACATATATAATTAGGAGTGATGGCATATACGGTACAACTGATTATTTTAATTAACACAGTATGAATAATAAAAAAACTAATAAAATCGATGTTTATGACACTTTTTTATCTTTTCACTCAACTGACGTGTGAAACTAATATACCAACAATTAGGTAGTTAATGATTAAAAACAAAAAAACAAGATTTTTTTTTAAAATTTAATTAGTTAAAGTGGATGAATAAAATACAATAGTTATATATTGTACAGTTATGTACTTTACTTCAAAATAATTTAACTACATTATTAAAAGCAGGACAATATCAATACAATAAAGATTTAAAACTATGACTATACATTTATAACATGCAACTATACCCCTCGGTTTCATCCGCATTATATTTGGATTAATCTCTAAAATACAAAATAATCTTTAAAATAAAAATGTACAATATGATGGTTCGATCTCATTAGTTGCAGAGTCAGTACGACAATGAATTTATGTAAATGGCAATAAAGTTTCACTTAATTAAATTTCATACTTTCTTTTTTTTCTTGCCCTAATAAAGTTTTCACACAACAATTTCACACCAGTTAAAAAGTTTGTGTAGTCAACTTGCTTCCACGGATATTAAGAACTCGTGACTACGACACGTACGCATGCTGGAAACTTTTTTTTTTTAGCAATTTATTTATTGCTACTGCTGCGTTACTACGGACCGTAACGTGATGTTATAAAGCCTCAAGTCTGCCTCGATAAAAGGTCTATCTAACGCAAAAAGAATTTTTCAAATCGGACTTATAGTTCCTGAAATTAGCGGTTTCAAACAAACAAACTCTTTAGATTTCTATATTAGTAAAGATGATGTTTATAATCATTCGAGAAGGTATAAACAGAAAAAAAAACACAAAAAAACAAAACACTTCCACTGGTTTCTTTTTCGTCCAAAGCTTATTTTATTGTAATAATAATATTGTAATGATTTTACGAAAGTATTTAAATTCATATTTTAGTATAAATGGAAGGGATAATAAAATTTAAAAAATAATAATAATGGAGACTAGCCTATAATAACAAAATGTTTCTTTAAATTAGATTTGACTGGAACAAATTGGACGGGCACGCGTTTCACTCTTTTTTATTTATATTTTTACTTTCAGGCCAGCTCGGGTTTTTTCGCTAAGCAAGAGTTTTTCTGGGGTAAAAGGATTACGGCATCCGATTTATGAGGCCAAAAAACACTTGTTCTAAAAGTTTAAGCAAAATCCTTCTCTGGGATCCATTTTTCAGACAGACAAAAATTGCTCGTATCAGAATTAAATAAAATATTTTATATTCGATAATATATTCACTCATTAATATCAATGTAATTTATGACAATAGATTTATGTAACTAAGTATCTTCTATGTAATAGATAGATGTGCATTACCATTAGATATGGATGCATGATGAAGTTTTTTTGGCTTTGGATACACCTGAGAGTTGCGGGGCCCATGCGCGAAATAAACCAGCTAATTTTAATTTTGAAGGTCCAGCCAGTGTTTGAACAAACATCTTGGCTAATATCAAATCTCTTGGCATGCTAGCATCCTATGAGCCAACTCTGGCTCTCATTAATTTATCTCTGGCAACTTTTAGTTGTTTTATTTTATTATATTTTTTTCCGAAGGTACTGTTTTAAAATATTTATATAAATATGTTTTTATGAGTCGTAAATATTTAAATTAGCTCTTGCTAATGAGGTATATATATACTTTTTCAATGGTTTCCGCAGGGTACTGCACGCGAATTAGAATGCTTACAGACAAAGGATTCATTGAGAATATATTGCATATATAGTGAAATGTAATATTAAGGGAAAATAAGTATAGTCCATATTTTCCCCAATACTTGTTTAGAATAGAACGAGTAGAATTTCTTCCAAAAAATCATTACAAACTGCTCAGCGCGGTTGAATACATAAAGGGTAAGCTCTGGCCACATAATTAAATATATATAATAACACTTATAATAATAAACTCTTTATAGATGGGATTTATCTCTAACCTACTCCAGTACTTAGCTGTTACAAGTCTAAAGTATATTGTGTATTCAAGTTCAGCTTTGCAGCAAGCAATACTTTGTTATTTTTATTCAATAGCAAACCATAAACCGAAACATATTGCGAAGCTGATGTTTAGATGAGACCAGATTAGGTTTAAATTTGATAATGTTTCGTATCTTGAAGGAAATCGCATTTAACTTGAGATAATCCATTTAGTTGTATAGGAGTAATTTTTTTATTTTTCTACTTATTCAGGATACTGCAAGGGTTATTGAGGTTCAAACCGGACTCGCTACCTTCAGGTTCTTACATCTTCAAAAGTATTGATAATATCGTCATCATTTTAAAAAAAATAAAACAATTTTCATCGATATTAACCTTTGATTATACGTTATTATTTTTTTCGGTAAGAACAAACAAACACGTTCTGAGTGGTACCAAGTTAACCGGTCTTGTTTTTTGATTTTCAAAAAGTATCTCACCAGGGGCCTTTTTCATTTCAATAACAAGCCCGATTTTCGAGTTCGTTGTTTTGTTTTATTTTTATTACATTCCTCTGAAATCGTGGCGCAAACAAATTAATAATTGTTCACTTTCATAAACATTGGCATAGACTGAAATTCACTATAAATATTTATACATTGTATGTCGATCATTTTGCCTGTTTTTTTTTTGTTAATTACGACAAAAGTCAAAATATTTTACTCTAAAATTCTAGATAAAATCATTAAAAAAAACAAAATAATAAAAGAATATATTTGAATTACTTCATGTGTTTTTTTCGGTCCTAAAACAATTGCAGTACCCTTTAACAATGAATGGTCTTTTTGATTATATAGGTTTTTAGTTAGTGTTAACCATGATTCAAATAACTTTATTAGTTATTTTTCGCCATTATCCTAAAGCTCTCAGCCCTATCCCGACGTGCGGTTTCGCCTAAAAGCTCTCTACATCAATGTTGTTTTCAGATTCGGGAAAACACTCATTTGGAGAAGTCGTTATCCGAGTTAAGGAAGGAGGAGGAAACTTCCAGAGAGTGCCTGGAACGATCCATCCGATATTAGGCAGAAGGGAGATGTTGACGAGATGAGGAGATAGCGAGGGGTGGTTGCCACGTGGCCGCTAAACAAAAAACAACTGGAAGCTGAGGGAAACAAGAGATAAAGGAAGAAGACATGAGGCTAGTTTTATTGGGCAAGGAGTATAAGGGAGCCTAACTGATTTGTTTACCAGAGGCAGGCCTAGTTCTGTATCCGGGCCGGACCTGCGCACTGCCCTCGGTCGATCCCAACTCATTGACTAGTGTTCCCGCAGTAGGCCATCCCATCTACAATCTAACATCTGCTCAACACTTTCCCACTAACTGGAGGGAGGGAGCAAAATTTAGATATCAATATTTTCAATTCACTAGTTGATAAGAACACATATAACATGGACCATTTTTTTTGTCTTCCAAATAAAAATTTCATTTTCAGTTATTTTAGTAAAACTATCCATTTGCTAGAAACAGTCTATTTTCATGAAATCCCGGAATAAAGTATTACTCACTTATAACAGCGACGTAAAAGTCTTGTCAGGGGTTCAGAGAGCGGAGGAGCAAAAAAAATATCTTTCTGAGTCAACTTCCTGAGTAAAAGTTCATTTTTTTTTTCTACAATGAATTTCTAAATATAAAGTGTGAGTAAACACATGACAAAAGGTCAAAATTTCGGATTTTTTTTTTTTTAAATATCTGATGTGGGCAACACATGACTTCCTTGTACGCCTATTAAACTATAAATCGGTGGCTCAAAAAGTGATCCTCAATTTGGTTACTAGTTTCCGAAGATCGCAGTATCTCAAAAACAACACTCGGCGTCGCGACATTCATCTATTGACACACACACACACAAATAGGGAGGAAAACCAGTATAAATTTTAACACTTCAAACAAGTAATAAAAATGTTTAATTGATTGGAAACCAAATTGCGTTTGTAACCTTTATTACCGAAACATATGATTTATGTATTTAATTTAAATATAATTTTTGATGTAAGCTTATTATGACCTTCAAGTTATGTACCGTTTTCGGCTCACCAATTTTAACCAAAATATAGTAAATACATTCACATCAATATAAAAGTCCTATTTACCAAATTTGACATGTTTTACATTATATTTTAATATAATTTTTAATGAAAGTCTAATATGACCTTCAAGTAAAGTACCGCTTCCGGTGATTAAGCAGGGACCAAAAATGGAGGTTCACAACTAGATTTTACAACAATCCTGAATACAAAATTTCAACTCTTTACGGCTAACCGTTTTTGAGTTATGCGAAATACGGACGAACGTACGACTAAAGACGCCATGACGAAACTATTCAAAATGGATATTTCCGTTAAATCTGAAAACCGAAAATTTTCGCGATTTCAATACTTCCTTTATTTCGTTCAAGGAAGTAAAAAGGAACTTTATATTTTGAGTTTTTATTAATTTTTCCAAAAGAAAATAATTCTGATTGATCATTTTCAATCACCATTATATAAACAGAATGATTCATTCAGCTGATGTCTATTGTATTTTTCCATTGATTAAAAGATACGGGATATTTGTTAATCGATGTTAATGAGATGGGATTTGCTCGAAGCTTCCAACAATCGTTAATCTGCCAATAGGAAAACTCTGATCACCAGAATACAGTTGTTATTAATTAATTTTCAAAAATATTTCATTTCTTATAAAAAGTAAACGTTGGTACATTCTTCCTCTGCTGTTTCTTTTCTTTTTCGACATTTTTTACACAACACTACAATAATATATGAATTATATAGTGTACAATATAACACAACAATAGTTATGAGAGGATTGAATTCAGAAATCACATTTTTTATTTATTTTTTTAAATAACCAAAAACAATTGCATTAATTTCTGACAATAAATAACAAGAATATCGACAGTATAACGAGAAAACATCGTAAATCCGAAAAAAATCGTAAGTCTAAAATATTACGTCATTTACGTATTCTCGTTTTCCTTCAAGCGGCCATGTAAATAACTCGTGAGTGTGTAACCTTCCTTATAAGTAGCCGTTTTTTCTGGCTCCTGTAAAATCTAGTGAAACTTCGAAGTCTTTCACCAGTGGCAAATCCTTTGTTAAACAACTTGTCAAATGTTTGTGAAGTTTGAAATGTGAAAGTACATAGGAATAAATGGGGCATCCGCACACATGGCAAACCTTTTGACGAATCTTTGGCCAAATTTTTGTTAAAATATGTGGTTTAACAAAAAAAAAATTATATTAAGAATTATTATATTATTGAAATATTATAAATATTCATACAGAAATATTATTTTATTACGAGCTGAGGATTTACATTTTTATTTTTTAATTTCATAAAAATTTGCTCTTTGAGAGAATAGAACTTACTCTCCATTGTATTGAATAAAAGACTAGGAGTAGCCTTTTTATTTATTAACAATATTTCGTGAACTTCAATTTTTGTTTTATGGAAATTAGCCGATTTTTAATAATTGGTTGAGAAACATTGTACTAATAACGCAGAAAAAGTACGAATTTAAACAATAAATCTAATTAACAACCAAAAGTTATTAAGTTATGAATCATTGATAATTTCAATATCAACTGTAAAGTTACAAAAATTTTAAAATTCAATATTTAGGTAAAAATGTCGGGCAAACAGTTCGTCACTGGTGTGGATGGCACGCAATGGCAAAGAAAATCGCTCGGGGACGGCCAAAGCAAACATCGGCCAGTACTTTCACCAATGCGCAATTATTCACAAATACCCCGATCCACACCAATGGCAAACGATTTGCCAAAGGTTTGCAGTCGGTGTGATAGTTACAACATTCGGGACAGCGGACTTCTGTTTAAAATAATGTGCCATTTAGTACTCTCGTTTTCTTTCCAGCGGCCGTGGAAATAACTCGTAAGTTTATAACCTTTCTTATATGTAACCAGTGACGCGCGCAGAGAGGAGGGATAAGGTGGATATATCCCACCCGAAATGTACGAAAAAAAATAATTTTCATTCGCACCAACGCTTTGTATTTTGAGTTATATATTTTGGTAATTTTAACAATAGGTTTTGATCCAATTTTCATGCTTATCCTTAAATATTATAAAAAAATTGGCGATAATAGACATTTAAGTGATTATTTATCTTCTTCTTATTGAATCCCTCTGCCCGAAAAAAAATTTGAATCACCCTCCGAAAAATAATTCTGCGTACGCCCCTATGTGTAGCCAAGTACTTTGTGGCTCTTGTTGAATAGACATACGAATTTTTCTCGTCTTACTGTAGATATGTTAATTCAAATGATAATTTTTTATCATTTAAAAATAAACCGTATCTGTGTTTTTCATCTTTAAAGACAATTGGAAACATAATTTAAACAAAATTAGTAACACCTGAATTTTCTCACTGTATTTTATTTCCATATCTTCCTCGAAAATAATAGACTTTTGCATTGTATGAAAGATTATCGGTGTGGGATGGGAGGGTATTTTAAATCCGTTTCATAACACCCAAAACACGATTTCGGAGTTGTCTGATATATGTATCTATATTGCGCACTTCCAACTTCTCCCTTCTGATGGATGAGCTGAAATTCGGCCATGAATGGTCGTTTTCTACGCAGAACAATACCCCAATTTGCAATACTTTCAAAGGAAGTGGGAGTAAATTTTAGCAAAAATTTCGGGAGGTTTAAATGCTTTTCGGCGGTTTTTTGCCCTCTCTAAATTGAGATAGAGGGTTGAAAATTTGTAAGTAATAAATTTACATACCAATTCAATGTTGGTGTTAGAAACTGCCTTTTGGCAGTTGGTCTCACTCCCGCCCATATGATATTTTCAATTTTGTATTATAGTTCTTCATTATATCTCATTTATTATTGATCTTATCAAAATAATTTACGTAACAGAAATTGTTATAAAAAATTATTAAAACAAATTGACTAAAATATCAAACTATCAAGAACAAAACCAAAAAAGAAGTTAAATGAAAGGAAGTGAAACAAAAATATACCCTTAAACGACGTAGCACTGCTGGTAACGCTTTTAATTATACTTGTTTTATATATGAAAATAAAAAAGTTATCTATGTTTTAAAAGGATAACACAAATTTTTACAGATAATTTAGTTAGGAAAAAAGTTATTTAGTTTTCCGTCGCTGAATCTTGTCATGAAAAATTAATATCTTATACTTCAACTTAACCTTTTTCGTGTTAGCCATGGATTTATGTAAAATTCATAACCGCTGAAAATGATTAAAGTTTTGAAGAATAATAAGTGCTTTAGGGGTTGGCACTTGCTCCATTAAACTTTGGACGTTAAAACTCCCGTGGGCTGGTTTTCATTACAAGGGAAATGTTAGGTTTACCTAAAAAGCTCTGCCAACATTTTTTTTAATTATTTACCTTCACAACAAATAAATTTTTCGTAGTCGTTAAATATTTACAAAGAAAAATAGGTAAATGAATAATTCTTGATTATATATAAATATAATGCAGAATAAATTAACTTGTACAGCCTTATAAATTATGAATTAATTCAGTTTTAACTTAAAATTTAATTTCAAATTTCTATTGTTTTCTGTCTAATTGTAATTCATGAAATGGTTTATTATCTCCATGGATTAATTTACTAATTATCCCATCGTTTTTTCTCAATTATTCATTTAACTTAATTCACTGCCAAAACAATTACATTACATAATATTCACGTTTGAAAGAAATGTGACTTAGGACTGTTATTATATTCGAAATTTTTCAATTTTAATATATGCCTTATTAGGCTCAGATTTAACTGCATGATTCTATAATTCGCAATACTAATGAGAAATAAAAAGTACAAACATTTTAAAAATTGTATTGTATGATTTGATATGAGAGCTATCAAATATTGAAAAACAGAAACCAAAAGCCAAAGACAGTTATTATATTAGACAATGTGATTGCAATTTAATGTTATGAAAAAAAAAAAGCGTTAGTAGCAGAGCTCTGTCACTTAGGTCGTATTTTAAATTATCTTATAATAGTATTACTTTAATAAAGGTACCTAATTGAAAATACCACAATGTCGAAGGAGGGAGAAAAAAGTAAGTGATGAAAAAAAACAGAGAAATAAAAAGACCTTTAAATGATACTTGTCTAACTCCAACTCAATTCATATACGAATTTTCAACCCTCTTACTCACTTTGGAGGGGCTGTAAAAGTGTACAAAACCTAAAAAAACACAAAAAAACAAACAAATTCAGCTCATTCAACCCTGTTCAAAATGGAGCAGAAATGGATAGGTGGGACAAAAACAAATGAAGATATCTTTAAAAAACGTTTAATTAAAGTCTACATTTCTGATCCTGGTTTCTATTATAAAATTTACTTCTTGACCATATATCAATATGGAAAAATAATATATGCCACTAATATTTTACCTAAAACGAATTTAGGCTTACCTATTCAAGAGGAGGAAAAAAATAATAATAATAATAATAAAAAAAGCTTTTATTTAAACCTATTAACTATTTGTAAAAAAAAAATTGGTCCTGAGCCTGTTGAAAAAATTGTTATTAACTTTGATTTGTTAACAATAAGACTTTTGTATAAGAATATTCAGAAATTAATCTTATCATCTGTCCATCCGTCCCTTATTTGTCTTAATCCAACTTAAAATAATATATTTTAAATATTTTTTAATATAGCTCTTTGAATTTTTTTATTACATTTTTGTAGAATATAATAATAATTTAATGGGCGACTTAGTTCTTTATTTATACCGAATCGAAACAATGTGTAGTATTCCATTAACAACTTAGATCTCATCTAGACAACTAACGATTGCTCACTGAGTGAAATAGCTAGTAGTTACTTTAAAATATATTCCACTTTGTGGGACGGAGGAGAAACGTTTGTGATAAGAGCTAAGGCGGTCATGGTCACCTGCCTACCGTGAGAGACCTTTTTGCATACAATTACTGCAAGGAACATCTCTTCTTCCTCTCTTCGCCAATATATATATATATATATATATATATATATATATATATATATATATATATATATATATATGTGTGTGTGTGTGTATATATATGCCTGAAAAAGGGTGGTGAAAAAAAGTCTTCGTTGAAATAAGATTTATTACTGATCAAACTTCTGCATGATAAACGTTTCGGGATTTTCTTCCCCATCATCAGGACTAAAACTGCAATGTGATATGTCAAGGTCAATTTACATTGCGTTTTCAAACCATTTTTTCTATAAGGAGTGCAATAAAGAATTTACCTATTAGTGTGGCAGGTAGGGCCTTAGTAGTAGGTCAACCGGAATAAATGTAAATCCTACTAATTGTCTCCTTGATAGTGTATGATTTTTTAAATTTTGAAAATTTTCAATTTTTTCAAAATTTAAGCTTTAATATCGCCAATGGGACTGGAGTTAAACATCTGAAATTTGCACAAGTTAGAGTGTTTTGAAAGAGGTTTATGGTAAATAAATACGTTACTTGTTTATTCGCTTGGTTAAAGCTTGGCGACTGTTCTAAAATGAAGAAAAAGACGAAATGCAAGCATTTGCGGTTTCATCGCTTGTTCAAAAACTATTCGACTTTAAGAAAGATCTATACAAATACCATTTTAAAGGCAATATTATAATTTCAAAAAAATATTCTTAGTACATTTGATTTATTTCTATTCCTAATATAATAAAAATTGAACTGAAGTTTTACGCTCTAATTGAATAGAGCGATCATCTTCAACGTGACACCGCAACTGATAATGCCTTTCAGAAACACCTTATAAGGTACATTTAAGTAGTCACAAAACTGACTTTCAGTTAGATGCAGAATGGAACTTCTTCGCCTCAGCACATGGAGAAAACCCATACGACAACATTGGAGGAACAAAAAAAGTGAAGTAACTAATGCAAGTCTGGAAAGACCTGTTGGAGATCAAATAGTAACAACAGATGACATGGATAAATTTTGCAATGAATACTTAAAATATATTAAATCTATATTAGTAAGGAAAGAAGAAGTTTTCAGAAATTATGATTTACTTCAAACCCGTTTTGATTCCTGTCAATAATAATAAGAACAAGAAGCTTTCATAGATTTGTTCCAATTTCAGAAGGTAATATTAGATGTTATGTGGTGTCAAACTCTGGCACATTTGGAGACCACTCGATTTACAAATTGTCACCAATAATCCTTTTGGCAGAGGTGGATTAGTGGAGCACTCGACATTAGTCCAGAGAATAATGATGTATTAATCAATTTTTCATCCTTCAGGACCTCGAACACCATTTGAAAAATCAGTTGTTGTCAATGAAGAGTGGCTGTCAATGGCCTATGTTTTAAGAAAGTTAAGCCCACTTTAATTAATAATAGAAACCGAATGTTTTCATGCAACTGCAAAAAAACTTAGTGAAGATATATCAAAGCTTCTAATAAATCGGAATCCAAAATAAGATCTAAAGCTATTCTTTAGATGAGACAAATCAAAAATAATGCAGGCAAGTCATATAAACATTACCTAACAGAAAAAAATTGCTGTGCAATAATAATTCCGATAATGACAATACAATTTTATGTAATAAATTATGCCATCTTTAACCTGATACAAAATTAAGTTCATATCTTATTTAATAATTTTTAAGCAAATTTTTTTGCTCGAAAAATATTAATTATTAATTTTAGTAAGCAAAATGTAACATGCACTACACAGACGTTACCTGCTCTTAACGTTTTTTTTCCACATTTTCGGACAGTCACCAGGCTTTAACCAAGCAAATAAACAAGTGTCGTATTTATTTACCATAAACCTCTTATAAAACATTGTAACTTGTGCAAATTTAAGATTTTTAACTCCAGTATCTTTAGAGATATTAAAGCTTAAATTTTGAAAAAAAAAATCTAAACAATCATAAACTATTTATTATGTCAAATATCATGCTTCATGGTGCATGTAACTAGCTCCAATTAGATTGGTAATAGACATATGTACGTCTGATAGATCCTGAGATGTCTAACTTTTGTTAAATTAGGACTTGCGTATGGTGAGTTTTCGAAAAACCTTTATCTCGGTCTTTATTTGACTTGTAGTATTTTTTATTTGTACAATTTTGTTATTCTCAAGGCTCCTAGTTTCAGAATAAAGTTCTTTCCTACTTATCTATATATGTACAGTAGTAAATTAAAAAAAAAAAAATTAAATACAGAAACCAAAAGAATTATGCTAAAATTATAATAACAGTATTTCATGAAATATATCGAATCGTTATAATTTAAATTATAATTAAATGCAAAATGATATTAAATAATAAAATAAAATGATGCATCTCACATCATTTGCATTACATTAATATTAACAATGTAATTATTTAATAGAAAATAACAAAATTATAATTAATTAGCAATTAGTAAAATTATCATGGGACATTGTTCAAATAGGAGAGAAATTTACAAGAAAAAAGATCTAAACTTTACCTGTGGAGCAGTGGAATAAAAAAATATATATATTGTTTTATGCAAATGTTTATATATCATTCGCATGCTGTTGAGTTTTATTTTATTATGTATTCATTCGAAATTATTGTAATATTTCTGAATATATATTTGATTCAATAATAATTATTCAACTTATATATAAATGTGTAATTTTAGTCTTGGAGATGAGTAGTAATTCCCGAAACGAAAATAAACCAATTTAAAGAATTTGGAAGTCTGATTCCCACTTCATTCTAATATTCAAATAAACCCATCTTCATACAAATATATATATATATATATATATATATATATATATATATATATATATATATATACATATATATGTATATATTTATATACACGTCAAACAATTTAAATTTTTACGAGCTGAATGATAGAGTAATGTCGAATGGTAAAAGCATTTATATAATCAAAATATGAGTGACTGCAATCATCGGTATTTTAAAGTTTTTGGGCGTTACTCATTAATCTTGTCAAATAGCGTTTTGATATTTAGGATTGCTTGTACATCCTGGTATGTAGGTTTTGTTTTGACAGGAGAGTTTGTTTAACTCTAAAGCAAGAATAGAAACTGGGCCATCTGTTTAATCAAAATGAGTTGAGGAGGAGACGAAAGCCAAGACATCTCGAGCGGCACCGAGATACAAACCGACAAAACATCTTCTTGGCCAACAGGGGAATATATTCGCTAAAACATTATTACCTCTATGCAATGTATAAATATATATTACTATTTCTTCCAAGCGACTTCCTAGTTATTACTGCCAACGGGAAATCATGAAACTTCCATGTTTTTATAAATTGTACGGAATGTTTAAAAAATATATAATGGTATTCAACCCTAGATTGCCAATACCGCATCTTTTCCGATAATAAGTAAAATTTACGTACGAAAAAAATATCTGGTGTGACCACCAAATGACTTTCTTGTAGTCCCATTAAACTATAAATCAGTCGATAAAAAAAAGAAGGCAATAAGTAAAAGAAAAAAAAAAACGTTTCAGAAAAGTACCACTTCCGGGTGGCCAATTTTAACCAAAATTTAGTATGTTATTTATATTGATATAAACGTTTTATATAACAAATTTGATATATTTTAATTTATTTATTGACATATTTTAATATATTTTTTGACGTAAGTTCATTATGACCTACTAGTAAATTACCATTTCCAGCTGGCCAATATTAACCAAAATCTAGCAATTTATGTATATTGACATAGAAGTATTATATAGCAAATTTGGAAAGTTTTTCATTATATTTTAATAAATTGTTTTATTAAAATCTATTATGATCATTGAGTAAAGTACCACTTCCGGTGATCATGTAGTGACCAAAAAGAAAGGGCACAACCAAATGTTATAATACTCCCAATTACAAAATTTCAACTTTCTACTGCTAACCGTTTTTGAGTTATGCCAGATACAAACGAACGTGCGTAGGGACGTCACATCGAAACTGGTCAAATGGATTCAGAGATGGTCAAAATTTTCGTGATTGCAATTATTTATTATTTTATTAATATTTTCGTAAAATCTCCACAGACTATTAGCTCTCTTATATCCACCAACTAACCATGCTGATTAATATTATTTTATCCCTAATTGCGAAGAAGTAAATACTTAGTATTATATTATTTTATACAAAAGTTGAGAAGTAAGCATTCGAAATGACTTATCACAAAGCTTAGGATGGATGGGAGCTCAGCACCTCAATTTTTTTTTTTTTTCGTAATTGTAGACAATCAGAAATAAATTGTCCTCCAATTTGATATTCAAGTTTTCGATTGAGATCTTGCCTACAACCTCTGAAAATATTACTCTTGACTGATCATTAACTGCAGAGAAATTTAGAATTAAAAAATTAAATAAAATTGCGGGACTTTGACCCAAAAAAATGCTACAATGGAGTGTTTGTCCTAAATTAAGGTACACATGTAAAAGAAGACAACTACTTCACATAACGTTGAAGTCAAGTATCGTAAAAATTACATAAAAATTGAAAAAAAAACAAGCACGCCTCATTTTCTCAACTCAACATCATTCATGAGTCATGAAATTTAATTACAAACTAACTTATACAAAGACCAACATGCTGCCTGTTGGCCAATTCTTAAATCAAAGGCGTTCTATCCGAAAACTCAGTTCGAGGCTTTGCCCCCACCTATCCTATATGTGCCCCATATAGAAAAATATTTTCATCTTTTATACACCTACGTTGTAAATTGAATCTTCGAGCATCCGTAACTTGATATTCCTTTGTCGGTAACCTTATTGAATAAATTGACTATCTAAAGTGAGCTGCCTTTAAGGGTGTGTTCTTCGGGCGTACAACCTTTCTCAAATGCATAGCAATAGACCAGAGATAGCGTAACTCACTTGAACGAACCAGCCAAATAGAGATAATGCCTCACAACATTTACAATGAAACTGATTATAATCAGTAATAAAATAATAATAAATAACTAATTAGTTATTGACTGCAATAGATGTTTAAAGGAATAGAGGTTTAGGTTTTTGTTTTTTTACTCTCAAATTTTTCAACAACATTTTTACTTTCATTATTTATTTGATATTAATTTTTATTTTTGAATTATATCATTCGCTTTTAAGACCCTTCTACAAAATATGCCAGAATAATCTTAATGGAGATTTTTTTAAATATATTTTTTTCTCTCCCTCAGAGATTTTTTCAATTTATTTCTCAGTAGATATATGTTTATAAGTACATACAAATTCCGTTTACTACCCGAAGATATTTTAAGGTTACAATTTTAATTTCAAAGTCCGCTGTTTGCGTGGGTTCCTAGTTGGCTTTGGCCTTTCTTTATTTAAATACAAAGGATGGGGAGGGACCATACTGCAGGTTGATGAATGGTAAGATAAAAATGGGTTTAGATGCAGAGTCCAGACCCCTTCCCTCGGCCAGCACGTCGGCCAAAGGACCTTGCCACCTCCCTGGCCTGCTGTTTCCATCTTTAATGTCTTGGACAGTGGTTTCTTCCCTTTCTGAAACGATATCACGATAGCATCCGTCTTAGTCGGATACACTCTGATGCCGTTCAGTCTTTGGTCTTCCACTGTGGCCGCCGATACATCCCTCTCGAGGGCCCTGCTGGCTCTGACGCTGGTGGCGTAGATTCCGATATCGTCTGCATCGGCTGCTACTATTGCCCCTGGATGCTTCACTGAGACCACTGGTGCCGTGAATACGACGAATAGTATTGGTCCCAGTACAGACCCCTGAGGTACTCCATAGATGGTATCGTGTGGAGGCGATAGGCTCTCGCTGACCCGTACAACGAAAGATCTTCCGCTAGGATAGCATCCAATCATTCGGCATAGGGAGGCAGGAAACCTGAACTCCTCTAGACCGCGGAGTTTGTACGACGGCCTGTATGCAGTCCAGGGATATAAACGCCGTAGCTCTGTTCTTCTGCATATGCTCTACGGTGTGGGCCTGCTGCTTCACAAGAGGGTGCCCACAGGAGACCCCTAATTGAAAGCCAGACTATTCCGACGGGATGACGGATTCCTCACTGCAGTTCTTCATCAGATGTTGGTGAAGAACTGCTCAAAAATCTTGGTAATTTGCGAGAGGAGACTTATCGACCGATATTGCTCCTAACTTAATGGAGTAAATAAAGAGTTTAATTTATTCAGTTCTGTATATTATTGAATGGACTCAGTGCTCCATTCTTTTCTGTAACAAAAAACTGACACTAAGATCCCTCAGATCTTGTCGGAATAGTCAAATATGGTGCTAGGTAATATTAGAAGAGATTTCAGACGGCAGTGAAGCTATTCTCAATATTGGTAATAGTTGGCAGACCTGGCTCCCATAAAGAAGATGAAGAAATGCTCGTGCTATTTATTTTGCGCGCTTTGACGCCCGAGATTCCTGTGACGGTTTGGGCGAGGCGTCAGAAGTGTTGGAGCTGAATCGGTTGCGTCACTATCGGGGGCAAGTTATATATAGCAAGACCATCACGGAGGTTGGAACTTGGGCAAGTAAAGTTATTAGCGCGGCCTCTCATATATCTGGACCAGCGTCCAGATGCCTCTAGATCATCCCCGCTATTTTCGTCCTCATCATTTTCCTCAGACGAAGTAAAAATTTCTATAAATAAATCGGGCGAAATAAGCCTTTCCAAGAGGAATGGGGTTGCTGTGAAATGTTTATTTTTTCCGTCACTGATTGTCTAAGAGATGAGCATAAATGATTTTTACAAAAATTAACTTGTATAATATTTTGTATACAAGAATATGGGCAATTAAATATTTTTGTAAAAAAGTGTATTAAATATCAGATAATCTTGGAGGATTCCGGACGAAGATTTGAGGACTTTCAGTCTCTCAAATAGCAGATAATACTAATAACTAATAATTATTTGCAGTTATTAATAATAATTACTAGCCAGTCAACTTTGCATTAATTAGGAATAATCAAGAATGCAAAACCAAATAGGCTCTTTATTGCAGACTACCGAAAGCAAATCCTATTACGACACATAAGCGTATCCCAGAGGATAAGCTGCCCCTTTCTAGCATTGAATTTTTTTTTTAAATTTTGCAGCAAATCCTTGCAAACTATTGTTTTCTGTTTTTACTTCCTTGTACGAAGTAAAGGAAATATAGTAATCGCGAAAATTTTCGGTTTTCAGATTTTGACGGAAATCTGGAAACCGTCCATCTCTGAATCCATTTTGACTCGTTTCGTCGTGGAGTCTGTACGTACGTACGTTCGTATCTCGCATAACTCAAAAACGGTTAGATGTATAAAGTTGTATTTTGGATTGTTGTAAAATGTAGTTGTGAACCTCCCTTTTTGGTCACTGCTTGATTAAGTGGTACTTTACTTGAAGTTCATAATTGATTTCCATCAAAAATTATATTAAAATACAACATAAAACTTCTCAAATTTGGTATTTATTATTTATATATTGATTTAAATAACATACTAGATTTTTGTCTAAATTGGAAAACCGGAAGCGGTACTTTACTTGAAGGTCATATTAGACTTTCATCAAAAATGATATTGAAATATAATGTAAAACATCTCAATTTTGGTAAATAGGACTTTTATATCGTTATGAATGTATTTTTACTATATTTTGGTTAAAACTGATGAGCCAAAAAGGGTACTTTACTTGAAGGTCATAATAAGCTTAGATCAAAAATTTTATTTAAATTAAAAGAGAAATCATATCTTTCGGTAATAAAGGTTACAAACGCAAATTGGTTTCCAATCCAATTAAACATTTTTATTACTCGTTTTATTGTTCTTTTGAATGTGACTGTAAATTACTGTATAACACCATGGAACTCTTCCTCCTCTATATTAAAGAAATTAAATTTAGAAAATTGTCCCTACCTCTTGTTTTGAGCTGGATAAGCTCTTGCTACGTCAACCTTAATGTCTACACACTAAGCAAAATGTTTTTAGTGTCTCTACATTGTTTTTATTAATTTGATTTTGTGCAAATCAATCCCGATAATGCCGAAATTGGCAAGCGTTGATGATAATAATTAATAACAATTATTGTTAGCTATTCAAATACTATAGTAAAATATTAATATATCTGAGTATTTTTATTATTAAAATATATAAATTAGCTCATGACTTATTTCAATCTTGGGATTATACTGGCCGAATTTAGAAATAATGATAATCAAATTTATCACTTTTAATGATTCTGGTTTACAGAGAATTTAAATTTTTATATTGTAAAAATAATAATTAGATGTTAATGAGAGAACTCAAATTATCTTTTCCTCAAAGTAGCATTTGTGATCTTATCTATTCCACGTGATGCAATAATACTCGGTTTTTTGCATGGAAGCCATGTCCGTTTGACGTTATTATCCAACAATTGACTTTTGACGGCGACGTCCGTCACAAAGCTTTCACCTGGTTTTCCTCATCCACTCTGTTCGTACGGACAGCTGATGTAGGGTTTACTTCTCTGCTATGCATTACATAAAAGTGAAGCAGAAACGTTATCACATTCTATTCAACCCAAACTTTTGCCAAATATTTTACAGCAGCCTACTAAAACTCGCAGGCCACTGTTAAGAATATATTTAACTATATTTATAGTATAAATGTGGTTTTCGGTCTGAAATTAAATAATAATAGGATTCTAAAGTTTTAAATAAACATTGACTGGTTATTCATGTAAATAAATGTTTTTTTATCTCCCAATAACAATATAATGTTTGTTATTTTATTCTCATTATTTTGTTATATTTTTATTTGTTTATTTATTTATTGAAATTTACAACTTTTAACTTTTAACTAAAAAATACAGCCAGTAAATGTTAACCATGATATAATGACATGCTGACAAACTACCCATTGGTAGCACTCCAATATCAATCCTAGAAGGTCACGAGGCCGTATTCTTACAACATTTCACTGTGTGTCATATTCGTAATAAACCATAGATCTATCTGCACTTGTACCTCATTATGAAATAGGGCCCAGGTATGTGTATAAATAATAATAACAATAATAATAATGATAAAAAATTTACTTACGATTATTTAATTTTATTAAACATTTTTATATCACTTTAATTCTTAATTGCTTAAATTAGTTATGATAGTTGAAATATCAGGTCAAATTAATGATTACAAGCAAACTTAAAACAACATTACACAAAATATATCAGAGATGAACATTAATTAACACAATAAGGACCCAAAATTATTAATTCAAATTTATCGCCTTTTAGATCGAAACAAATTATTTATTGAATATGTTAATTCATTTCAACACTACAATGTATGACTGTGTTGTTATTATAATGCTACAATAAGGGATACTAGGCTATAGGAAATTCTTTTTTTAACTTATTACGCTGCACGTTTGGTATACACGTATACTGAATTTCTGTTATTAAACTAATTTATTCTGATCATTATCATAGTTCCTAATCAGATAAAATTGGTGAACGCATTTAGCAGTATTTAAAAAAATAATAAAGATGAAAAAACTTTAAAATTTACTCAGAGCGTAAAAAATAAAACATCTAAATTTACGGGAAAAAAAAATATCTGGAAACACAATTTTAATATCTGCTTTCATTTTTTTTTTTTAAATTTATCTTGTATTCCACATTTTGTAAAACGTGCATTGGCTTAAATGCCTTTTTCTTCGAATCAGCTAAACATCATGAAATTTAAAAACATACTAAAAGGTTTCTGAGTACTCAGACAATGCAGTTTTAGTATATTTGTAAATATTCTTATGTTTATTCTTTTTTAATACTATTATTTCAGTTTATTTCTAATTTGGCCCTCCGTAGTTCCTTTTGAAACTGATGACGGTAAGAAACAGAAATATATTCACCACACGAACAACCGCTGATAGCTATCTGGACGATATCGTTATCTCTTAAGCGACAGAACTTTTTACTGGGCCCCTTCTTGTATTCCGATAACCGGCGAGTTGGAACAGTAAGCTAAATATAGACAACAAAAGGATAGTGCCAGCGTGTGTGTCGAAGTGGATGGCTGTATCGTATTACTCCCTCAACCATAATACCTACAGTAACGTAAAAAGTATAATATATAGTCAGTATCATATTGTGTATTTTATGTATTGTTATGTACAGTATTAGTATGTAGTATATAGTAAAAATTCACGATAACTTATCGAAAGCGGCTTTTGGATTTGTTTGTTTTAGTGTGAAATAAAACTGTATCTTATATATGAATCATTGTTAACTGATATATATCATATATATATTTTCGTTTAATTAATTCTGTAAGATTGTGAAACAAATTCAAGTGATGCCAGTGAACGTATTCAATGGAAAATTCCAGTCTATGTATCTTCATGAAAAAAAAAAAATTAAAATTAAAAAATGAAATAATGATAAGTTAACAAATTCAGTACGGTTCTATTAAGCAATAATTGCTTACAAACCAAGATAACATTGCCGTCAATGGGGATAACATTTTCTTTATAAAAGAGAACATTATTTGCGTATTGCCGTTATCAGTCTCTTATCAGCACCACGATATCTCGAAGCCACGCTAATTAAAACCAATGGAGGGCGCTTGGTAAGAGAAAAAAATACAAATAAAAAACTTATGATCTGATCTCTCAAGAATCTTAATAGAATTTGAACAGTTCAATATCTTTGTAAATAAATACGTTATAAATCTGGTTTATGATTTAGCAAATATACTTCCATTTTCGTCTTTGTAATTTACAATTTAAATTTAACTATAATTTCTGTTTTCCGTTTATTTAATTACTTTTTTAATTTGGCGTTATAAGTATAAACAAATAAAAATAATACTCTGTGTTGTATTATTATTTTTGGTAGTACAAAGTAAACAAAAATACTAAAATAAAGCTGGTTTTGGTACCGTGTTTATTGACTATTTAAAGCCTTACTAAAGCAATCGCGTATTGTAATGATTGCCAATAAAGTTTGTATGAAAACAAAAATCTCAAGTAACATGGAGTGTTTCCAAGGAACTTTTTCTATTCTTATGCAATACTATTTTCATGTTAATTAGAAATTTACGAACGGTCACATTGTTTTTCTTGGCTGATAAAATAAAATCATGATATAAAAAATAAATTTGCATTTGATTTGGTAAGAATAGTAATGCTATTCGAATTTTCCAGTGCGATTGAAACTGTAGGAACTTAAAGATCTTGGATCAAACAGTCCAATATATCCAATGATGATAGGTGTATAATCTGGATATCATCACTCCAAGATACTTTGTATGGAGTTGAGGCTAAGAGATATGCTTTAAGCATTAAGGGTTTGGGGTATTGGGGTTTTAATTCATTTTTACCAGCAGTTAGTTTAGAATCGTTGGAATCTTTTGGAGTCTTTATACCCTTTAAGTTAATAATATGTACCCTTTAAGTTAATAATGTGAAGTTAATTTTTTTTGTTAATTTATTTATCTTGTATTAACGCTATGAATATGAACATTAAGAATTAAAACCATAGATGACAGGAATAATGCAGTACTCACAAATGCATTTTATTGTTTTATTATGTCTTATATTATTATTGTATTCAGTTAACATTTCTATTTTATATTCAGTTTTTATATCTTTTTATCAAGGATAATTAAATATACAATTTTATTTTTTTATTATTTTAATGTATTTATTTTCTATATTATTTCATTTATTTTCTATTCTATTTATTATTGTGTTTTTCTTCGTAATTTATGTTATTCGGTACTACGTTAATAATGCCGTAATGCTTTTAAATCTTATTCTTTTCTTAATGTTAATTAAGAATACTCTGTAATAGCCATGTAAAATTATTATGAGTAATAATTTATGCGTATCACCACCAATATACTTAACCTTTCTTATTAACAGTTTGAAATTGCATCCATATTATTAGCATTACAACCTCCACATCACCCGAAAAATAACTTATTTTAATTGTTTCTATGTTAGTGTTGGAACCGACTGATCTATTTTTCTCACTGATCAATTTTAACCTTAATAAGACGTCAATAAAATCAGTTAAGAAATAATACTTGTTACCTGTTTTTATTGACGTATTTAAGACATGCCCTGTGATAATGCAGTGCAATATATTATAGAGTTAAATTATATATTATAATTATATAATATGCAATTATAATGTATTATAAACTATATATTATAAAGTTAAACAATATATTACAATAAAGGGTAAAATTATGTATTATGTAATGTATAATTTAATCAATGCTTGTAAGAATCGTAGCATGTGAAGCAGGCCACATTTGAATTAGTACAGCAGTACAATTGCTTATTTAGAATAAAAATACATACTCCATTTGCTTTGCTAATTTACAACTCTTAGCAAACCAGCTTCTCTGGCTCTGTAGAGTGGCTTCAGCGGATCGCTCAAATCAAGTGAAAAACTTTTTAAGTCAATAGACTTACTTCGAGTCGCGGGCGATTAGAAAGACTTAAAAATTGAAGGTAACGTTAACTGATCTAAACAGCTGATTAAACACGTGTCTTCGGTCGTAATATTCTGTAATATTTAATTAAATTAGTAATTAGTGCAATATTTTGTAAGACGGTAACGCAAATTGTTTCGGAAGTAAGCGAACTTTATTTTGTGCCTATATGATCATCAGCTGCCATTGTTTTATTTAATTATTACTCTCATTCTGTTACCTTTTATCACTTAATTTAGTCTCCTAAGAAATTTAGATTGTTTATTCAAATATATGTCGAGAAACTGGTCTGGATGCACATTTAAAGCTACAACCTCTTGGAATAAAAGAATAAAAATGTTTATCAAAAGGACAATTAAGGCCTAACAGTCCTTGAAGTTTTCCTATTGACTAACAATCACCTAAAAATAAACTAGTATTCCAAGGTGATCTCGCGAAAATTACTTGGCTTTGACAGCTCTGCCTTCAAAATTTTTATTTTCTTGTAACCGTTTTGTCTAAATTTCGCATTCCGTGTTAGAAAATTAAGTACACTTTAAATAAATATCTCGAATTTGCATTGTTTTAATAAAGTTTCTATACAAAATCTATTGTTATAAATTTGGTCGATTTCTTGAAAATAATTTGAAGCATTAGTTACCATCCATTAATAATTGCTTGTAAAATACAGGTGACCATTTCAATTATTCAATCACTAATATTCGATTCTTGCTTTAATAAAATAGTACCTAATTATATTATTACGATTTCTTTCCCTGTATAAGGAAGGAAGATTATGTCAAATAATTTTCTTTATTTATATTGACTTTTGGGTAGAATACATTTTTTGTCTGAAAAATAAACTAAACTATACTCACGAGAAATTTTCACAAAAAGTTGTAACATGTTCCGAGCATGCGCATGCTCGTATGACCTGCATCACCAATTTTATATGTAAATTGAGCATCCGTGCAATGCGTGCCTTAGACTACTGTTTTATTCGGCGTAGATAATAGGTGGAATAAAAAAGTTTATATTTCTACATCTTATTTGTAGACAACCATTGTTACATGATATTGAATAACGAAAAAAAGTTTACAAATTTAACATATTTATTTTATTTCGTTCCATTCGTGCTTTGAGCTTTAAAAATACAATCGTTAACAGTTTAATAAAAAAGTATTGAGGCAATAAAATATATGAAAACATAATTTTTATAATGCTTCTCATATTAGATTGTATCGTATTAATTAAATATGTTCAATTATTATACGCATCGCCACTAAAAGATGCTACGATTTTTTAAATTACGGATAGTGTTATGTTACCTAGACAGTATCTATTTCAAATATTTTTATTATTATTTAACAACATAAACTTGACAGATTTTATTTTTTAATAATTGAAACGGGGTAATATATTTAACAGATTTGTTTTCTCCTTTATCTTTTTTCAATTGTACTTTTTGCAATTCATAATAATTAATCGGGCGCAAACTCCATCGAACCATCAAAAATTGTCAATAACAGAACCGTGGCCAGCTTGAGAAGCTCGATTGAATTCACTGTCGAAAAATCATTTTTTTTTTTTTTTCTATATCGTCTGTAACTTCCAATATCAATGAGCTGACATTCATGATAATGTCCTTTAAAAGAGGCGTCCATTGTTGGGGAGTGTATGTTAGGAGTAGTGACACAATATCTGGACTGAAGCCAGAGCCCTTATGAAGGATAACTTCGCCCCAGTGCAAGTGTTTCTCTTGTGCACCCCTTCTCCCCCTCCTGAAAAAAAATAAGCAACTTCATGTATAATTTTTAAAACTCCCTCCTAAACATACTGAACAGCATAATTAGGTACGCTCGCTAAAAATAAATAAATAATTCTTTTAAAAATAATTTTTGTTTTTTCATTTGGTTGAAATATTTGGCATCGTCGGTTGCACTGGCATTATTTATGCCACTGAGTGAAGCAGTCTATTTTATTATAGTTTTTTGTCAATCATATCTCGTTCAGTTCCTCCGAATATTGAAAGTGTCAAGCAGTTATTTGTCTGCTAGTTTTACTTTGCTTCAGTTTAATAATTTTTATTTATTTAAAATAAAATAATAATAATTCTATACTTCTACAGATCATTTTAGTTGTAGAAAACCATTGTTATGTGATATTGGATAAAGAAAAAAGTTTACAAATTTAGCATATTTATTCAATCCCGTGTCATTCGTGCTTTGAACTTTAAAGATGCAATCATTATTTTTTGATAGAAAATATAACATTTTTGATAGAAAATATAATAAGTAATAAATATAATTTTTATCCAAAATAATTATTATTTTAAAATTAAAAACGTTGTAAAATAAAATAAAGTTCCACCATATTACCACGTGCAGCGCCAGAGATACGAGAATACACTGGGTCGCTCATAATTCTCAATTTAGCATGCTAATCATTTATCATGCCAAATAAATTTGTGAGCATTCCAAATATTTATAATTGTTAGTAATGTAAGCCTCAGGAAGTAATAATGTTTTTTATAAATAGTTTTTTTAAGATATAGAGAACAAGAAATTCTATCTCAACGAAAGTGAAAGAATTGACCTGAATGTACCGAAAGAGGAAAATAGGAAAAATTGGGAAATTCAAAACATTTAAAATTTTATGATGTAATGCCTTGATTAGTATATTAAAACAGCTGATATTTTGACTAAGGTTACAGTAAATAGAGTTTGAAAAATGATAATAATTTTGTAAAAAGAGGGCCGAAACGTTACTAAATAAAATAATGTTTTAAAATGACTGTAAAATTCCGGTTTCAATTTTTAAATAATAAATTAAAAAGATAAATTTTGTTAGTTTTTGTAATAATTTGTAAATGTTTAATGAAACTTAATGATATATATAGTTATCTTTGGATTTATAGCATCCTCTTCCGCATCAAATTTTAAGCAAAATACTTAAAGGAAAAAACTATCGATTATAAAGAACTCTCTTCGATGTTCTGCCTATTTCTCTAAGAGGCAGCCTATTTAGCAATATGTGACAATAGCTCTCAAAATTGCTGGTATCTACACTAAAAACTGTTCACTTGAGTCGCTAAACCAGAACCGAATGTAGGGCAGCAAGGGATGCTTGTATGCGGGCCTACGGACAATGACTGCGGGAGGTCGCCGAACCCTGGATTTGTGTCGAGCAAGCCCGTCTCCTCGTCATCAGCATTTCACTGTTTCCATAACTAGATCCAGCCTTTTCCTCAGTTCAGATATCACCACAGACTCATTACAAACGGCATAATCAGAGATACTGCCCGTTCCTACAATGGCTACAACATTAATCAGTGAGGAATTAACGTAATCTAGCTTGAATGAAGCACGTTTTATATAAGTTTTATGCAACGCAGATTATCTTCTTATCTTATAAATAGAATACTTTTATGCAAGATCGTTAAACTTAAACAATGCCTTCCAGGGCATAACAGCCGAATGAGCATGAACACGTGATGTATACAACTATAGACAGTAGCGGATACAGGATTTGATTTGGGGGCCAACACCGGGGTCTGGGTATAGAAATACCTCATAGCAACAGGGGGGAGGGGAGGGAAGGGTCTTCTCCCGAGGAATTTTTAAAGGTTGCTGATCAAAACTTTTTGAAGTTGTGAACTTGAATTATAAGAAATTCAGGTTTAAAGTTTTTTTTTGTTGTTTTTTTACGGTAATTACAATAAAATATTTTTATGAAAAATCGTTTTATATTTTTTCTTTACAAATGCTTACATTTAGTAGCAGAAGTAGTTCTTAACCCATCATTCAGATAGATTGATAGATTTGCCACTCCCTCCATTGTACTTCTTTTTCTTTGTATTGTGATAAAAATTTAAGCAAGGTGCCGTGAAGTGAAAGTTGATCAATTTACTAGATACACAGTTTAATTACAATAGTGTACTTTAAGCAAAGAAACAAAAATGATGTACTTTTTTATAATGCTTCAGTCCCAAATCCTCCTCCCCTTGAATCCGCTAGTGACTATGGACTATCATCTTGGAATAATAATAATCAAGGAGAAAAACATCTGACGAATGCCAAAGTTTCGGCCCATATTGTAGGCCTTTTCCAAGGCTACAAAAAGAACAAAGGTTCAGTTGACTAACTATTCCCCTGATGAACTAACTGAACAAACTAACACAGGTTTTGAAGCTGCTGTGCTAACTTCTGTTAATCAGTCAAACAACATCAAACAGTCAGTCAAAAACAAACGTATGTAAGCTAACTATGCAATGACTAGAATATATAACCTTTGACCTCAATACTTAACTTCTAACATTAGCAAGTAATATCCAAAAAAAAAATATTTCAATAATTATTATACTAGTACTTATAGATCATTCGAATCATTGAGCCGAATTTTTATGTAATTTATTAGTAATTGTTTAAACTGCAAAGAATCTATATGATTTCCTTTTCTCAACTTACAAGAAGAAAGCACAGTCAGTGGATCACTGATTTTAACCAAATTATTTTTGTTGATTCTACGTTAAAAAATGCTGGCTGGGCACGTCCCCGTCATTCGTTCTAATGGACCCTAGGAGCCGAGCAAAAAAAATTAAAAGTTTTTAAATGACGGATTTTCATATCTTTTGTTTTCACTCCTATTATTTTGCATATACAAAATATATATACAAACTATCTTTTTTTTCTTTTACGTAGAATATGAAAAATATGCTCGAGAAATTTGGATGAGATTGGCCCATTCAAAAGTCCTAAAAACATTAGTCGCTTCAAGTAAAATAGGTAAAAAAAAATTTTTAAAGTATAAATCAAGTTCATATTTCTTTTCAGCATCGCAAAACAAACCTTAAATAACACATTTCAAAAATATAAAAATTTTTTTAGCTCGAAATTTTCCCTATTACTTGATCACAATTTATTTCATATTTTACGTTAAAAAAAGAAGAAGAGAAAATTATATGTATCTGTTTTTTGAAGACGTAGAATAATAGGAGTAAAAAAACACCATATTCAAAATTAATAATTTTTTTTCTCGACTCTTAGGGCCTATTGGAACGAACGTTGGGACACGTGTCCAATATTATTGGGTGTAGAATAAAAAATAAGAAATTGCTTAAAATGGTTACCCACTCCTTTTGTTAGTCTGATATGTGTAACTATGTACCTAAACTGATTAAGAAGTAGTTATGTCCTAAAAACATGAATACAAGGAAACGTAATATTATAGATTTTTTTTGTGTCTACCCTGTGCTGTATCTTTTGAAATGCCTTTATAAAAGACAGAAATGATAAAAATCCACGAGATGATTTTCCAAGATAGAATTAAAAAATATATGCGAATAAAATTTGAGTGTTCTATAAAAAAAAAATTAAGTTGGCTGATAAACTAGTTGTGCTTAACAAGCAATTAAAAAGGAATATCAATGGTCGTTGTTATATTCTTTAGATATTTTAGAATGGATCTGAAATGGTATATTCAACCAAGTCTGATAAAATGATTTCCCTCAATCGTCAATTATTTTACCGAATTTGATCCAATAATTTTTTCTGTTTGCTTCGACTATTCTTTGGTTCACATAAACACCTCTAATGCAACTGGCATTGTAGTTACAGTAATCTGCGTAAATGCTATGATGAAGATTAGATTGTATTTACTGTTTTAAGCATCGTGGCGCAATCTAATAGTTACCTAAGCTATGCAATAATAATACTTTGCCTGGTAACTAGCACCTTCCGTTTGTCTTTGTAGTAAAATATTCTCTAGTTTTCTTTTTTTTTCACTTTGTAATTCAGAAATCGTTGATACACGGCATATATCAATTCAAATTAAAATGCCTGATTTAAATCATTATGTGTATATATATATAATATATTTTGGGAATACTTTTATGAAGTAATTTTCTCCTTTTAATTTTCTGTATTAATTAAATGTTTTTTTCTTGAAAACTGTTTTCTAATACGTATACAAGAGGCACTTTTATTCATATATTAATTAAATTTAAATTGATTAACGTGACAAAGCATTTATTAAATTGTCTAGAGGAAGAGGGGAAAGAAGGATTGATAATCTATTACTTAGATGTATGAAACTCACCTGGTACACAGGTGCGCCCCCCTCCGAAAATTCCTGGATCCGCCACTTAAGTCATATGACTGTAAATTTATAAATAAATCATAAATTTTGTTTTCCGATATTCCGTTTAAAAAAAAAAACATTATCGTAAATTAAAATCAAGTGCCTTCCCTCTATAATAAAATATAAATCCATAAATTGAGAAATAGTTTGCTCGCAAAACAGCTCCATACGATCTTCTACTACTAGAATGCTACTTATCAAATATGATTGTGTTATGAGATATATATAAATACATATACTGAGTGAGCCACATTATCTTAAATGTTAACTTAGAAGAATCTAAATATAAGCTAAAACTAACTTATTGTTGTATAACTAATGTAAAATGTCAAAACGTATAGTAAAATAAAGAATTCGTGTGTACCTATTTTACAATAAATTTATATCTTAAAATAATTATGACAATTGTATTATTGGAGATACAAAAAAAAACAAAAAAAAAACACTGCTAATGAGTACACATTGGATTATTATTTCCAAGTAGATAACCCTAAACTTTTTTTTTTTTTTTTGGCTTGGTATAATTTTAAAATACTTTATATTTTTCCTCTATCTTTATAAATTACATAAATATGATTAAATGATTTTGAAACAAATTGGCGGCTGATAATGTTGAGTTCCGAGAATCATTGTGGGGTGACCTGATGTAAAAAAAAAAATTAGTCCAATAGTCACGGAAATAGTCAATAACAGAATTTTTCTTAATTTTATTTTTGGATTCAACGTCTCTAGAAACGTAAAATCTCAAATTTTGAGGGTGTCATTTTTTTTTTTCTTGGTCGATTACAAAGGTTCATTATTAAAAATAATAAACCAAAGTTATTGAGTAACAGATATTGTTATTTTTTTAACAGTTATTCGAAATTAAATATGTAATATAAATTGTGTAAAGTATCAGTTTTGCTTATCTATAATTCTGTAAATATTAGTTTACTATTTCGATTCTCTACATGAGGTTTCAACAAAAGTTTCGTCCGTTATCTGAGGCACGCCTTCCATTGAGTCATTGTTATCCTAATGTGAGTGGGGCGTTCCTAAGTTTAGAGATAACAGATTTGTTACGAGCACTCGCCTGATTTCTAAATAAACTCGTACGATTCGGGCAGTTCGCCTCTTCTCCAGTCTAAGTATTAATTCCTGTAAATTCCTTCTAGAACAGAGAAGAAAATAAAACAGAATAATGGGTTGAAAGAATTCCCGCTCCTTGGCATATATTTCATGGGATCTTCGTAGGAGCGTGAAGGCAAGAGAACCTCAAGGGGCCGGCCAATTAGGGTGAAGCCGCCCTATTTACAACAGTTTCTTATCGCTTCGCCGATTTTAGGGATTTCCTTCAAAGGAAAACCTCAGCATTTTCCCTTTTAGAGAAAATTTATAGTTTCTCGCTGGATAGGATAAAATAATGTGTGTGATGTTATGGTGGAAAGGCATCTCACAATTTTAAGGGGCTACGATAAATACAATTACTATATTTGTTCATTCTAGGAGTTGTTTTTCCAGATTTCTCGTCTTCCTAACGTTGAAAAATAAAAAGCATGTTTTTATTTTCTTTATAAGCAGGCTTTGAACTAAATGATTGAATAGCTATTGATTTACTCAATAATAAAACCAATATTCATTTATTGATTTATTTATACTTATCTTAAGAAACTCAACAATTTAATTTACACCAAACTACTTTCACCAAAATGAAAATAATTAACCTTAGGATTCGAAACCAACCTATAAACAATTTAACACAAAAAATGAGGAACTAAAATATAAAATTATTATTATTAATTAAAAATTACTAAAATCGTAGTTGTCAACAATAGAACTTGCGGAAAAACCTAAACTCTGCTCTTTATTTCAGCACGAAATACCGAACTCTCGAGTTGAAAACTTTCGTTCAACAATATTTCATTTTTTTCAATTATAGCTCCATCGCACAACAATGTTTTTTTTTGGAATGTGTGTGTTTAAACAGACTTTTGATGATACGAGAACATTATAACTACTTCAATCTAGGACCAAAATTGAAAAATAAAAATCCCGGCACATACACATACGTCATTTTTCCTTAATTCAAGGAACATTTATGCAAAATTAAAAAAAAATTGAACTACGCATTTGGTCGTAATCGCCTAACAGACATAAACGAGTTGAAACAGGACATCGCTTACGCTCCGTAATTAATCACGTGGTCTGGTTTTGAAATCGAGATATTAGACATTACAATGATAGCTAAATTCTGAACAATTAGTAAACGGGTAGAAATAAAAATACATTTATTGCATAGAATACTTAGTTTTCAAATCCAGGCTGTAATAATTTTTTTTAAATTTCATTTTTTCTATCTTTTGTTTTTAAAGCCATAAATATCGTATTATATTCGTATCAAATACATTAAGGTTTATCAAAAAAAAAAAAGTGGCTTATGGATAATATGAATAATAATCAATTTAATGTTGGTAACGAAAATTTGTAGGCATATAGAACTGACACATGTGGTAAAATATTACTTTTATAATAAATAGAAGTGTATCGTTTTGAAAAACTTTTTTTTTTTTTTTTTTTGTCTTGGTCTAAGTCAAAAATCTATGTATTCTTATCAAATTCAGTTACATCAAACTTTTATCAAATATTTGTATAATTAAATAGATTAAAATTTTCAAGAACACAAGCGAATATTATTTTAGTATACAAAAAAATAGCCAACTATTAGAAAAATTATGAAACTTTCTTTATAATTTTTTTTTTTTTTTTTTAATGAAATCGTTTTATATCATTGTCTAAATTAAACAAAGTCTTTTTAATTTAGCTTTTTAATAATTCGATTGAGAAATATTTCAGTGATTTATAAATACATTATTGTATATTGTTTTTTCTCTATTTGGTGTTCATTATTTCCTTCAGGACATTAAACACCATCATGACTCTTGATGGTTTACTGGTAATATTATAACTTCAGATTCAATAGAATTGTAATTATCAGTCTTTTCTATTATCGTGTCTAAAAACAATACACTTTGGTCTGGACTGTTTGGTGTAAGACTGTTTTGTTGTTTTCCAAAAATTTCATCTCGGTGACTTATGGGGTTTCTCAAATCAACGATTCAATTGCTCATCATATTGATTTAAATAATCGCTTATTAGGATCGTGTAGTGACAATTGGTATTTATATTGTTTCAAATGGATTTAACTAATAGATTTTTGAAGTTTGTTCGTTTCTATTGTGATATATGATAAGGTTCGAAACATTTATGATGTCCGAAGTAGAACACATTTACATATTAAACATTAAATATATTATCAAATTTAATATTAATACCGACCCAACCCTGCAAGTACATCAATTTTGCATAAATGCATATTTATAACTAATAATATCCATATGAGCAGGCATAGCTGATGAGAAATAACGCATATAACATAGTTGAATAAGTCATTTATCTGAATATTAATGTTCGCTCCCCGAGTGGCAACGAATATAAAAACTTATTCTGCATTCTCATGACACGGAGTTCATTTACATGTGAAACAGTTTGGATGCAGCACATGCCCGTGTGTGGAGCATGTTCTGGGTAAAGGTTTTCTTGAGCAATGATACCAGTCGTTGCTTGTGTGTCATGGATACACCTGAGGCTATTGACTAACAGGTGTGTGCATGGAAAACAAAAACAAAACCCCTGGTCATGTTGATATGACCATGCGTTTCACTCTTCAACTCAAATATGATCAAATCCCCTTTGTTATTCGTTTGATTCAAGAATTTACTTTCGAATGCACTAGTCAGAACATGTAGCTTTTATAAATACAACTGCGCTTTTTAATAAGATATAATTTAAATATAATAAAAAATTCTATTCAGAGCTTACTTTTTAAGTAATGGGAATTAACAAGAAAAATATTTACTTCAAAAAATATCGAAATAAAATAGTAATATATAAAATTATTATGGTCCTGCACCTCAAAATCTAATTGTTAGGCAGCATTTTTATTTTAGATTTGTTTACGTTGTACTTTCCCTAATTATAATATTTTTTCTGTTTTATTTTTTTATTCTTTCTTCTGTATTCCTTTTATTTCCATCATTATTTATTTTTAAATCAAATTTACAACGTATGTGCACATATAATTGTAAGTTTATCAATGGAAAAAAAATATATTCATCTCATAATTATAGCGACGTCATTTTTTGAAAAATGCTTAAGCGCCAAAAATTCGAAATTTAGGTTTCAACTTATTACTAAACACCACCTCTATCGATTCCCGCTCACGATGTACTGAAAAAAAAATTGGAAATGATCTAAAAATCTACTATTGATGACGTAAGCACTAATAGTACTAATGACTCTCAGTAATCACTCAGCCCTTAACCTTAGTGCTAGAAGCCTTAAAAATATATTGTATTTATAAACGTTTTGCCACATTAATAAACTCCTATAATATACAATAATGAATAAAATTGAAAAAAAATATATGGTTATTTGGAGAAAAATCGTTTCATGTGTTTCCTGTAAAGTTTGCTTAATGCCGCTTACGGCTTTTTCAAAAAACGACGTCGATAGTAATAATAAATAAAAATTTGATTATGCTTTTATTTATAAATAGGTAAATGTTAAAATGGACGGATACTGCATCTTCAAATTAGACCTATTAAAAACGAATAATAACATTTTTAACAGATTATTTTCTTTTACTTATATGAACAATCTTTTATCTTTTATCTTTTACTTTCTGTAACAATCTATAAAAGAATTACACAAGTAAATACTTAAATTTCAAAAGTTAATAAAAAGAATCCATAATAGTTATATGCTATATTTATATGAATTTCGGTTCACTTGATCCTGATAGGTTTTATTAATACCTCAACTAGAGTTGATAAAAAATTATCTGGTCATTTTTATTAAAAATAAAAACCAAAAAAATTTAGATAAGAAATTTGTTTAATGTATATATCTGTCAATCTTAAAATAAACAATAATCTTATGGGATGGAGAATAAAAATATTAAAATTCGAAATTGTAAAATTTGTACTAAAACCTTGGAAATGTCCTTTTCTTATTTTACTTGTTATACATAATTATCTAGTATTTTTTTAAAATTGAAATATATCATTTTAAAATTAATTTACAAAAACCATTTAAATTGAAACTGTTGTTGATTCAGATTAATCATGCAATGCAGCATATTAATAATACGAAGTAACATTTTAAGTTTTCTATACGAAGGATAGTTATAGTTTTTTTTTTTTTTTTTTTTTTTTTAATAATATTGTTACCGAAGAAAACGCAATTATAACATATTTGTGAATACTACATCTTGGCAATGCCTACTCTCTATTTAAAAAGTTATACTTAATAGTACGAGAATGGAAGTGCAAAAAAAAAATATAGCATAAATTTATTTCTTAATACATTTTTCCTTATTTTTCTGACGAGACTGATAAAATTATAAGAGAATATTTTTAGTATTTAATAAAAAAATATTTCTTTGGAGGATTTTTCTTAAAATACGCAGAAAGAAAAGAGAGTGGTTCAGAAGGTTCTCATTGAAGCATTAATCCTAATCCGCCCTTCCCCTCCTAGACAGTATTTTTTCATCAGGGCAATGCGTGGAATCCTATTGGTCACCTGATTCCAGTTTACTGGAGCTTACTGGAAATCCTCTTTGGAACCTTTATTCCTACCTCGTCGCTCCGAAGCTAACTCTCTGATCAACTTTCCAGTTCCATGCCAA